>CM037632.1:55834526-55946050 GCA_015227895.2 Colaptes auratus
ACACCTCCGGGATGGGGACTCCACCACCTCCCTGGGCAGCCCATTCCAATGGCTAACAACTCTCTCGGGGAAGAACTTTCTCCTCACCTCGAGCCTCAACTTCCCCTGGCGCAGCTTGAGACTGTGTCCTCTTGTCTGGTGCTGGTTGCTAGAGAGAAGAGACCACCCCTTCCTGGCTACAACCACCTTTCAGGTAGTTGTAGAAGCAATAAGGTCCCCCCTCAGCCTCCTCTTCTCCAGGCTAACAACCCCAGCTCCCTCAGCCTCTCCTCACAGGGCTTGTGCTCAAGGCCTCTTCCCAGCCTCGTTGCCCTTCTCTGGACACGTTCAAGTGTCTCAATGTCCTTCTTAAACTGAGGGGCCCAGAACTGGACACAGGACTCAAGGTGTGGCCTAACCAATGCAGAGTACAAGGGCACAATGACTTCCCTGCTCCTGCTGGCCACACTATTCCTAATGCAGGCCAGGATGCCATTGGCCTTCTTGGCCACCTGGGCACACTGTTCAGGCAGCTGTCAACCCCCACCCCCAGGTCCTTCTCTGTTTGGGAGCTCGCCAGCCACTCTGACCCCAGCCTGTAGCTCTGCATGGGGTTGTTTAAGGTTTAAAGACCAGACCTGTGTACTTGGAATCAGTAGACCCAAGTTTATTACTAGTGGACCTTATAAGCCCATCTTTTATCTTACATTTTTGCTGGCAAGTACTTGCATGAGTTCCTGGATTTTGAAAGCAAGATGGATGAAAATCCATAAGTCTACTTTTCACTAAAGCACTGTGTTGGTATAGTCTCCTTCATCCTTTGTCAAGAAATTAATCAGTAATATACAAACACCATTATGTAATTAATTAAGTGGAGATCTCTTTTAAGAGGAAGAAGTCTTCTTCAAAAGGCTAGCTTGGAGGAAACCCAGAAAGTCTGTTACAGTTTATAGACTCCTGAAGATAAAAATCTAATAATTTTCCATGGCTAACACAGAGAAGAATTAATGGGGAGTGGCAAAAAACTTGCTAAAGTTCAGTGGTAACTGCTCTCCCAGTTTTAATTTTTTCTTTCATTTCAGAGGCTGTTTTTATCAAGATTTATCAAGTGATTTGAGATGCCTAGTAATAACCGAATTAAGGTTGACATAAATTCACCTTATACATAGGTTGGAGGTACATCTAAAGGCCTTTCTGTACTAGAGAACCTTTACAAACAGATCTTCTGTTATTTTTTCCTAACATTGTAGCATAGCTACCTGATCTTATAATCCTATTTGGTAAAATGAGCAACAGTATCATAAGCATAATAAACTCTCTGTATGTGAGAGTGAGGGGAAATAAGCAAAGCTGGCAGTGATTTGGGGTCTGTCACAGTTGGGAGTTTTTCTTGTCCTAATTTCCTGCATTTTCCAGGCCAGATTATTCTAATGATATGATTTAGTAGTGTAATAACTCATTTATTGAATAATTTTAATTCTGAATCCAAGAATGAAATGGGGAAATCATCTCAGTAATGATGGAGATGGATTCTTCTTATTAACTAAAACTGTCTGGACATGCTTAAGCTTTATAAGAGCAATTAAGCAATCACGCTGTGACTTGCCAATGGCAGAGACAATTCAAGTAAGAGTCTAATATTTTAGAGATGACACCAAAAAATGCAGTTATTAACATGCTAGAGGAAGATGTGTTTATCTAGCCATTCTTTAACCAAGGGATTCTATGACATATGTTTAGAAAGTTTTTTTACTGAAAGCTTTCTTTGGATTCTGACATGGTTACAAGGCCTTTATTGTGGACTAAGCATGCTGCTTCCTTCTTAACCATGTTTTCCATTTCAGCATCAAGATCTGCAGTACATGATTGAGACCATATGGGGTTGTCAGTCAGCTCTCAGTGCCTGCAGTGACCTCTATGATTTGGTCATGATCAGATGGGATAAGCGGTATGAGTGGTCTCCATGGAACACTATTCTCCTCACAGAAGATGAGGCAGATGCACATCTTAAGCTGTGTAACCTTGAGAAGGTAACATGTCATGAGTCTATTTTTGACAGCATTTGTGCTATATGTTATAGTTGCATTTTGTTTCTAATGCTGTTTAGCCAGATTTATACTCATCCATGTTTAAACTGGCCTGTTCTGAGTATTTAAATGATTGCATCTGTACTATTAAATAAAACTGCCCAGAGGGTAGCTGACACATGCAAGTTACATCTGCGTAGCTGAACTCTGTCTTGCCTCGATTCTCCCTACAAGCCCTATGAGGAGAGACTGAGGGAGCTGGGGTTGCTAGCCTGGAGAAGAGGAGACTCAGGGGTGATCTTATTGCTCTCTACAACTACCTTAAGGGAGGTTGTAGACAGAGAGTTTTTTCAACAAAATATTCTGGTTATTTATTACATCATCTGAACTCATCAGTAGAAATTTCGGAAAATGTCACCAGTGAACTCAAAGGCTGACTTAAATGCTGTAAAATGCTTGCAGCCATGATTAATTGTAAATAATCACTCTTATTCTTATCAAGGATATTTCCTATAGTCATCACCTTGCAAATCTTGACATTTAAGCATTGCCTTTATTAATTTTCAAAAGTAAGTAAAAATCATAGAATCATAGAATCAATAAGGTTGGAAAAGACCTCGGAGATCATCAAGTCCAACCTGTAACCTAACATCTCATAACTACTAAACCATGGCACCACGTGCCATGTCCAATCCCCTCTTGAGCACCTCCAGAGATGGTGACTCCACCACCTCCCTGGGCAGCACATTCCAATGGCTAACAACTCTCTCAGTGAAGAACTTTCTCCTCACCTCCAGCCTAAACTTCCCCTGGCACAGCTTGAGACTCTGTCGTCTTGTTCTGGTGCTGGTTGCCTGGGAGAAGAGACCAACCTCCTCCTGGCTACAACTTCCCTTCAGGGAGTTGTAGAGAGCAATGAGGTCTCCCCTGAGCCTCCTCTTCTCCAGGCTAAGCAACCCCAGCTCCCTCAGCCTCTCCTCATAGGGCTTGCGCTCAAGGCCTCTCCCCAGCCTCATTACCCTTCTCTGGACACGTTCCAGAGTCTCAATGTCCTTCTTAAAGTGAGGGGCCCAGAACTGGACACAGGACTCAAGGTGTGGCCTAACCAGTGCTGAGTACAGGGGCACAATGACTTCCCTGCTCCTGCTGGCCACACTATTGCTGATGCAGGCCAGGACACCACTGGCCTTCTTGGCCACCTGGGCACACTGCTGGCTCATGTTTAGGCAGCTGTCAACCTGCACCCCCAGGTCCCTCACTGTTTGGCAGCTCTCCAGCCACTCTGACCCCAGCCTGTAGCACTGCATGGGGTTGGTTTTGCCTATGTGCAGAACCCAGCACTTAGATGTGTTCAGTCTTATGCCCTTGGACTCTGCCCATCTGTCCAGCCTGTCAAGGTTCCGCTGCAGAGCTGTCCTACCCTCTAACACATCAACATCTGCTCCCAGCTTGGTGTTATCCTCAAATTTACTGATGATGGACTCAATGCCCTCGTCCAGATCATCAATAAAGATGTTGAAGAGCATGGGGCCCAGCACTGATCCCTGGGGCACACCACTAGTGACAGGCCACCAGCCGGATGTGGCACCATTCACCACCACTCTCTGGGCTCAGCCCTCCAGCCAGTTCCTAACCCAACACAGCGTGCTCCTGTCCAAGCCAGGGGATGACAGCTTGGCCAGCAGATTGCTGTGGGGAACGGTGTCAAAGGCCTTGCTGCAGTCCAGATAGACTACATCCACAAAATGTTCTTACTTGAAAAAAAAAAAAACACAACAAAACCCCAAAACCCAAATAAATAAATTTTATCTTGAACAGATAAATAAATGCCAGAAGATTTTTTTTTCTTTTTTTAAAAGGTGACTACTACTTCACAAGGAGTGGTTAGTACTTTTCACTGTTGGGCCATAAGGTAGCAGTATAGAACTACAAAATATTTCATTATGAGTCATATATGAAAAAATTATCTAGCTTAGTTTATTTAAGGATCACTTTTTATACTGTTTAAAATATGAAACAACGTGTAGATTGCTTGTTATTTTAAAGGTATTTAATGAGATTTGTGGTGGTTTTGGTGTTTTTTTTTTTCCCTTCCAGGCTTATGAAGCACCGTTTATTGATGGAATAAAAAATAAGCATATCCAGGCAAAAACCTACTTTGCTCAGTTTCCAGCTCTGGCATCATTTTTGCAAAGAAGTGACGATGAGGCTAATGCAAATGAATTTTTAATAGCTACGCCCATTCCTCCTGTTACACAACCATAAATCGTAGGCAAAGTTAACTGCAGTTAAAGAAGTTGACTGAATTATTGATTACTGCCGTTTCCTTGGTTTTAAAAGAAATGTACTCTTTCATCAATAAACTTCTCAGGGTAAAATAATTTGGTGTGTAGCCTCATTGTTTGAAAAGTGAAATGCTCTTGATGAGCACTGCAAATCCTAACTTTTTAGAGCAATGGCTGTCATTCTGTGCATGCCTGTGTTGCTTGGAACATTCTGTATGTAATGTAATGGTGGGGGGGTTGGAGCACAAGCCCTGTGAGGAGAGGCTGAGGGAGCTGGGGTTGCTTAGCCAGGAAAAGAGGCTCAGAGGAGACCTTCTTGCTGTCTACAACTACCTGAAGGGAGGTTGTAGCCAGGTGGGGGTTGGTCTGGAGGTGTTTGGGATGAGACTTGATGGGGTGCTTGGTGCCATGGTTTAGTTGATTAGATGGTGTTGGATGATAGGTTGGACGTGATGATCTTGAAGGTTCCCTTCCCTTCCCTTCCCTTCCCTTCCCTTCCCTTCCCTTCCCTTCCCTTCCCTTCCCTTCCTTCCCTTCCCTTCCTCCCTTCCTTCCCTTCCCTTCCCTTCCCTTCCCTTCCCTTCCCTTCCCTTCCCTTCCCTTCCCTTCCCTTCCCTTCCCGTCCCTTCCGTCCTTCCCTTCCCTTCCCTTCCCTTCCCTTCCCTTCCCTTCCCCTCCCCTTCCCTTCCCTTCCTTCCCTTCCCTTCCCGTTCCCTTCCCTTCCCTCCCTTCCCTTCCTTCCCTTCCCTTCCCTTCCCTTCCCTTCCCTTCCCCTTCCCCTTCCCTTCCCTTTCCTCCCTTCCCTTCCCTTCCCTTCCCTTCCCTTCCCTTCCCTTCCCTTCCCTTCCCTTCCCTTCCCTTCCCTTCCTTCCCTTCCCTTCCCTTCCCTTCCCTTCCCTCCGTCCCTTCCCTTCCCTTCCCTTCCCTCCCTTCCCTTCCCTTCCCTTCCCTTCCCTTCCCTTCCCTTCCCTTCCCTTCCTTCCCTTCCTTCCCTTCCCTTCCTTCCCTTCCCTTCCCTTCCCCTCCCTTCCCTTCCCTTCCCTTCCCTTCCCTTCCCCCTTCCCTTCCCTTCCCTTCCCTTCCCTTCCCTTCCCTCCCTTCCCTTCCCTTCTCCAGTGGAGAAAATGTAGCTAATTCTTTGTTAGAAAAATAATACTATAAAGACTATATTAAACTTCTTTCTCTTGTCTTAGGCATATAAGGCAGAAAACCTCTCAAAAGCTAAACTCCTCCAGAACAGCATAATTAATATGCCCTTCCAAATATAGCCACTCTGCAAACATTTGTGCAAAAGAATAACCTTTCTTTTTGTTGCTCATCTTGATGGTCATAGTGGAGCTGCCAGCATGTAATTACTGTATACAACATCTTGAAATTACTGTAAATCAGACTTATAATTTGGAACATGTGATGCAGAATGTTTGGAATGGTTATTTTTTGAGTGGCTCATGTTATTTAAAGTAGAAGTAAATTCTCTTCCCAAACTTTAGTTATGTTTATGCTTAATTATTGAGAAAATACGATGTACATTCAATACAGCCCTGCAGAAAGTTGCAAAGTTCTGGCTGAAACCTATATTCCCTGCATGCCTTTTACCCAAGACAGAGCCTTTTGTTCTGACAAATAAAGCTTTCTAGGAAAAGCAGTCACAGTCACAAACAGAAATAAGTGCATGTTTGGCAGCAAACAGCTGGAAACTGGATTAAGTCGCTCCACAGAATATGAAACTGTCTGATCTGTGCACTCTAACATCAGTGGAGCCTTTCTGTGGAGTTTACTATTAAATTCAGGTTCTGAATTGTAGTTCAGAACCAGCTGACATGAGCTTTCCAGGATCTGAGTCTTAGGGATACGAGTGGCTGTTAAGACTGTGTTCCTTCAGGAGTGATAAAAGGATTTTTGGAAGACATTTAGGTGTTGAATGGCAGGAAGTAAAACATGAACTATATAAATAATAACCTATCTCTTTATAAATTGCCTTTGTGAAGTTACTTTTGAAGTTACCCTTCTTATTAACAAAGGCAGTTTATAAACCCAGAAGGGTGATTTAAATAAGCACTAAGGAAACAGATGAAAAGCCACTAGTCTGCTGCTTTTGGTGTCATGTGTTGTTGGAGATTTTTGGAATCATGAAATCATTTGGGGCTGATCATCAAGTCCAACTGTTAAGCTAGCACTACCAAGTCTGTCGCTATACCATGTCCCTAAGCACCACATCTACACCTTGCCAAAACCTCCAGGAGTGGTGACTCAACCATTTCCCTGCGCAGCCTGTTCTAATGCTTGACAATCCTGAATTTGAATATGAAGACCCTGAATTTGAATATGTCTCTTATCTGAGCTGGATAAAGAGGTTCATACAATCACAGAATGTTAGGGGCTGGAAGGGACCTTGAAAAATCATCTAGTCCAGCCCCCCTGCAGAGCAGGATCACCTAGACCATGCCACACAGGAATGCATCCAGGCAGGTCCTGAATATCTCCAGAGAGGGAGACTCCACAACCCCCCTGGGTAGCCTCTTCCAGGGTTCTGTCACCCTCCCAGGGAAAATTTTTCCCCTCACGTTTCCATGGAACTTCCTATGCGTCCATCTCCACCCATTGCCCCTTGTCCTGTCATTGGGCATCACTGAGAAGAGCCTGGCTCCATCCTCTTGGCACTCACCCTTTGCATACTATTAAACATGAATGAGGTCACCCCTTAGTCTCCTCCTCTCCAAGCTGAAGAGCCCCAGCTCCCTCAGTCTCTTCTCATAAGGAAGATGTTCCACTCCCTTCATCATTTTTGTGGCTGTGTGCTGGACTCTTTCAAGCAGTTCCCTGTCCTCCCTGAGCTGAGTGGCCCAGAACTGGACACAATACTCCAGATGCAGCCTTACCAGGGCTAGGTAGTGGGGGTAGAGAACCTCTCTTGACCTACTGACTACCCGCCTGCTAATCCACCCCAGAATGGCATTCACCTTCTTGGCCACAAGAGCACTTTGCTGGGTCATGGTCAACCTCCCATCCACTAGGACCCCCAGGTCCTTTTTCCCTTCACCGCTCTCCAGCAGGTCAGTCCCCAACCCTACACTGGTACATGGGGTACATGGGGTTGTTCTTTCCCAGGTGCAAGACTCTACACTTGCCCTTGTTGAATTTCATTCCATTTCTCCCTGCTGAACTCTCCAGCCTGTCTCTTTGCTGAATGGCAGCACAGCCTTACAGTGTGTCAGCCACTTCACCCAGCTTTGTGTCATCAGCAAACTTGCTGACAGTGCTCTCTCTTCCCTCATTCAGGTCATTGATGAATATACTGAACAGCACTGGTTCTATAATATCCTGCTGTAGTACCATTTTAGCTCCCCATTGCATTACTTAAAGATGAAATTTGCATGCAAAATGAATGATACTTATTTTTATCACCTGCCTATAGATAGCTCTTCTGGATTATCTTGTACTACAAATTCTCCTCCTTTCAGTAGTCATCCCTTGCAGCCTGATTATAGTCCTAAATTTACCTTCATCCCACACAAATCTGGCATTTTCAGCATTTTTGCATAAGAAATGCAGAATTCTGTAATTGAGAGGATTTTTTAAAAAGAGAGATTAAGCATCTATCATTTGATCTTTTCTCTCTCATTGTTTTGTATGAGTCATATACAGAATCATAGAATCAATAAGGTTGGAAAAGACCTCAAGGATCATCAAGTCCAAGCTGTCACCCAAGACCTCAAGACTACTAAACCATGGCACCAAGTGCCACATCCAATCCCTTCTTGAATATATATATATTTCAATTTTGGCAGGGTAAGAAATATGTAGTATGTGATAGGCATGTATTTGTAAAAGAAGGCATGTATAAATCCAGAGCGGATCCAGTCTAGGAGTAGAATCTAAGCATGTGGTATGGTTTGTTTTGGTTTGGGTTTTTTTTCTGGGTTTTTTTTTCCTGTTTGACCAGGTTGGAAGAGACCTTCAAGATCATTGTGTCCAACCTATCATCCAACACCACCTAATCAACTAAACCATGCAACCAAGCACCCTAGCAAGTCTCCTCCTGAACACCTCCAGTGATGGTGACTCCACCACCTCCCCGGGCAGTCCATTCCAATGGCCAATCACTCTCTCTGTATAGAACTTCTTCCTAACCTCCAGCCTAAACCTTCCCTGGCACAGCCTGAGACTGTGTCCTCTTGTTCTGGTGCTGCCTGCCTGAGAGAAGAGACCAACATCTGCCTGGCTACAACCCTCCCTTAAGGTAGTTGTAGAGAGCAGTAAGTTCACCCCTGAGCCTCCTCTTCTCCAGGCTAAGCAACCCCAGCTCCCTCAGCCTCTCCTCATAGGGCTTGTGTTCCAAACCCCTCACCAACTTTGTTGCCCTTCCCTGGACGTGCTCCAGCAAGTCAACATCGTTCCTGAACTGAGGGGCCCCGAACTGGACACAGGACTCAAGGTGTGGCCTAACCAGTGCAGTGTACAGGGGCAGAATGACCTCCCTGCTCCTGCTGGCCACACTGTTCCTGATGCAGGCCAGGATGCCATTGGCCCTCTTGGCTGCCTGGGCACACTGCAGGCTCATGTTCAGCCTACCATCGACCAGCACCCCCAGGTCCCTCTCTGCCTGGCCGCTCTCCAGCCACTCTGACCCCAGCCTGTAGCCCTGCATGGGGTTGCTGTGGCCAATGTGCAGAACCCGGCACTTGGATGTGTTCAATCTCATGCCGTTGGACTCTGCCCATCTGTCCAGCCTGTCGAGGTCCCTCTGCAAAGCCTCTCTGCCCTCCAGCAGATCAACTCCTGCCCCCAGCTTGGTGTCGTCCACAAATTTACTGATGATGGACTCAATGCCCTCATCCAGATCACCAATAAAGATGTTGAAGAGCATGGGGCCCAGCACCGATCCCTGGGGCACACCACTAGTGCCTGGCTGCCAGCTGGATGTGGCACCATTCACCACCACTCTCTGGGCTCGGCCCTCCAGCCAGTTCCTAACCCAACACAGTGTGCTGCCATCCAAGCCATGGGCTGACAGCTTGGCCCATGCCAATACTATAGCTTCTCCTAATGAAATTATTTTAGTTAAGTGGAAATACATTGTAAAGGAAGGTGTTTTTTTCCCTTCATTGCAGTTTCATAATGATTTCACACTGGATTTCAGTATTTTGAGTTTGTGTGGGATTTAAAATATCTTCATGAATTTCTAAACCTGGATTCAAGTTCAGGGTTTTCAAGGAAAAAGCCCTGTGGAAAATGCAGCAGTAAACTCTGTGTGCTTTTGTGCATACCAGCAGACATCAACCAAAAGTTTTAGGTTTCTGCTCACAAGTAGAAAAAACATATAATCTTAGGATCTTTATGAGTCCAGCTGTTAACCTACCACTGCCAAATCTACATCTAACCCATGTCCCTAATCACCCAGGCTACACATTTTCTTTATATCTCCAGGGATGGTGACTCAACCACTTCCCTGGACAGCCTGTTCCAATGCTTGACAACCTTTTCAGTGGAGAAATATTTCCTAATATCCACTCTAAACCCCTCCTGGCACAACTCAAGGCCATATCTATTTTCCTATCACTTCTTACTTCTTACCCCCACCTCACTACAACCTACTTTCAGGTAGTTGTAGAGAGTGATTAGGTCTTCACTGAACTTGCTTTTCCCCAGGCTAAACCACTCCAGGTTCCTCAGCTGCTTCTTGTAAGACTTGTACTCTAGACCCTTCACAACCTTTGTTGCCCTTCTTTGGAGCTGCTGCAGCACCTCAATTTGAGATCACTACTGTGATCTTACCTCACAGAATCACACAGAATCACAGAATCACCAAGGTTGGAAGAGACCTCAAAGATCATCAAGTCCAACCTGTCACCACAGACCTCATGACTAAACCATGGCACCAAGTGCCACGTCCAGTCCCCTCTTGAACACCTCCAGGGATGGGGACTCCACCACCTCCCCGGGCAGCACATTCCAATGGCGAACGACTCTCTCAGTGAAGAACTTTCTCCTCACCTCAAGCCCAAACTTCCCCTGGTGCAGCTTGAGACTGTGTCCTCTTGTTCTGGTTGTGGTTGCCTGGGAGAAGAGACCAACCCCATCCTGGCTACAATCTCCCTTCAGTTAGTTATAGACAGCAATGAGGTCTCCCCTGAGCCTCCTCTTCTCCAGGCTAAACAACCCCAGCTCCCTCAGCCTCTTTTTGTAGGGCTTGTGCTCGTTTTAGTTAAATGAAAGAAATGAATTTGTCTGGAAAAATCTCTTTGCAATAGGTGTAGTTTTTCCTTATCACATGGCAAAAAGTCTTTATTTTTAGGAGTGAAGGGACAAAAAAGGAAAAAGGAAAATGAGCAAATGTATGCAGATATACTTGTGAGCCAAATTTACCAAGACAGGCACAATGAAGTCCATCTTAATAGAACAGTTTTTATTTCTTTTGTGCAAATCTTTCTTCAGTTCTTCCTGAACTGGGTTGGTGGAGAAATATTACAAAGGAAAACTGGAAAATTCAGTTTGTTTTCAGTTGGAAGTTTTTTTGTATGCATCTGAGCACATCAGCATCTGAGTACAAAGTTGTAAAAGAAGTTGCACATGCCAGCAGCGGAATTTTCGAGCCTATGCAAATGTTTTAGCCCTGTCAAAAAGCTTTATAATAACTGAGTTGAGTAGTAGTTACCTATTTAGAAAGTATAGAATTGTCAAATGCTAAGCAAGAAATCATTTTTCTGTTGTGATGAAGTTCTTGTCAGGTTAAAACACTTAACTGTACAACATTATACCTTTGCTGGTCTTGTCTTCCATGCATTCAGATCAGATTGCTGAGGGGTTATTCTGGTGTGGAAGCCCTCAGTGTTGAACTTGTTTATCAAATCTGTTAGTAATGGAGGCGACCCACGATTACCTTACTCTTCACTGTCACATGTCAGAGGAACAGTGACACACACTGCTTTCTTGCACTGTTTCACAAAGCAAAGGTCTTTGCATTGTGCGAGCTAAAGAATGAAAGGAATCACAGTCTGGGTAGGCATGGGCTTAATGAAATAGCACTATAGTAGTAAAGCAGTATTTCTCTGGGCTGCCAACTGCAATGCAAATTAGCAGCTTCAGCAAAATTGGAAGCTTTGCTGGAAATTCCATGAATAGAATAGAATAGAATAGAATAGAATAGAATAGAATAGAGTAGAATAGAATAGAATAGAAAAGACCAGGTTGGAAGAGACCTTCAAGATCATTGTGTCCGACCTATCATCCAACACCACCTAATCAACTAAACCATGCAACCAAGCACCCTATCAAGTCTCCTCCTGAGCACCTCCAGTGATGGTGACTCCACCACCTTCCCAGGCAGTCCATTCCAATGGGCAATCACTCTCTCTGTGTAGAACTTCCTCCTAACCTCCAGCCTAAACCTCCCCTGGCACAGCCTGAGACTGTGTCCTCTTGTTCTGGTGCTGGTTGCCTGAGAGAAGAGACCAACCGCTGCCTGTCTGCAACCTCCCTTCAGGTAGTTGTAGAGAGCAATAAGGTCACCCCTGAGTCTCCTGTTCTCCAGGATTCCTTTAGTATTCTGGGCTCAGCCACCTTGTGCACCCTTGATTTATAAAATGCCGACCATCTTCATTTCTCATATGAAGGTTAATTGTAAGAAGACAACAGACAGACTTACAGGCTGCTGGCTTTGTGGGTGGGACATGCTCACAAAAACTGCCTAGGTTGTTCTGGACAGTTATGTGAAAAGTTAGATTGGCTGCATTCTGGTTAAGTGAACCACTTTGAGAATTACAAAGTAGTTTGTGTTGACTGAGCTATTCCAGTACATACTAAAGTCTCCCTTGGAGCATTCCAGTTCTGCCCCTTTCTTTGTGCTCTGAGTTGCTGTCTTACCTGTACACACCCTTAAACAAGCAAACAATCATCCAAACACTGGCTTGTGAAGGAGATGGAGGATATCTAACATCTCTGAGAAAAAGAGGAAAGAATGCAATTAAAGAGTTAAATTCAGTGTTATGTAACGATAACATGGAGAAGGAACATGCAGATGGCTTTATTGCTTCTCTCAAAATTATTCTTTTTGTCTCAGAAATTGATTTCAGATTGAAATGAAAAACAAATTGCCTTATATTAGATAACAGCCATGTAACAGTATGAGTTAAGGCAAATAGATTTAATTACTCAAGCTACATTTGCTCAAAGTCAGAACTGCATTTCCTCTGACATCTGTTTATATCTTCTCTTGCAATTTTCCTTGTGCTTCCTTATTTTTCCTTTCTCAGAACTTGTTTCAACATAGCTAACAATTTCTTTTGTGCATTATCCAACATCTTGTTCTGATTCTGAAGAGGCGTCTGTGCCCTGTGCTGAACATGTGCTGAGTGACTGCTGCCGCCTAATGTAGTCACAGGGTTTAGAAACAGCTTGGATCTTGGCAAGAGCAAAAAAGTATGCCAGAGGAATTTGCTTTCCAGCCTGAAGAAATTCTCTATGACTATTTTGATCTTGCATGATACTTGTGAAATACTGAAGTCATGTCAGGTTCTTAAGTCATTATAATTTGCTCCTGACTTGATATTTTTTTCATCTTTGGGACAACGTTGCACCATGCAAAAGATAGCAGAACAATTCTGTGTTTCAGTGGATAGACTCCAACTGTACCATTTTCTCACTTTCTTCCTTCTTGCTGGAATCTGCAATGGGTAGATTTACTGCAGATTTCAAACCTGTCAACACCCAAATGTGTGACACCAGCTTTCAGTACATGTGAAAGAACTAATCTGAGGGACACGATAATGTGTAGCAGAGGAAGAAGATAGAAGTTCTGTGGAATACATTTTGTGCAGTATGGGAAACTTTTCTATAAACTCCATTTTGAGGTTGAATAACTCTTATCAGCCTGCAGTTACCAAGAAGTCAGAAAACAGCAGGACAGGAATTTGGACTTCATGACTCTCCCTTGTACTACAGCCTACAGTGTGCAGAGAGGATTATCTACTAGAACGTTAGAGAAGTCTCTCTGAGGCGAGTTTTATGAGCTGCTTAAATCACCAAAGTAAAAGCCATTAAAGATGCATGTAACTCCCAACTGCAAGCTAAGGAAGTTCATGTTTTGAAAATTCCCAGTGCTGTTAGAGAGCAACCTCACCCAAGCAGCCTGGCTGAATCCAGATAGCTGCTGCTGAACCGGGAAGTGCAGCTGTGCATACACTCAGACTTTCCTTTGCAGCTGGCCAGTTACAGACGCAGTTGCCTGGAGTCATGCCGCAGCTCTGCTCCACTGCTCTAGCATCGCTGCTGTGCACCCTCACCGTGCTGCTCAAAATGTCTCTGTCAGTGGACCATGTGCCAATGCTGCTTTGGTCAGCTCAGAGGTAAGCAACCTCATAGAAGAGAATCTCTCTCTCTGCTATCGCTCTGTGTGTGTGTATGCAGAATATGTTTCATATCATCAGTTGTGATAAACAACTTTTGGGCAACAAAATTACCCAACACATAAATTCGCTTCTCAGCAGCCAAACAACCTAACAGATGAATTTACCCATTTTTATTCTAGTGTTCTAAGATGGGCAGTAAGAAGTAAATAAATACCATATTCTTCAGGTCTGAAGCAGATATGCTTTATTCACCCTAAGGCAACCTTGAACTCCACTGTTACAGATTTCATGACTTAAAAGCACAACATAAGGCGTTCTTGACAGATCCAAAGAGACACAAGAAATTCAGGGTTTGCACACACTTAAGAAGTTAGACTTTGAACCTGCTTTGGAAGAGCCAGATAGAGACCTCTTTTTTTCCAAACAGGGATTTTATTCATGCAGACTTTAAGGATTTTATAGAATTACTTGGGATTTCCAGAAATACAACAGCTTGGGCAATGCAGTAGCTTCAGATGGGGTACTGGATATGTAAAGTTGTAAGTGGACAATGCATCATTCATTCACAAAGCTGTTTCTGCATGGCATACACTTTGTTTTTGTCTAGGATGTACTGCCCCAAAATACAGGAGATTGTGATATCACAGGACTGTTTAGAAAGGCTAAAGGCAAGCTCCTGTTCTGGGCAGGAAGATGACAAGCACTCTAGGTTTGCCTAAGGTGTGCTTTGGCCTGAGCAAATTACTTCACCTCATATGCTCTGCAAGCACATATGCACTAGACCTAATTCAAGAGGCCTGATCTCAGCTGGGTGTTTATTCATTTGTCCAATAGAAATAATTCATAAGACCAAGAGTGTTTAATGCTTGTCATAATCTCTGGCTGATTTAATGAGTATAAAATGCTTTCTAATACTGTGAATATCCTTGATGAACAGGTTAACCCTCTCTTGTGCTCCAAGGATGAACAAAAGAGCTCCTAGTGTCAGGGAGTCCTGTTGGGTCCCTTTGTTGGCACGACCAAGCAGTGTATGCCTTGGCAGGAGCAGTTTTGCTTCTGAACTCCCTTTAATTGTCAGCTCTTGTCAGGTCTGAATTCATGGGGCTTGATTCTTTTCTGTGTCTATTGCTTTATTAATTCCCAGAGTGATATTCGTGTTTTATTCTTCTGGAAACTGAGAAAGGAATCAAACCAATGGCTTCTTGGGAAATAATCATCCTTTTTGGCTAGATGTGCTGGATTCACTCTACTTTTCATGAGGCTTTGAGCCATTCTTCAACACATTTAAGACATTGTGAACTATCTAGCCTACACTAGGAAGAGATTGGACTGGATTCTGTTCTCATCTATCCCAGTGTAAACCTTTTGTCTTAAGGCAAGATTATTAAAATTTAAATCTGAGAGCTTAATCTTGTTAATTCCTTCCCCTTCCCTTCCCTTCCCTTCCCTTCCCTTCCCTTCCCTTCCCTTCCCTTCCCTTCCCTTCCCTTCCCTTCCCTTCCCTTCCCTCCCTTCCCTTCCCTTCCCTTCCCTTCCCTTCCCTCCCTTCCCTTCCCTTCCCTTCCCTTCCCTTCCCTTCCCTTCCCTTCCCTTCCTTCCCCCCCTTCCCCTTCCCCTTCCCTTCCCCTTCCCCCCCTTCCCCTTCCCTTCCCCTTCCCCTCCCCCCTTCCCCTTCCCCTTCCCCTTCCCCTTCCCTTCCCCTTCCCCTTCCCCTTCCCCTTCCCCTTCCCCTTCCCCTTCTTCCCTTCCCCTTTCCCTTTTCCCTTCCTTCCCCTCCTTTTCCTTTTCTTTTTTCTTCTTCAGGGACTCTTTCTCCATGTATATGCCATACAAACAATCACACTACTTTTCTGCTTTTTCATATGTTGTGCTGTCATGTTGAGGGCCATGGAAAACAGACCTGCAGGAGGTTTTGGTTTTGTTTCTTTCACACATTGCCTGGATCTTGTATTCTTTCCCCAGCAGTAATTAACAATAGCTTTGACATATGTCTACCCATCTATTAAGTATTGCCACAAACTGAATCTCCAGTCCTTGGGGAGTCACAGCATATGAGATTTGAAAATTTTGATATGGTTTCATTTGGTAACTTTTTTTGTTCCCCCTGAAAGAAATAAATGGATGTCTCAACATCAAGGCTTTTTTTTGGGGTATTCAAAGTACTTAATTCACTTGTAGATAATACAGGCATGTGTATGAGTACTAAATGTCTGCATTTAAAAGCAAATTAACTGTTGGAAAGAGTCATTCTTAGGATAAAAGTGATCCTGTGTTTCTAAGAAAAGATCAGTGGTTCCTTTGTCCTACTTCCTAGTTTATATAAACAACACACCTGTTGCCAATAAAAGCAAAATCTTATCAGTTAATCCTGGCTAGTCATAAAAGCAAACTTTCCACCCAGATGCAAGCAGCAACTTGTTCTACTGCAGACTGTTCAGGTTTATGCAAATCTAGAGCAAGAAAATCAGGATACCACTACCCTGGTTAAACCAGTTTCAAGGTTAGAATGGAACATTTTCTGGAAGAGGTGTTCCACCTCCTCTGTCATTTTCACTTTTCAAGGGTAAAGCTGTTGCAAGGCAAGAAACTAGTTCTGGTGAAACTCAGTGAAGCAACTGGAAAGAAGATTTGTGCTGTTCTTTAAAATAACAGTAACAGCAGCTTTGGTTTCTAACCCGTAACTCTGTGCTTTATTTCTTAGAAGAATGTAACACTTTAAACTGTCCTTTTAATGCACTGTTATCATGCTACTGAAATAATGTTAGATGTCAGATACAGATGGAACCTGCCACTGATAAGTACGTTTAGTGTGCAAAGCATAAGGGAACACTGATATAAATAATAATAATAATTATAAACCAGGTTGGAAGAGACCTTCAAGATCATCGCGTCCAACCTATCATCCAACTCCACCTAATCAACTAAACCATGGCACCAAGCACCCCATCCAGTCTCCTCCTGAACACCTCCAATGATGGTGACTCCACCACCTCTCTGGGCAGCACATTCCAATGGGCAATCACTCTTTCTGTGTAGAATTTCCTCCTAACATCCAGTCTGAACCTCCCCTGGCGCAGCCTGAGACTGTGTCCTCTTGTTCTGGTGCTGGTTGCCTGGGAGAAGAGACCAACCTCTGCCTGTCTGCAACCTCCCTTCAGGTAGTTGTAGAGAGCAATAAGGTCACCCCTGAGTCTCCTCCTCTCCAGGCTAAGCAACCCCAGCTCCCTCAGCCTCTCCTCATAGGGCTTGTGTTTCAAACCCCTCACCAACTTCGTTGCCCTTCTCTGGACACATTCCAGCAAGTCAACCTTAAGAGAAAACAAAATGTTTACATTGATGCCAAAAAGCCACTTTTGCATAATGAAAGTTTTGGAAAACATATTGGTTTATGACAACTTGTAACAAGTTTTTCTCAGAGTTGGGATTCTCTCTGGGAATTTTCTCTGAAGGTTTTCAGTGTATTCCTCTTCATTTCACTTAGTACCTATACCTTTTTTGTGCTGTTGTACACAAGCAAGAAAGCAGAGAGAGAGAGAGAGTGAGTTATCCTGATTGGACCAACTTTGTTCCTGCTGTAACAGTTAATGTAATATGGGCGTAAGTGGACAAGTTCTTTTGAGTAGAATGAAAGCAAACTGAATTGTAAACCTGATCTTAATCCAAAGATGGTGTCATTACCTGCTGCTGCCTATTGATAGAAAGAAGTGTCATAATTGGCAGCAAATTTTACAGAAAAAAATCTATTTCTTTGTAGATTACAGTGGAATCCAGACACTGCTTTGCATGAAGGACGTATTGTCTCAGCACAGGAGCTGGCTGAAATCTTGCAACCTGTTTTTACTCAGAATTCCAGAAACCTCATCTTGTTCCTGCAAGATACGGTATGCAACATTAATTCCTTTTGTCTCACCAACGCTGAGTACAAGTCTGTACCTAAATGAGCTGCCGTGGCTCCTTTTCACCCATCTACTTTCTTTGTTTTTCAGCTTAGCATAGATGATTTCACATACTTCAGTGAATTCTACGGCGACAAGAACCCATTTCAAAATGTTCAGGCAAGCATTTCTCTCTCTGAATTCTTCATATGCAGTATGTAACAGATTTAACACATTGAACACATCCAAGTGTCCGGCTCTGCGCACTGGCCACAGCAACCCCATGAAGTGCTACAGGCTGGGGTCAGAGTGGCTGGAGAGCGGCCAGGCAGAGAGGGACCTGGGGGTACTGGTTGATGGTAGGCTGAACATGAGCCTGCAGTGTGCCCAGGCAGCCAAGAGGGCCAATGGCATTCTGGCCTGCATCAGGAACAGTGTGACCATCAAGAGCAGGGAGGTGATTCTGCCCCTGTACACTGCACTGGTCAGGCCACACCTCGAGTCCTGTGTCCAGTTCTGGGCCCCTCAGTTCAGGAAGGATGTTGACTTGCTGGAACATATCCAGGGAAGGGCAACAAAGTTGGTGAGGGGTTTGGAACACAAGCCCTATGAGGAGAGGCTGAGGGAGCTGGGGTTGCTTAGCCTGGAGAAGAGGAGGCTCAAGGGTGACCTTATTGCTCTCTATAACTCCCTGAAGGGAGGTTGTAGCCAGGCAGAGGTTGGTCTCTTCTCTCAGGCAGCCAGCACCAGAACAAGAGGACACAGTCTCAGGCTGTGCCAGGGAAGGTTTAGGCTGGATGTTAGGAAGAAGTTCTATACATGTGCAACCTGGTCTATTCTGTTCTATTCTATTCTATTCTATTCTATTCTATTCTATTCTATTCTATTCTATTCTATTCTATTCTATTCTATTTAAAATTAGGTGGTTGTTGCTTTGTTTTTTTTAATGTAAGAAAGAGGCAAACAGACAATAAGTGGGAAAATTAAGCTGGATTGCAGCAGTTTTCCTCTTGAAATTATTCACTGAGATTATTGTAGTTCAAACAGATGGGTTAGAGGAAGTCAGCTGAGTGTGCAGAAGTGTGTTTTCTATCTACTTTATTTCCAAAGATCAAGTTTTCAGTGTCGCTGGATAGGGATAGGTGACGGTCAGAGTGATGGAGATAAAATGCAATCAGAGTATAGAGAAGGACAAAAGACTCTGTTTATTCCAGCAAGCAACTCATGTGTTGTCTCTCTGTAGTTAGTGTGTCTGCCTGTAATTGGTTAACAAACTTGTCTCAAGGTTCTCACTGGTCACTGATAGGATTGCCATGGTTACTCGTTCAGGCAGCCTGGGTGGCTCCTATCTTATCTTGCGGTTTCTCATCCTCCAACATCCAGTCCAAGGAGTTTCCAACTTCTCATGGGAACACAGTGATGTTTTCAATACTGAACTCCTCACCAGAGCTCTTCAGAAGGTCCACAGATTCATCACAGTCCCCCCACATTCAGAATTCATTGTAACTGACCAAGTTGTTCCTAAACATGCTGCTGGTTTGTATTTTTATATATATATATACACACATATATATATATAAAGACAAAAAAGAACACAAAACCATAGGGAAGAAAAGAAGCTATAGCCATCAATTATTCCTGATTTTCAGAAATGATCAGCCACTTTATTTTCATAGAAACTGAAATTCATGCAGGAACCTAATTGTTTCATATTTGAATGCAGTTAATACATGGCTAGATGCTGTATTGCTTTAATCTTCATGAAGAAAAGATGTCTTGATGCTTGAGGAGTTTGAAATAAACTTCAGGCACAGAATCTAAGAATGAGTCCTCCTGAGCCAGTCAGCAGCTTTAACTTCTGTCCTCATGGAGAAGGTTTATGGATTTTGTGTATGGCATCTATGGTTGTACTTACATGACAGTTTATTGAATGTAGTTAGACAAAGGAAGTGTTCTCATGTGGAAGTCATAAAGGCATTCCTGCAGGCAGTGCAGGATGAACAGAGCTGTTAGTAATGAAACTGGTACCAGAGCACATGAGGAAGAATAAATTCCCAAGCACCACACGACAACTTGTATATGTTATTAAATACATAAGTATTTTCATATTAACTGTCTCTGCATCTATGCTAAGAACCTCACATCTCCCTCATGTCATTGATACTAAAGATCTTAATCTCTTCACCATATAACAGCATTTTAACAGTGATGCTGGAACAAAACCAACTCTACAGTCTGCACATGGAGTTTCGGTAATACTCATTTGTAGTGTAAGGATCACTAGTTTTGTTCACAGGCAGATGTGCTAGAACTTCTCTGGTATACCTTTCTTCTCTGGGTTTAAGATCTACACAAAGCTGTGCCTGGAACAAATTTGGTTGGTGCCTGGCTGCAGGCCCAGTTTGATTTCAGAAACTGATTTCCAAGCTTGTAAGAATAGGATAGAATAGAATAGAATAGAATAGAATAGAATAGAATAGAATAGAATGTAATGTAACGGAATAGAATAGAATAGAATAGAATAGAATAGAATAGAATAGAATAGAATAGAATAGAATAACCCAGGTTGGAAGAGACCTTCAAGATCATTGTGTCCAACCTATCACCCAACACCACCTAATCAACTAAACCATGGCACCAAGCACCCCATCCAGTCTCCTCCTGAACACCTCCAATGATGGTGACTCCACCACCTCCCCGGGCAGCCCATTCCAATGTGCAATCACTCTACATGATGTGGTAGTCTTGTTAATGTAGGCCCTGGATTTTGAAGAGGGTGGACATTAAAGTATTTAAAATTTTCTTCTTTTGCCTTGTAATCAGGATTCCATCAGCACTGTAGATTGAGTTTATAAACAAAGGCTGGAGATGAGTCTGGAGACTGATAGGTTTGGAAATTGGCTTGTACCCTGAGTGGACCAGGGATCTACTGAAGACTAGTGAATAGGTCCTCAGCTGAACAATGAGTCATGTTTAAGTAAATATTGGCTTGTATCTGGCAGAACAAAGATCTAAACCCAGGTTTACAAGTTGAATAAATGTCACTAATGGTTTGCTTGCTTTCTGAACTTGCTTCTGTTCCCTTTCTGTCTTGGAGCTGAGAACATTTCTTACACTACAGCTTTTTTTAAAACTAGAAAGTTTCTTTTCACTAATTGCTTCCCTTACCTCCAGCACTTTCTAGATTTGTTCTGTTGGACTTGGTGTTCTTAATATTTGTCTATCACACTTCTGTGGGGGTGAGGTGCTGCAACTTGAGCGAACGAAAATGAGATGTACAAATTAAATATTTCTTTTTCACTTAGGTGTTCATAAGGAGAATTTTGCCAATATCCATTGCACAGACTTAGGGATGTGGGGCCAGAAATTCTCTTTGTAATCACCCATTTCCATCTTGGACATAACAAAGGCTACAGAAATTTGCTCAGTTGCCGTTGCATCAGTTGCACGTGAGCTACTTTGGGAAAGAAATCCATTTTCAATCGTGTTATGAAAGACTCACTCATAATATTCACAGAGCACAGGACAAAGTGAAGGTCAAGTCTGAATTCTCACTGGGTAAATGAGACTCTCTGATGCTGCATAATCACAAATCTTTATACTTTCACACTTTATGCAAGTCATTCATTAAACTATAATAGACTTTACATGTCACTCTGGTATCCTGCCTCTGAAATTCAGACATGCAAATGTATTCACAAACCTAAACTGGAGATCTCATTTAGAATGTATATGTGCACGCAGCAGCACGTGTACTACAAGAAGGAAGTGTTATTGTAAAAGGGTTATAGGCTTGTAAACCACAAAGCCATTTGCAGATATCAGATTTGTTCAACTACATTAGCAGCTGTTTTGAGCTTTTGGGATCAATGGGTTTGTATGCCGTAAAAGAGTTCTATTTCCAACGAAGACAAAAGGAATCTTTTCTAATTTATTTTAAACAGTCACATAACTTTTAAATTAAATAATCAAGCACAAAGATTGGCACTTGGAGAATTTTTTTTTGGTCAAGCAGTCACCTACCCTACCAGCTACTTTTCTTAAACAGTACCTTTGGTTTTACTCCAAAAGGACTCAGCTCTTTAGAACTGCAATGTGTATTAACACACACCAGAAGTGCAGTTGCATAAGTATTACTCTGTGGCTGCCATTCCTGGTTCTATATCTCCATCATATCCTCACTCAGTGAATAGAATAGAATAGAATAGAATAGAATAGAATAGAATAGAATAGACCAGGTTGGAAGAGATCTCCAAGATCATCATGTCCAACCTATCATCCAACACCACCTAATCAACTAAACCATGCAACCAAGCACCCTATCAAGTCTCCTCCTGAACACCTCCAGTGATGGTGACTCCATCACCTCCCTGGGCAGCGCATTCCAATGGGCAATCACTCTCTCTGTGTAGAACTTCCTCCTAACCTCCAGCCTAAACCTCCCTTGGTGCAGCTTGAGACTGTGTCCTCTTGTTCTGGTGCTGGTTGCCTGGGAGAAGAGACCAACCGCTGCCAGCCTACAACCTCCCTTCAGGTAGTTGTAGAGAGCAATAAGGTCTCCTCTGAGCTTCCTCTCCTCCAGGCTAAGCAACCCCAGCTCCCTCAGTCTCTCCTCATAGAGCTTGTGTTCCAAGCTCCTCACCAACTTTGTTGCCCTTCTCTGGACATGTTCCAGCAACTCAACATCCTTCCTAAAGTGAGGGGCCCCAAACTGGACACAAGGTGTGGCCTAACCAGTGCAGTGTACAGGGGCAGAGTCACCTCCCTGCTCCTGCTGGCCACACTGTTCCTGATGCAGGCCAGGATGCCATTGGCCCTCTTGGCTGCCTGGGCACACTGCAGGCTCATGTCATAGACTGGGGTCTGGTGTGTTACAGAGGTCCTGTTATAGTTTTGATTGCTTTCTCTCTCTTTACCTTTTGTAGGGTTTTTTGATTGGTTGGTGATTGGTTGGTTTGCTTTGGGGGGGTGTTTGTTTGCTTTGTTTTGGTTTTGGTCTTGTTTTTTTACAAGGGGACATGCAGAACTACATAATAATCAAAATGTAACTTCATCATTGATTCATTCAGTGACATGATGATGTGTTTTTTCTCTAGCCTTTCCCAAAAAATACCAGTATTTGGTTTTTCAATCCTGATCACTCTCAGCCACTGAATTGTGCCTCTTAAGGTTTTTTTCTGAAAGGCAGCACTCAGTTCTGAGCCTATTGTGTATTATTGTACACATAAAATTGGTGGGGTTTAAACTTTTTTGTTTTCTTATTCTGTGCTCTGCTGAAAGCAATTGACATCGAATTTCATGTTACTGTGTTGCCCAACAGGCTGCACCAGAAGTTCCTTCTTCAGTTCATCAATCAGTTCTTAACTTCACTGTGTTGGATAACTCAGTGTAATCAGCATATTTAATTAGCTCAATATTTATGCATTTTTGCCAGATAATTTATGAATATATGGAACAGATCAGTCCCTAGGGCACTAAGAAATACTTTTTTCTGCCCCTAGTTTGCTCTCTCTTTTCCTGTTCTTTTACATACCTACATGTGAAGACTGCCTCTCCCTCACTAAAGCAGCTTAATTTTTTCAGGAGCCTTTGCTTCAAGACTCTGCTGAGATAGGTGGCAGTGCAGGATTGGTCAGGACTTAAGGCACAATTCAGATACAGCTCAATAATGTTGCATTTTAAACCTTATTCTGCAATAAATGAGTGATCTGCTTAATATATATCCTTGGAAGAAGTGGCTGCTGCCATTCTGGCTGCTGCTAGGGGGCAAGGCATTAAAATATTAAAAGTAAAGTAATTGGCTACTGCTCAGAATTTGAGTTCTAAATCCATACATGCAAACAAGCTAAACTGAAATGTCTCATCCCTTCCTTTCAGGTGGTACTAAAAATGCCACTCAAAAACCTGTGAACCACATCAGTGCTTTCTGCTCTGCTTTAATTGCTGCATTATTCTCCCTTATGAGAATCTATAGAAATGTGAAAATGATTAGCCATTGCCTAGGAAGGGAAACATCTGAACAGTAAGAAAGAAGCAGAGCAGGTCACAAAAATGGCAGGCAGGCAGGCAAGCAAAGAACAGAGAAAAAAGGAAAAAGATGAGAGGGAGAAATGTGTTAGCAACACCACATCAGTTGCATTAGGTAGAGGGGAGAGAAAGTCTGTAACAACTTGGATATCTGAATGTTTGATCCAGATTTAATTGTAGAAAACGGGAAAACAAAGTTAACGAGTTGCAAATTAGGACTTAACAAAAATAGATTCTAATATTCACATTGTATTTGAGGCACATTCATTTTGATCATTCTCAAGCCTCCACCTTGCATTTTCTTTTGCTGACTATTGCAAATTAATTTGATTATTAAGAGAACTATTTGAAATATGTTTTTGACTATGCAGGTTTCAAATTTATAACATGAAAATGGTTTTAAATGCATTTCACATAAGGATTTTTATCAGACACTCAGTTATGAGTATTATAAAGTGATAGATACGCTGATGCTTGATACCCTGATGCTTGAGGATCTAAAGCGGTTCAGCCTGAGTTTTATAATTTGTATTTTGAGTAGAAAGAATGTGCAAGACATGAAGCTTGTTGCTGTGTCTTTGGAGGCTCTGATGAATCTGAAACATGTAGCTTCCTTTAATTAGTATTTACCAATTAAACACCCACCCATGTCATGTCCTCTACTACCCAGATGTACTAGAAGGAAAGGTATTTATTATGCAAAATATGGCTCTGTACTGAATAGAGCTGCTGGAACTTGAGGTGTCTGACATTGATCCTTTTCACTTCTGAGGGCCTTTAGTTAGATGGTTGTCTTGTGAACTTTGCTTCTGGCAGCATTCATAACCTGACTCTCCAATACATTCTTAGCTCAAGAAATTCTGTGTCACCTATCTCTCTGTTTCCACCATACATGTGGAAAGGACAGCAAGAATCTGATATCACTGAGGAAAGTGAAGGAATAAAAGCCACATGTATCCTCTCACTGTCCCTTTCCAGGAACAGCCAGCAACCAGCATCGTGTTTATCATTGTGGGTCCTTACCTTTAATATTAAATTAAGGGTACATTAAAAAAGTAAAGATGTTTGTGTTTAATTATTAAGCAAGTAAATAAACTGTTCATAAATGTATTACAGGAAAGTCTTCGGTCTTCTCCTTCATCTTTAGTTTTGCCATCTGTTGACTGCGAGGCTACCAGGTATCTTTTGAGCTTTCTTCAGGAGTCAAGAGACTGGAAATTAACAAAAATAACCGATCTCAATGTCTCACATCTAGAAGTGAATACGTCAACCCCAAATCTAGTGGTGATTCAGCTACAACCACGTGTCAGGTAGGAGCTTGTCACAAATGAAAGTGACACATGAGTGCATGATTTTTAAAGCTTTTGAAAATGTCACTTGTTTTCAGGAAATTAAAAAAAAAAAGAAGTGGAAGCTTAGAGGGTTAGCAGTTATTTTTCTTGCAAGGGTGAATGCAGTGTTTTGTTAAAGTCCCCTGATGAGCTTACCAGTTGTAATAGATTAATTATGTTGAGAAAGTCAGTCAGGCATTGCCGTGTTTCCAGCCTCATTATGTGAGAACAAAGGGACAACTTATAAAACTAAATGGCAACACACTTTCAGTAGAAAGGCTGAATTCTTTCACTCAACACATGATTAACCTGCAGGATTAATTACTAGAAGACATTCCAGGGGTCAGAAAAAAAAACCACCCCAAAAACCAGCAGGATAAATAAGCAGGCAAATAAACATACAGAAAAATCTATACTTAATATGAATAAAGAGCCTGCCTGGTTTTCATCACTCTAGAAGGAAGAGGGGGGCTATAATTCTTCATGTTTCTAGGTCTAGGACAACTGTGATCTAATGGAGATAGAGAGAAACTGTTCCTTCAGGTGAATGTTTATTAGAAAATATAAGACATGTATTGAGTCCCTCAGAAGGCTCAGGGGAGACATTTTTGCTCTCTGCAACTACCCGAAGGGAGATTGTAGCCAGGTGGGTGTTGGTCTCTTCTCCCAGGCAACCAGCACCAGAACAAGAGGACACAGTCTCAAGCTGTGCCAGGGGAAGTTTAAGCTCAAGGTGAGGAGAAAGTTCTTCACCAAGAGAGTTGTTAGCCATTGGAATGTGCTGCCCAGGGAGGTGGTGGAGTCACCATCCCTGGAGGTGTTCAGGAGGGGATTGGATGTGGCACTTGGTGCCATGGTCTAGTCATGAGGTCTGTGGCAACAGGTTGGACTCGATGATCTTTGAGGTCTTTTCCAACCTTATTGATTCTATGATTCTCTGCTTAGCTTCTCTTATTAGCTCTTTCTTCTTCCTGGTATGTTATTTGGGCATTTGTATACATCAGTATATGGTGCATGTAACAACAGGTCTTCAGGAAGTATAATTATAGCTATCACATCACTGTACAAAAAAAGTCATTATAGCCATTTTAAGAAGTTCACATACAAATGTTGGGCAAAGGGCTGACACCAAATGACAAGAAAGCTGTGCAAAGATTGGTCAAAATAATGGCAGTAGTCTGTCCTCCCTGCAGTTAAGGAAATATGAGAGGTTTGAGGAATCAACTGCAGATGAGGTCCTTGTACTATTACTGGCTTTGCAGAAGAATAGGGTTGTAAGGAGGAGATGAGAGAATGATGGAGGCAATGCTGCTGACAGTAATCTTTCTAATAGTCAGTGCCTTTGTACAGTTCTGCTTGACATTGTTCTTGCCTAGAAAAGATTTTGAACTGTTTGTCTCCTACTCTTTTTGTAGTGGTTTCAGTGAAATCTCCACGCTGGAAGCAATGACTGAAAATGGTAAGCAATATGACCAAGATAACTAACATTTCATAACTTAAGTCTGTGTTTTCACTTCTGCAGATTGTATTCTCTCTTTCCTGGGTTTTGTTGTAACACTACTCTTTAAAGGTTTTCTTTGCTTCCATTTATAGTACTTAAAACCAGTCAATTAGCATAGTGTTGAAGTACTGAATGTCTGATTCGAAACCCACCAAATGGACAGAGCTGTTACCTGAAATGTAATGACAATTCACCTATGCTTCAAGCATGAGCCTTTGCTCATACTCTGAAATCCTCATAGTTCAGAGTACAAAAGTCCCTTCCTACCCAAACCATTCTATGATGTCCCTGCAGCTTGGACCTCCTCCTTTAATCTTGCCTTGGACACCAGCAGCTGAAGTTGTCAGGCTCATCCAGCACTTTGAAGGTCCTAGTTTCAACAAGATGTGTCTGAGTGAATAGGAAATGTTTTTCTGAGCTTTGTGAAACAATACTGATGCCATTCACAACCTTTGATTGTTTATTTTGCAGGTATTAAAGACTACTGGCTAAAGTTTTCTTTGTCAGTACTAGGGTGGTGGGACTCCAATATGATGGCATTCAACAAATCCAAGTGCCGGGTGCTGTGCTTTGGCCACAGCAACCCCATGCAGAGCTACAGGCTGGGGTCAGAGTGGCTGGAGAGCTGCCAAACAGAGAGGGACCTGGGGGTGCTGGTTGACAGCTGCCTAAACATGAGCCAGCAGTGTGCCCAGGTGGCCAAGAAGGCCAATGGCATCCTGGCCTGCATTAGGAATAGTGTGGCCAGCAGGAGCAGGGAGGTCATTGTGCATTGGTTAGGCCACACCTTGAGTCCTGTGTCCAGTTCTGGGCCCCTCAGTTTAGGAAGGACATTGAGACACTTGAAGCCAGAGAAGGACAACAAGGCTGGGGAGAGGCCTTGAGCACAGCCCTGTGAGGAGAGGCTGAGGGAGCTGGGGTTGTTTAGCCTGGAGAAGAGGAGGCTCAGGGGAGACCTCATTGTTCTCTACAACTACCTGCAAGGTGGTTGTAGCCAGGAGGGGGTTGATCTCTTCTCTCAGGCAACCAGCACCAGAACAAGAGGACACAATCTCAAGCTGCACCAGGGGAAGTTTAGGCTGGAGGTGAGGAGAAAGTTCTTCACTGAGAGAGTCATTCGCCATTGGAATGGGATGCCTGGGGAGGTGGTGGAGTCACTGTCCCTAGGGGTGTTCAAAAAGAGATTGCACCTGGCACTTGGTGCCATGGTTTAGTAGTCATGAGGTCTGTGATGACAGGTTGGACTCGATGATCTTTGAGGTCTCTTCCAACCTTGGCAATACTGTGATACTGTGACTCTGGAATAGCTTGCCCAGTGAGGTTGGGGATGCCTCCTTCCTGGGGGTGTTCAAGGCCAGTCTGGATGAAGCCTTGAGCAAATGAGCCTGTTGTGAGGTATCCATGCCCATGACAGGGAATTTGGAGATGATCTCTAACGTCCCTTCCAGCCTAAGCCATTCTATGATTCTATGAAAGTTGAATCTTTGCATATAACACACTAGAAAAAAACTTCTTGCCTAGCATCTGTCCGACAAAGAGGTGCCATATACCAAAGAGGCACTGAGAGGCATGTAGGATTTTTGCAGGGCTTTTGCTTACTACTCTGACTGAGTATATTAATTGAGGTATAAAGTCTGCAGATCACTGTAGTGGTAGTTTCAGGGACATGCAGTGTAGTGTGGTGTAGTGTAGTGTGGCTGATAATTAAACAGTGTCCTTAGTGCCTCAGGCTGCTTCTGCCCACAGCTGGAGGTGTAAAATCAGAAGCAGATTTGAAAATCAGGAGAAAATAGCTTAACACTGAAATCAGCAATGTGTCCTTTCCCCTTTGGTTTTGCACTACTCCAAAGCGAGCCTGGTTTTCACACTCAAATAAGCAGGTGGATTTCCTTTTCTGAATTGCAAAGGAGTTGTTCTGCTCTCTTTTGTTATCCCCAGAACATATTAAATAGGAAAAGCCTTGGCTTAATGTTGGCCTTGGCTAAATATTAGCTTTTCCTTTATGGGCCGCTTCTTTCTCCAGCTGCACAAACTCAAGAGTAAGCTCCACAAACCCTCTGTAAGGCCACTTTATTCTGGACCAGCAAAGTTCACTGGGGACCAGGGGAATGATGGAGGAAAAGGCAATACCAACTTTCTGTTTAGGGTCAACTAAGTGTTTTCAGGAAAAAGCTGTGTAGACCAGGGAAGATGTGCCACTTTGTATGGCCAAGTTCAAAATCTGCACTTGGCATTCTGTATCTCAGCTGTGCTCTAGAACTCTGGGAGCGTGTGCTGAATCCTCCCATTCTGGTTTATTTGCTAAAGCAGCCACTCAATGCATTGCTGAATGAAAACAGGAAACAAAATGAACGAGAAGTTTCAAGTCAGATTAAAGTTACTAAACCACAGTTCCTTAAAATTACCCCCCTGAAGCTCTGAGCAGCAGATGGAGAGAGAGTCAGAAGAGAGTAATTCCAAAAGTAGTAGATGTGTCCCAAACACAGTCTTCTAAGTCATTCAATCTGGGCTCCAGCTGGTCTAGGTGTCTACATATTGTGTGCAGTACAACCACAGTAATTTGCTAAATATTGCTCTCAGGAGGCCCTTCAAGGTCAGAATGTCTTGCAAGGTCATGAGTTATTGGTGTTTGTTATGTAGGGATTGCTGCTAGGTCCTACTTGAGTAAGCAACAAAAATAACTATTTGTCATATGCCTGCCATGTGACAACAGAATTGGTAACCCATAAATAATGCCTTCCCCCACCCAGTATCAACAGTAAACTCCCTGCAGATCCACAGTAGCCTGCCTAGACATTCACAAAGCCTCTTAGGTTTGTCTCAGCAACTTCTCTCCTTTCTGTTGCAGGGGGGTTTAAAACCTGGTGTAATAAAATGACAAAGAAATCCTCCCTGCTGTTTTACTCACTGCAGACAGGAAGCTCTGTAAGACAGAGCAAATGGGCTCAGGTTCTGCCCAAGGGAAATGTGCCGGTCTGAAATATCTAGAAGCTGGAGTAAGCAGAGGTATTCAGGAGGCTCATTATGAAATCCACATGGAATTCAGAATCCAAATCTGAAATTTCAAGGGATTCAGAGTTACTTTATACTTCTTTTAATTATACTTCTTTTCACTTCCCCCCCTCTTTTTTGTTTTTTCCCTTCTCTTTTGCAGGAGATAGAGTTTGACATTATTACTCAGTTTTTGCCAGTGTTTGTAAATGTTTCTCTGCTCAGGAGAAAGTTGCATTCTACCATGTCAGTCTTAGCAACTGGGTTCAGCATACCTCAAAGTCAAAGGCAAAGCTGCCTGTGACTCCATCTGCATACTTTATTGCTCTTGAATCTATTCTTTTTCCACCTTCTTTCTCAGTGCATCCTGCTGTCTACTTGTTCTCTCTCATCCCCCCCATCTTGCTCTTTAATTTCTCTCTTGTTCATGGTTTAAACTCTTCCATTCTTTTCACTTTTCTCCTTCCAGAACATTTCTTCCCAGTTAATTTCTTCCATCCCCTTCCATCCATGTGTAAAATCACACAAAGAAAATAAGATAGATTAGAAATTAGTAATACCCCTAATCCTGTACTCACTGAAGAAATTCAAGACAGGTCTTCAGTGAGTTAAGAGGCTTAACCCTTCCACCAGAGCTGGCAGTTATGCTGATTAGAAGGTGTTATCCTAGACAAATTGGTTTACATTCCTAGATCTAGGTAGTGTTTCCTTTGAACCATGCTGTCTAAAATAAAATAGATTAAAAACCAAACCACCACCACCAAAAGCCCCACATTTTAGCAGAACCACTCTAAAATCACTCTACCATCAATATCACCATCTGGAGGCATCTCTTGTTCCCTTAAAGAAAGAGCCAAAGATGACTAGTGGTCACATGTAATTTAGGTGCTTTTCAAATGTGATGGATAAGCTTTTCCATAGAGAATTTGCAAATACTTCATGAGCAAGATAGAGTTTTGATCAAAAGCAGATATCTGTATCAACCCTGCCATCATAGGGGTGCTCGCAGCAGCTTCTCTGAATGAAGAAACTGCTTCTAGAATCTTCCCAGAGGCAAGAGATATAGATGTTGCTGGTAACTATAGTTACATGCAGCTCCTTATTGAAGTGAAATGCAAATAACCTGGTATTTCAGAAATCAATTGGTTGCTTTAATGAAAGAAAAAAAACAACAACAACCAAACAACAAAGACAATGTGTGCATTTTGCTATGTGCTATTTTTTTCCTTCTGCAAATATTAGCTGAGGCTGCTGAGAATTTCCAGTGTACTCTGTATATAGAATACAAAATATACAGTATCACAGTATCGCCTAGGTTGGAAGAGACCTCAAAGATCAGCGAGTCCAACCTGTCACCACAGACCTCATGACTAGACCATGGCACCAAGTGCCACGTCCAATCCCCTCTTGAACACCTCCAGGGATGGTGACTCCAAGACCTCCCTGGGCAGCACATTCCAATGGCGAATGACTCTCTCGGTGAAGAACTTTCTCCTCACCTCCAGCCTAAACTTCCCCTGGTGCAGCTTGAGACTGTGTCCCCTTGTTCTGGTGCTGGTTGCCTGGGAGAAGAGACCAACCCCTTCCTGGCTACAACCACCTTTCCGGTAGTTGTAGAGAGCAATGAGGTTGCCCCTGAGCCTCCTCTTCTCCAGACTAAACAACCCCAGCTCCCTCAGCCTCTCCTCATAGGGCTTGTGCTCAAGGCCTCTCCCCCAGCCTTGTTGCCCTTCTCTGGACACGTTCAAGTGTCTCGATGTCCTTCCTAAACTGAGGGGCCTAGAACTGGACACAGGACTCAAGGTGTGGCCTAACCAGTGCTGAGTCCAGGGGCACAATGACCTCCCTGCTCCTGCTGGCCACACTATTCCTAATGCAGGCCAGGATGCCGTTGGCCTTCTTGGCCACCTGGACACACTGCTGGCTCATGTTCTCATTAGAGATTTGGGGGAGGGGGGTGATAAATTAATTTCTCCTTTTGTTGATTTTTTTGTTGGTCCTATCCCATTGTACTGCATGCTCATGCAGTGATTGGACATGGAGAAGCTACCTGAGGGCAACACTCAAATATTGGATTCATGGTGAAGTATGGTCACCAAGTTGAACAGAGAACTGCTGATTACGGAATCACAGAATCAACCAGGTTGGAAGAGACCTCAGAGATCAACAAGTCCAACCTATCACCTAATACCTAACAGCTCATGACAACTAAACCATGGTTCCAAGTGTCACATCCAATCCTTTTTTAACACATTATATAATGCTTTGGACATCCATGCTCAGTATAATTAGTAGTATAAAAGCAGTTGTTGTACTCAGTAAATCCATTTCTTAGAGTAGATCCTTTAGCAATAATTTCTTAGAAGGAAAATGGACATAGCTATGATTCTTGACTGAAATAAGGAAATCAGTTGAGTTAAAACTGCAGAAAAAGCAGTGCCTGCCTTTTTTACCAAAGCTAAACATTTTACTCAGCCAGGTGACCATATTTACTGTAAAACAGAAGAGGCAAAAAGTATATTAATATAAATTCCACTTCCAGTAGATGAAAACAAAATACAATATCTGTAAAGTATAACCTCGACATCTGAGAGGCCTGTATATAAATGTATAAGATACCCATTCACCAGACTGGCATAGGGATGACAAGTAGGAAGGCACTGAAACAGTAAATGGGAGTTTGATTTCTTATTTCTCTATCAGTCCCAGCAATAACACTAGTACTGGCTCTTGATTCACAACTGTTATACTCCTTGCCATAAGCAGGTGTTAATATTTCTGCATACAGCTTGAAAACGTTTATCAGAGGTAACTGTCACAACTGCCTGTGGTTTCAGAACTAAAGAAGGTTCTTCTGTAGAGGTGTCTTTGGACCTGTTTAAAAAGTCCTCTCTTCCTTATTGCACTTTCTCTTCCCTTTTTCAGAAACATTCCACTGTATTTTTCCTTTGGCCTCCACTGTAGGTTAACCGCAAACTTTCCCATATCCTATTGAGGACACAGAATCAGGCTCTAAATCCACCTAAGCAAAAAGGAATATTGCTGCCAATATTAGGTATATAATTCCCTGAAATAAGGGCTATGTTTTGAGTATTGTTTCTCAGTGATTGGTTCTGTGTACTTTGAAATTCAGAGAGTAATACTACCCTATCCAACATGATGGCATTCAACAAGTCAAAATGCTGGGTGCTGCACTTTGGTCACAACAACTCCATGCAGTGCTACAGGCTGGAGTCAGAATGGCTGGAGAGCAGACAGACAGAAAGGGACCTGGGGGTGCTGGTTGACAGCTGGCTGAACACGAGCCAGCAGTGTGCCCAGGTTCTGGCCCCCTCAATTTAAGAAGGACATTGAGACTCTTGAATGTCTCCAGTGAAGGACAATGAGTCTGGGGAGAGGCCTTGAGCACAAGCCCTATGAGGAGAGGCTAAGGGAACTGGGATTGTTTAGCCTGGAGAAGAGGAGGCTCAGGGGAGACCTCATTGCTCTCTACAACTACCTGAAGAGAGGTTGTAGCCAGGAGGAGGTTGGTCTCTTCTCTCTAGCAACCAGCACCAGAACAAGAGGACACAGTCTCAAGCTGCACCAGGGGAAGTTTAGGCTGGAGGTGAGGAGAAAGTTCTTCACCGAGAGAGTCGTTCATTGGTGGAATGTGCTGCCCAGGGAGGTGGTGGAGTCACCATCCCCGGAGGTGTTCAAGAAGGGATTGGACGTGGCACTTGGTGCCATGGTTTAGTAGTCATGAGGTGTTGGGTGACAGGTTGGACTTGATGATCTTTGAGTCTTTTCCAACCTTATTGATTCTACGATTCTATGATTCTAACTTTATTATTTATTTATTAATGGGTCAATTGACATAACAATACTTAACATCCTGCTCTCATCTCTGCTTTTGCTTCCTGATGCCCAAAGTTCAACCTCTCAGGTATTGTTTGTAGAGTATTTACTTTTTGGTTTCAAAATCTTCTGAACTGTTGTAATTTGTTTCTTATTGCCTCACTGAAATTGTGCTATTTTTCCCCAAAGACATTGAACATGTCTTATCCTGTTTGGATAAAATTACACAAGAATCTAAAATGCTTAAATAAACTAAATAAGCTTAAACATGTAGCTCATTTCTTCATCTACTGCAGGGTTTTAGCCTTCTCAGCTTAGAGGGTTTGTTAAATTATAGATGCATCTATTTATAGATAAAATAATTGGAAGACTGACCACGGAGCTGCAGGAACGGGGGATTCATTTTACAGTGATTTATACTGCACTGAGACCTTCAAGGGTGAGTAATCCTCAGTGTCAAAAGCTGTCAGATTTCTGGCATATAACAATTTAACATTTACAGGGGAATACTGTACATTATTTTCACGATTACACAAGCAAGCAGCCTGCCTCATGTGAGATTTAGATCAGAAGTGATTGCACAAATTTTCATGTACAACAGCTATATCACATAGTTGAAGTTTTACTGCTGTAAGAGACCATACATTTGTGATTTTCTTTAGGACTCAGTATTATTTTTAAGGACTGTGATTTTAGAAATTTTTGTTTTTTTTTTTTTTTCATTTAACTCTAATGGGTTTATAGTAATTCTATGTGGAACCTTTTTGAACTTCTTAGTGTGGCTGGTCAGGCAAGACAGCATTGCTAATTCATAGTATCGTAGTATCAGTCAGGGTTGGAAGGGACCACAAGCATCATCTAGTTCCAACCTCCCTGCCATGGGCAGGGACACCCCACACTAGAGGAGGCTGGCCAGAGCCTCATCCAGCCTGGGCTTAAACACCTCCAGGGACATGGCCTCAACCACCTCCCTGGACAACCCATTCCAGGGCTTCAGCACTCTCATGGTGAAGAACTTCCTCCTCACCTCCAGCCTGAATCTCCCCACCTCCAGCTTCATTCCATTAATTAACTGAAAACTACTAATGTATCTATTTCAAAATTAACTGGTTTCCTTCCTTTTAGTCAATACTTGGCATTTGCATCTAGAAGGTGAAGTTTTCATGTTTGCTGATAGTCAGAATGCCATTTATATGTCACAGAGTTACCTGTTTTGTATGATATGAAGGTTGTAAGCAGGGAATATTCAGGTTTTAATTGTAATTTGATGAGAAGGAAGATTGTCATGCATTGAGGATAACAGAATACTGTGACCATTAAGAAAAGAAAAGGGAGGTTATTGCCAGATGGGGGTTGGTCTCTTCTCCCAGGCAACCAGCACCAGAACAAGAAGACACAGTCTCAAGCTGCACCAGGGGAGGTTTAGGCTGGAGGTTAGGAAGAAGTTCTTCACAGAAAGAGTGATTGGCCATTGGAATTGGCTGTCCGGGGAGGTGGTGGAGTCACCATCACTGTGGAGGTGTTTAAGAGGAGACTGGATGAGGCACTTGGTGCCATGGTTTAGTTGATTAGATAGTGTTGGGTGATAGGTTGGACTTGATGATCTCAAAGGTCTTTTCCAACCTGGTCCATTCTATTCTATTCTATTCTATTCTATTCTATTCTATTCTATTCTATTCTATTCTATTCTATTCTATTCTATTCTACTTCTATTCTATTCTATAATTTTATTATGTGGTTGGAGATGCTTTGAAAACTTCTGGGTAGAAGTTTTCAGTGAGAACTTTTTATCTGGTCAGCATCAGGTGACAGCAATAAGTGTCTTCTAGAAAGGGAACCCAAATATGTAGTCATTTCCCAGGGCCACCAATGTGTTTTCCTGATCATCACTGCCACTTACTGAAACTTGTAATGTATTTGTAGGTAATCTATATGCACAGTAGAGAGACATCACCTTGGTGTTGATCACTGGAGGTGTTTAGGAAGAGACTGGATGGGGCACTTGGTGCCAGCTGATTAGATAGTGTTGGGTGATAGGTTGGACTCCATGATCTCAAAGGTCTTTTCCAACCTGGTTTATTCTATCCTATCCTATCCTATCCTATCCTATCCTATCCTATCCTATCCTATCCTATCCTATCCTATCCCATCCCATCCCATCCCATCCCATCCTATCCTATCCTATCCTATCCTCCTATCCTATCCTATCCTATCCTATCCTATACTATCCTAAACTAAACTAAGCAAGTGTGAAAGAAATGTATCTGCTCCAGTGGTAACACATCTTAGCTCCTAATATGATGCTTAGTTCAATTTGAATTTTAATTCAGGCTCAAATAATGTCATTTGAGAAAACAGAAGATACAATTTCCTTGTTTTAGGCAACAGGAAAGCCATTAGTGGGATTGTCTAGATCTAGTGTGAGCACTGCATACAAAATCTTAACAAGCTGGAGGGTTTTCATGATGGGATACTAAGAAAAATTCACAACTGTTCTTAACACAAGAACAAAACCTGGAAAACTGTTTTGAATGGGTATGGAGTTAAGTTCTTTTAGCATATCCAAAAGCAGAAGAGAGGCAAGTTGACTGCAGTTCTTTAAGCCCAAAGTGTATGCCCCCTCCCCCCTCCAAAGTGTTCAGTGTGCAGGCAAAATCAGGGTGTGATCAGGGAGGTAGGATCTTGAACTTTTGGCTGTCCAACGTGGTAATCAGAATAGTGCCTTCAGATTTTAGGAAAAAAGTCTAGTTCTCCTGAAGGAAAACAAGGACTTCCTTCAGTAATCTACCCGGTGAAATAAATGTTCAGCCTAAGTTCTGAAGACCAGACTTCGAATGCAAAGCCAGAGCAGCATCAGGAATAGATCTCACACTGGTATTCTCTGGGCTCTCTTTTTGTGGTAAAGGCAAGGACAATGATCCAAAATAATAATAACAATAACAATTAAAAAATATTTCGTTTTTGTGGCTCTTTGCAGTTTGAGATCAAAGGACATGGACACTGTTAGCTGGAAATTGCAGTTAGCACAACTGGAATGAAAAATATTTTTAATTAGCAGAAGAATTGGTGTCGAGAGAAGGAATTTTTTGGAGCAGTTTTAGACGTTTGTTGAATTTTGAATCTATGCACGTTGCAATAGGCTTTTAAAATTAAAGTGTCTCAGTTTGAGCAACTGAAGCACTTCTAAATAATTAAAGCAATGCATTTTAAGATGTTCTGCTTTTACCTTTTTTTTTTTTAAATAAGCAACTTAAACTTTTCTTAATTCTGTAAATTCAGTGTTGTATAAAACCATCTGAAGCTTCCCTCCAATAACTCTAAGTTATTTCAGTACCTTCAAGGTTATCAGGTTCTGCACAGAGATAGAAAAGGCGAAAGAAAAAGCACCTTCGAGTGGTCGTCTGTCAGTACATTTGCATGTACCCTTTTCTTAGTGTGCATTGCATATCTTTGGCTGTGCTTGAACTGCTTCATAACCTTAAGCTAAAGGACTAACTCTCTTTGCTTAAGCTTTAAAGACTATATTCCATGGCCTAGATGTTGCAGGGTCACTCCTCAGTACATGGGAAGTAAAAGGCTTTGATCCTCTAGGAAAAGAGCTTAGGTTGCTTCGTACATTTGAAAATCAACAGCAGTCATTCAGTATGAAATATTTGTGTATACAAATCTGGCTTTTCTTGTTGATGAAGGAAATGAGCTTCAAGCGTGATACTTAAAAAATAAGTAGAAAGGACAGCTTCATAGTTTCATAGTTTCATAGTTTCAGTTAGGGTTGGAAGGGACCACAAGGATCATCTAGTTCCAACCCCCCTGCCATGAGCAGGGACACTCTACACTAGATCAGGCTGGCCAGAGCCTGATCAGGCTGGCCAGAGCTCCTGATCAGGTAAATCAATTTTGTGCAGTGAAGCTCCCAAACAGCAGTTCTGTGAGATACTTCTCTCTCAATAGCTCTACCTCCTTGCTCTTGGGCAGTTAATGGCTTCATAGCATCATCTTGTTTCATTCTCACATTCTTTTGTTCCCCCAAGCAAAGAAAAATGGATGTGAGGAATAAATATACTGGAAAAGATTTCAGACTAGTATTGGCTTCACAAAAAGTAGTTAATGAGACAGGAAGAAAAACTCCCTTCTGATTTGATGAGAAAGAGATGTTTAGTCAGTGGAGGCACAGATTGCTCTGAGCTATCATAGTTATCAATTAATAACCATAATGCATGATGGAGTTCTATTCAGGCTAGTTCTTGTTCTGTTCCAGTTTCAGCATTTGAAGCTGGAAGACAGAATTAAGACCCTGATAGAGAGGCTATCAGGCAACCTAAACGAAATGGCTTCACTATGCAGCTGAAGATTTCTCTGGATATTCCATCATGTAATAAAGGAGCTGCCTTACTTCAACAAGGCAACTGCTGCATCTTGCCACTCTTGTTCTAGAATGCTTTGCTTTTGAGGTCTGGCTGATTTGGTCTGACATTTAGAGATTTGTATTGCCTAATTCTGGGCAAGTGAAGTGTAAATGTCTACAGCATCAAGCAAGGATCTTTTTACAGTCAAAGACTATTCAGGGTTTGATCCTTTTGACCTTTTTTTGTAAGGGAGTGCTGCAGGATGAGATTAATTTCATCCTTTATAATATTCTTTGTCTCTGACAACCTAACACAGTCCAAATGCTTAGGTCAGATCTTGACATATATTTAGTCGGACAACTCTTACTCAACATTTCTAATCTTTCAGATTAGATATTTTTAATCTTTCTTTAAAAACCAGAAATTTATCCAAAGAACTGAGGAGTTTTCTGTCAAGACCTTTCTTCCCTTTGAAATTCATTTGATAGATTATTTTTCTTCAGGAGAATCAAACTCCTCTGCCGTCTTTATTCTCCTCTTGCATCAGAAGTTCTCTTGAATATATGAATTGTTGTGTTCTTGGGACCTATGATCAAAGTCACCCCTCCACTCCTTCTTGCAGCTAGTTCATTTTTTTGGCTTAAGGTTGTAGTGCGTAATTTTAGCTGTGCTGTTGTAATTGCAGAGGTTAAAAGGCTCCAGTGATTGAAGAATAAATGTGCTTCAAATCAGAAATCTCACCATGTTTCCTATCCTTTGAATCCTCAAGGGATCCATGTCATATTTTCACAAGTTTGCGTCTGAAACTTTGTGATGGGTTGAGGCTGACCCCCTCCCCACCACAGGCAAAAATGAGACTCAGACTGCAGAAGTGGTCAGTTTTACAGTTGTCTCTTCCCAGTTAGATTGAATACTGAGGAACAACATAATGAAAAGAGGAGACCTGTGGCTACATCCCAGCTGATACTAATTCTGCTGACTCCACTTTTTACAGATGCATTGTGAAGTTATGTTTAAACCTTCTCTATTGTCTCCTCATTTTCAGAGAGTTTCAGCTACCATGAGCTTTTGATTGCTTCATTCTACAAGCTGTCTGCTCTAGTTGGCATTCAAATGCACTGAGTCTTTGATCCCATTCAGAGCAAACCAATATGACTTATGGGAACTTTATTCAGCTGTAAGTAGCATGGGCACCCGCCGCACAAGTGGCTGCATTTGACTCTTAAATAGTGTCTCTCAGGAGTGCATCTCAGCTGAAAAGAGTGTGAGAAGGTGTTACATTCTTTGACAAGTGTTTGTGGTTGCATCGTCTTTGTTTCTGCCTTCTACTTACTGCATTTTTTAATGCAGTGACGCATCTTTCACTTACATGCAGCTCCTCTCTTCTCGTTGGCTATTCAGTTCAGCACTCTGAGTAAACTAAAGTCAGCAACAGCCACCCCACTGACTTCACAGCTTCTGATTAATTAAATGCTTTTACCCATGGAATATACTCAAACAATACACAATGGGAACTTTGCCATGAACCAAATGTTAGAAAAATGCTTCTAATGCCACCTGCTAGAGTTGGGGGTTCATGGTAGATGCCTCCACAAATCCTTGAATGGAGGAACTGTCTTATTTATTTACTCTAGTATTTTTCACATTTGAAGGAGCAATTATAGTTTTACATCGTGTAATAAAATGAACTAAATAATAAAAAGAAGAAACCACAGGAATTCCTCATCCTTTAGTCCTTCCCCCACTTAAAGAATTCCATTATAATAGAAAAAAAACCTTTAACTTGTAGATGAAGAATATGCACTTAATTATTTCCTGGCTAGCTCAGTGGGGTGTTTTTACTTAATAGAGGTAGAATCTTTTAAAATAATTAGAAAAGCACCATTTAGGACTGTTTAAAACCTGTTAGGTGTCATTCTTGAGGGGAAAAAAAAGAAGACATATTTAGCCAAATTGTCTTGGAAATTGAATGCCAAGGCTGTGAGAAACGCTTGCTAGAAATTCTGCATGATTCATTCCATGTGTAGTCATGTTATATTCTAGGAATTACAGACTCTTATTCTAAGAATAGTGTCTTTAAAGACTGAGGCCAAACCTAACACCCAAGCGATTTAACTTTAACCTAAAGATTAAATCCTAACCTGAAATGATCCATACATTTGTGTGTGGCAAATTGCCTAGTAAGCTCCACTGATTCTGTTGAATAACTGCAAATGGAATGGGAACTGTTTAAACACAGCATATTAACAGCTCAAACTAGGTCTCAAACAGCATTTTTGAAAGACACAGAGGAACTTGGGAAAATGACAATACAATACAATACAATACAATACACCACCAGGTTGGAAGAGACCTTCAAGATCATCGTGTCCAACCCATCAACCAATCCAACCCACCTAAATACAATACAATACAATACAATACAACCCACCTAAACAACTAAACCATGGCACCAAGCACCCCATCAAGCCTCTTCCTGAACACCTCCAATGAAGGTGACTCCACCACCTCCACGGCAGCCCATTCCAATGGGCAATCACTCTCTCTGTATAGAGCTTCTTCCTAAGATGCAGTCTAAACCTCCCCTGGCGCAGCATGAGACTGTGTCCTCTTGTTCTGGTACTGGCTGCCTGGGAGAAGAGACCAACCTCTGCCTGGCTACAACCTTCCTTCAGGTAGTTGTAGAGAGCAATAACGTCACCCCTGAGTCTCCTTTTCTTCAGGCTAAGCAACCCCAGCTCCCTCAGCCTTTCCTCATAGAGCTTGTGTTCCAAACCCCTCACCAACCTTGTTGCCCTTCTCTGGACACGCTCCAGCAAGACAACATCCTTCCTAAACTGAGAGGCCCAGAACTGGACACAGTACTCAAGGTGCGGCCTAACCAGTGCAAAGCCAAGACAACACAAAGCCAAGTGAACCTTTCATTGGATAATCTCTGTGGTGGAACCTAGAGAAGTTCTCACCTCAAAGACTTTTTTTCAGTAATCTTGAACTGATCAAAAAAGGTTGCTGTTACTGAGGTGGTAGTAGAAGAGATTTCAGAATATAATGTTGTAATGTCATCATATCATAGAATCATAGAATCAATAAGGTTGGAAAAGACCTCAAAATCATCAAGTCCAACCTGTCACCCAACACCTCCTGACTACTAAACCACGGCATCAAGTGCCACGTCCAATCCCTTTTTGAATACCTCCATATCACTGATGTCAGATAATTTTCACCTAATTTTTAAACAATAGTCAGGATTCTAATGTAGACCTTGTAAATGATAGAGTTTGGTCTTAATCTCTGAGGAGAAGGAAGTGGCAAGTGTGACATGGGATTTGCAAAGGGGCTCCATATCCCTGAACAAACGCACTCACAAAACACACACTTTGTCCTGGCAAAGTTTGTTGAAACTAATGCAATATATAAATGGATACATGAAGAAAATACTGTACAGATTTGGAGTTATTGGAGAGGCATAAAATATGCAAGTGAAGGTGATCCTGTTGCTACAGAGGATAAAAAAAATGCTAAAAATGTGAAAACTACTCTGTGGCAGAAAAAAAGAATGCAGGGGGAAAAAATGATAAAAATAAGAGGTTGATCTTTACAATAGATAGTAAATACCATTGGAATTCTCTGGGGACTGATGTTGATACCTGTGCTGTTCAACAGAGGGTTTTTTTAGTATGGAAAGTCAACTGAAATATGAAGGTGTTGAAATTTGCTGATGTGCTGACAAGCTGGAGAACCACATAGAGAACAGAGTTACTGGGTGATAAAAATGACAGATTAAATCCAGCATGAAGGAAAGTAACACATAAGGAAAAGCTTAAATACACATATTACAATGTGATGAGTGGCTGCTGTTTCTCAGAAGGGAGATTATGGTGTGAATGTGGGTAGATCCCTTGGAACATCCCAGCAGTCAGCCCTGGAATGAATAGCAAGCAGTTTTACAAATCATTTGGAAGAGGAGGCAGCAAAGCACCAAGCATCAACTAGTTCACTAAGTCTTGCTGACTGCAAGACAATCTGGGCAACAGTTCTGAGTGATTCTTACCACCCTATCTCCAAAGGGATGCAGTAGAGCTACAAGATGAAATATTTTAGATAGGAAAACTGGCAATTTGAGAGGGAAATAATAAGTAGAAACACCAATAACATGAACAGGCTAAACAGGTAATAATTATTCCCTGTCTGGCCTGTATTCACAATTGTCACCCCTCACAGACCATAACACAGGGATTCAGGAATACTATCTTCCTTTAAAGAAACAAAATAAACTGTTTTGGGGTGACAAATGTACATGGATATCAATGATCTGTTGGCCTCATGAAGGAAAGATAGGAAGGAAGGATGGAAGAAAGATCCTCTTATGTGTGCTCATTTGAATGCAACCATTGACTTTGAAGGTTTCAAATCCAAAGATTACAGAAATCAAGGAGGGTATCCTGGGACAAGTACTGTTTGTATTTACCCTTTTTTTCAGCTGGCAGTTACTATCTGAAGCACCAGCAGTGAACTAGGTGGACCTTTGCTCCCTCACAGTTTAGCTGGTCTTGTGTCTTGGCAGTGGAAGGTTGGGATATTTGACATAGCAGTTCTCTGGGACAGGAATGTGAGAGGTAATATGTAATTTATTTAACTAAAGGCCATAAGCCAGAAGATGCAGCCCACAGACTACACAAAACTCCACTAAAGGAAGCTCACGATCTTTTCTGCTCATACTTCCACATTAGGTTGTTACAGAATTGTCTCTTATGAAAATGAAGATAACTGTCTCATGAAACAACAACAAAAAAGCTTGCTGCGCATAAACAATTGTTCTGATGGCAACCAGGAAATCCACAACCAAAAGTGACTGTCAGTTGGAAACTGGATAGGTAGCACCCTGATCTTGGTGCCTTTCCCCCTACTTTCAGTGCAGGGAAGCAGGTTGAATTCTCAAGATGCATGTGATTAACAATCTGCAAGTTGCCTCTGAGACTTATGAATTCTTTCTTTATTTTGTGGAAGGCCACAAAAATGACCAGAGAGCTAGAAATCTCTCTTGTGATGAAAGGCTGAGAGAGCTGAGATTGTTCAGCCTGGGGAAGAGAAGGCTCTAGGCAGACCTCATTGTGGTCTTCTACCACAAGTCCTTTTAGCAGGGCCTGTTGTGACAGAACAAGGGGCAATGGTTTTAAACTAAAAAAGGGTTCATTTAGATGAGATAGAAGGAAGAAATCTTTTACAATGAGGGTGGTAAAATACTGCAACACTGCCCAGAGTGGTGGTAGAAGCCCCATCTCTATCAACTTTCAAGGCCAGGTTTGCTGGGGCTCTGATCAACCTCATCTAATTCAAGACATCCCTACTTATTGCAGGGTTGTTGGACTAGGTGATCTTTAAATGCTTTTTCCAATTGAAACTACTAGCACCTCTCCTATGAGGACAGACTGAGGAGGTGGGGCTGTTCGGTCTGGAGAAGAGAAGGCTCCCAGGTGACCTCATTGTAATACAATAATACAATACACCAGGTTGGAAGAGACCTTCAAGATCATCACGTCCAACCCATCAACCAATCCAACCCACCTAAACAACTAAACCATGGCACCAAGCACCCCATCAAGTCTCCTCCTGAACACCTCCAATGAAGGTGACTCCACCACCTCCCCAGACAGACCATTCCAATGGGCAATCACTCTCTCTGTATAGAACTTCTTCCTAACATCCAGCCTAAACCTGCCCTGGCACAGCCCGAGACTGTGTCCTCTTGTTCTGGTACTGGCTGCCTGGGAGAAGAGACCAACCTCTGCCTGGCTACAACCTCCCTTCAGGTAGTTGTAGAGAGCAATAAGGTCACCACCAATTGTGGCCATCCGGTATCTGAAGGGGGCCTACAAGAAAGCTGGGGAGGGACTTCTCAGGCTATGAGGTAGTGATAGGACTAGGGGGAATGGAATGAAGCTGGAGGTGGGGAGATTAAGGCTGGATGTGAGGAGGAAGTTCTTCCCCGTGAGAGTGGTGAAGCCCTGGAATGGGTTGTCCAGGGAGGTGGTTGAGGCCCCATCCCTGGAGGTGTTGAAGCCCAGGCTGGATGAGGCTCTGGCCAGCCTGCTCTAGTGTGGACTGTCCCTGCCCATGGCAGGGGGGTTGGAACTAGCTGATCCTTGTGGTCCTTTCCAACCCTGACTGATACTATGATACTATTCTATGATTCTACAATTCTATGATTCATTGCTACCTCTGAGCACAGAAACATGTATCTTCAGTACCTTCTCCAGGTACCCAAGTCCATAGGCATGTTCTTTTTCAGAGACTGACGTGCACTCCCATTTGAAACAAAGTAGCCCTGAACAGTCAGATCCCTGTGTGCTCACCTCTGTTAGCACCAGCCAAATTACAGCAGACTCAGAGTTAAGGGTAGGAGGGCACTGGGACTCACCAGTGGGCCCATGTACTGCTGGCTGAGGATGGTATAAGAGAAGCAGCAAATCTGCCCAGCATGAGGATGACAGGTCTTTGTTTCTTCTGGGATCCAACCTGGTATCATAGCACTGTTCTAATCCATATAGGCTTACCAGCTCTATCCAGCCTTGCATGGAAACAGCTGTTACTGGGCTGTTGTATGACATATCTCCTTAGTGCCACTGGCAGGCAAAAAAAAGAGTAAGGAACTAATCCTTTTCTTGACAAAATGTCACAGGCCTCATTTAATTTGTCAATGGAAACATTGCTGTAAAACCCACATGTAAAGTAGTGCCTGACATCAAATTTTGTATTACATGGCATATTTTATTCTTGTTCTGTCTGTTCAACTTTACTAAGCCCTCAGTGTTTACACTTTGATTGAAACATTGCAGCTATTCTTCTGTGATGGGATTTCTGCTTCAGCCCAAATGATTAACTTCAAAGATAGATACTTAATGAATTCTAAAAAGTTTCATTCTGCATTTTAGTGCACAATGGTGTGAAAGTTAAATCCCAAATATTCTAGCACCCAGGTATTTCTGCCTCTGAGGCATTCAGCCAAAGCATTTGCAAAATCCATGAACAGAATAAAGATGGTTTCATACTTTATGTTGAGCAGAACTATCATAAGGCGAATGTTGGATCCTGCTTTGCCTCCTTAATGCTGAAAACTCAATTCTCCTTCCTACTACATGAGTGCCTTATGAACCTAACATTAGTCCTTGCTACTGCTCCAGTTTTTCTCAGGAACTGCCATGAGGAGCAGCTGATTGTGGTCAAACCAAACCCCTAGATAGGCTTCTGTTGCCTGGCACTGAAGCTTCGCTATGGTGGACTAACAGCAATAGGCATCAAGATGCTAAAACCACACAGGAGTGCAGGAAGGGAGTTGGTCTTTGTTTTCTAATTCCCCTCACCTTATAAAGTTCATTTTACCAAAGTTTAGTATCAAAGCATCGTGACAAGAGTCATCATGACAAGAGTCATCATGACAGTAACTCTCAGCCACAGAGGTGGCAGTTAAATGTAACTGCTGGCAAAGGTTGCATGCTTTGGTCTCATTTTGGTTTGGCTGATGAGCCCTAGCTAGAAGGCTAGTATTAGATGAAGGAAATCATACAATTGAGATGGATTACATTGGACGAGTTGTTAACTGGAAGGGTAAACTAGTCTTCAGTGGAAATGAGTCTGAGACAAACTTAGAAAAGGAGAAAAGGTTTATCAAGAGAAAAGAAACCATGGTAATGTTCAAAAGAACAGTGTCTAAGATTAGCTTGTTCTAGACTTTCTGATGTGGATTTCACTTATGTGTGTATATATATACCTTCTAGCTTACATACACTACTACCTGGACAGGCTGGAGATGTGGGCCCATGACAACCTCATGAGGTTCAACAATACCAAATGCAAGGTTCTGAATCTGGGTCAGGGCAATCCCAAGCACCAATAAAGGCTGGGCAGCAACTGGCTTGAGAGCAGCCCTGAAGAAAAGGACTTGGGGATGCTGCTGGATGAGAAGCTCAACAGGAGCCACCAGTGTGCACTTGCGGCTCAGAAAGCCAAAGACATCCTGGGCTGCCCTGGTGAAACCCTACCTGGAGCACTGTGTCCAGTTCTGGAGCCCCTATTACAGGAAGGATCTGGATGTGCTAGAACGTGTCCAGAGAAGGGCCACAAGGATGATCAGAGGGCTGGAGCACCTCTCCTATGAGGACAGACTGAGGGATTTGGGACTGTTCAGTCTGGGGAAGAGAAGGCTCCCAGGAGACCTAACTGTGGCCTTTCAGTATCTGAAGAGGGTCTACAAGAAAGCTGGGAAGGGACTTTTTAGGGTGTCAGGGAGTGATAGCACTGGGGGGAATGGAGCAAAACTAGAAATGGGTAGATTCAGATTGGATGTTAGGAAGAAGTTCTTCACCATGAGTGGTGAGACACTGAAACATGTTGCCCAGGGAGGTGGTAGAAGCCCCATGCCTGGAGGTTCTTAAGGCCAGGCTGGATGTGGCTGTAAGCGACCTGATCTGGTGTGAGATGTCCCTGCCCATGGCAGGGGGATTGGAACTGGATGATCCTTGAGGTCTCTTCCAACCCTAACAATTCTGTGATTCTATGATTCACAAGTTCCTGCAGTGCAAGTTCTGGCTTTCTCTGGTTTCTCCAGAAGAGTTGTCACACACAGATGGAGAGATGCCAAAAGCAAAGAATGGTGTTGTCACACTGAATGCAGTGTTTTTACAGGGAGAATCTGATCATCTGAAAAACATACTGGTATTTAGACTGTAACTTATTACAGACAGACATGAGGAATTTTATATGTAACTTTAGAAAGTTAAAAACACATTTACATGAAGTAACAATAAAACTCAAAGTGCAACATGTGAATACTTACCTTCTTGTCCATACCTCTTCATTCAAGTCAGCTTAAAATCATTTTCCTTTTGTCCTATGGGTAGACATCCTCATGGAAAGTCCCTCTCCAGCCTTCCTGTAGGATCCCTTCAGGTATTAGAAGGCAGCTATAAGGTCCTCCTGAAGTCTTTTCTTCCCTAGGCTGAACAACTCCATCTCCCTCAGCCTACCTGCATAGCAGAGGTGTTCCAGCCCTTGTCTCATCCTTGTGGCCCTCCTCTGGACTCACTCCAACAGCTCTGTGTCATTCTTATGATGGGAATTCCAGAACTGGATGCAGCATTCAAGGTGGAGTCTCACAAGAACAGAGTAAAGGGGAAGAATCATGTCTCTTGACCTGCTGGATGCACTCTTCTTGATGCAGCCTAGGATATGGGCTGCCTTCTGGGCTGCAGGAGCATACTGCCAGCTCATGTTGAGTTTCTCATCGATCAATACACCCAAGTCTCTTTCTTAAGAGTTACTCTCAATCTACTCTGTACCCAGCCTGTATTTGTGCCTGAGAGTGACTCAATCCAGATGCAGGGCCTTGCACTTTGACTTGCTGAATCTCATGCAGTTGGCACTGGTCCACTTCTCAAGCTTGTCAAGATCCTCCTGGATGCTATCTCCTCCCTCAAGTGAGTCCACCACAGCACACAGCTTGGTGTTGTTTGCAAATCTGCTGAGGGTGCACTTGATGCCACTGTCCATACCACTGACAAGGATGTTAAACAGCACTGGACCCAGTACAGATCCCTGAGGAACTCCACTTGCCACTGGTCTCCACCTGGATACTGAGCTGTTGATCACAACCCTTTGAGTCCATCCATCTAGCCAGTTTCTAATCCCCTGGGTGGTCCATCCATCAAGTCCATGTCTCTCCATCTCAGAGACAAGGATGTCATGTGGGACAGTGTCAAATGCCTTGCACAAATCCAGGTAGATGATGTCAGCTGCTCTTCTTGTATCTGCCAGTGCTGTAAGTTTGTCATAGAAGGCCATCACTAAACGCTCCCTCCCTCCAGCGAATATTTTCATCCTCTAACACATTAGAGGACTACTCTGCAAATCTGGGGTATGAGGGTGGTGAGATTCTGGAATGGGCTGCCCAGGGAGGTTGTGGATGCTCCTCTCTGGGGGTGTTCAAGGCCAGTCTGGATGAGGCATTGAGCAGCTGTGCCTAGCTTAGAGGCATCCCTGCCCATGGACGGGAGTTTGCAGTAGATGATCTCTAAGATCCCTTCCAACCTAAGCTGTTCTATGATTCCATGATTCCATAATCATCAGATTTTTTGTTTTCCTCATGACAGCCTATACTTGGGACTAACAGTGCTGACAAATCTCTGGGCACTGAATAACACATTTTGCTCCTTGTCTGTGTTTTTCAGTCGAGTAACCCATCAGACCCTAACCTCAGTCCAACCCTTACTATGTATCCTTTTATTATGATTGCAACAGAGACTCCTCATCCTTTTCCATATCTCCCATGGCAACTTGGATGCCACATATGAACATAAGGAAGTGGGGAAAACAACCAGTTGGAGTGGATATTCCCCTTACCAGTCTAAAAATGTTGCAAAATCCCTAGCTTCTTTTATCTCTCTGTCCCCAAATCTAATGTTAAATCTGGGGAGACAGGCATCAACAAACACTGCTTGAACGACACATCTGCTAGATGCCTTTCAGATTAATTCTGTTTTACAATGCAAGTTCTTAACACAGTTTGTTGTTTGGTTTTTTTTTTTATTTGTTTGTTTGTTTGTTTCTCTTTTGTGTATTAGATTGAAAGACTGATTAACTGAAAGAATGGAAATTAGTTTTAACACTCTAGCAGATGACCAAGACACAGTTTACATTGGATTAATTGTATTTGGGTTATTTGTCCTATGTGAAATGTAAAAGGGAGAATTAAGTGCAGCAGCTCCTTCCACTGCTACTCTAGCTTATACACATTCTGTTCTCCTTTCTGAAATCAAGATATTTTTATAGGTTAATCCTGCTCTTCCTTAAGTTAGCTGAAAAGGTTTGGTATAAAAATCTGCTAAAAGTTTGAGTGGGAAAGTAACAGGAAATATCATGGGTTGCCCAGAGAAGTTGTGGGCACCTCATCCCAAGAAGTGTTTAAGGCCAGACTGCAAGAGGCTTTGAACAACCTGGTCCAGTGGGAGGTGTCCCTAAATACTATTGACATTTATTCTGTCTTGGTTAGGCATACAGTTGCTTTATGAATGTCCAAAATAGCATAGACTTCACTTTGGTGTGATAACAAGCAGTGCTCTAATGATTCCCTACCAGCTGCTAAAGTGGAAGGGAAAAGGATAAAGTATAGTGTTTAAAAGGAGATAATTTTCTGAAAGTTTAATTTCTGGGGGTTTTTTTTTGAGGAGTCCATTCCAAGTTTCAGCAGCACAAACTGAATCCTTCTTTGAAAACATTTCTCTTTGTATGATCACTTCAAGCTCATTCTCTTGGTCGTCTTGTAAATGCCATCAGGTATGCATTCACCATCTGGATCTACCTGTAGATCCGTGCAGTCAGCAGGAAAAAGAATGAGATTTCGGGGAAGCTCTTTGCTTCTGAGTATATTTCCACTCTTTCATTATATGTGCCTGTGTATAAGTGTATGGGGGCAATACTTAAGTCAAATAGTGTCACAGTTCAGATGTGCATGGATTTTGAATGAGGTGATCTTTATTTTAAAGCACGTTTCTCTCTTTGCTCAGGACTTAGAACACAATTTCTATTTTGTGTTTCATTGAAGAGTGGGCTTTACATATCTGCTTGCTTTTCCTGTGTAGACTGGTGATTCTGGTTGGTTTCAAGTTTCAACTTCTGAACAAAAATGAAAAAGAAACAAATGACAGGAAGAATGGCTGAGTAAAAAAGGTTAGGGCTGGCTCTCACAAATCAAAGAGCTTACCGTGGCTTATGCATGCACAGAAAAATCATCTTTCTAAATGAGATTTCAATTTTTTTCCTGAGTTTACTCAATGCACGTTTTAACTGGCTTTGTTTTCCTTGAAAGCTGAATTGTGGCTTTTACCTCAGGCCATTTGCATGGAACAAAATTAATGTGGACCGAAAGAACAATTCCAGAAACTGAATTCTGGTTCTGACAACACCTGCAAGTGCAATGACTTGGGATTTAAATATATAAGTTATCCTGTGTTATATGCCAGTCCTAAAATTTCAAGTAGAATAGAATAGAATAGAGTAGAATGGAATATAGTAGAATAGAATAGAATAGAATAGAATAGAATAGAATAGAATAGAATAGAGTAGAAGTAAATAGAATAGAATAGAATAGAATAGAATAGAACAGAACAGAATAACCCAGGTTGGAAGAGACCTTCAAGATCATTGTGTCTAACCCATCATTCAACACCACCTAATCAACTAAACCATGCAACCAAGTACCCTATCAAGTCTCCTCCTGAACACCTCCAGTGATGGTGACTCCACCACCTCCGGGCAGCCCATTCCAATGGGCAATCACTCTCTCTGTGAAGAATTTCTTCCTAACATCCAGTCTGAACCTCCCCTGGTGCAGCTTGAGACTGTGTCTTCTTGTTCTAGTAATTTAGTAGGAACAGAAATTTCAGAGTTGAAAATCTGCCTTGAAGTGATGATAAGCTACTACCTTGAATTAATAAGTAAATGAGCAAGAAAGGTGTATTAAAATGAGCTTCTGGTAATTCCTGATAAGCAAAGCATCTCCACTGGCAATGTCTGGGGGATTCTAGATCACCCTTCAAACATTTCTTTTGGAGAATGCAGTTTAAACATCCTCTTGTTTTAGTTGCAGCAGAGCAGAAATTTCAGTTCTGTCATTTTCAGTTGTAAAGAATGAAAGCCAATATTAATTTCAGGAAGGGTAAGAAAGATTGTGCTGCAACAGCAGACAAAAAAAAATAGTAGTTGCTGCATCAAAGTCCCCATTTGAATGTTAATTTACTAGAAATTGTGTGCTGCTCTGAACCAGTGGGTCTTCTTCAGTATTATGGGTAATTTCATACCTTTGTCAGTGATGGATAAGCAGTATCTCATGGTTCACATTTTGTAATTCAAAGCCATTTCAAACAATAGCACTTGGAAAAATAGTAGTCAAAATATGTGCAGTTCACTCAGCAGGCGGGAAAATACCGTCTAACAAGACTGGGCCTCTATGTCTGGAGGGCAGAGAGGCTTTGCAGAGGGTCCTGGACAGGCTGGACAGATGGGCAGAGTCCAACGGCATGAGATTGAACACATCCAAGTGCCGGGTTCTGCACATTGGCCACAGCAACCCCATGCAGTGCTACAGGCTGGGGTCAGAGTGGCTGAAGAGCGGCCAGGCAGAGAGGGACCTGGGGGTGCTGGTTGATGGTAGGCTGAACATGAGCCTGCAGTGTGCCCAGGTGGCCAAGAAGGCCAATGGCATCCTAGCCTGCATCAGAAACAGTGTGGCCAGCAGGAGCAGGGAGGTCATTCTGCCCCTGTACACTGCACTGGTTAGGCCACACCTTGAGTACTGTGTCCAGTTCTGGGCCCCTCAGTTTAGGAAGGATGTTGACTTGCTGGAGCGTGTCCAGAGAAGGGCAACAAAGTTGGTGAGGGGTTTGGAAGACAAGCCCTATGAGGAGAGGCTGAGGGAGCTGGGGTTGCTTAGCCTGGAGAAGAGGAGACTGAGGGGTGACCTTATTGCTCTCTACAACTACCTGAAGGGAGGTTGTAGCCAGGCAGAGGTTGGTCTCTTCTCCCAGGCAGCCAGTACCAGAACAAGAGGACACAGTCTCAGGCTGCGCCAGGGCAGGTTTAGACTGGATCTTAGGAAGAAGTTCTATACCGAGAGAGTGATTGCCCACTGGAATCAGCTGCCTGTGGAAGTGGTGGAGTCACCTTCATTGGAGGTGTTCAAGAAGAGGCTTGATGGGGTGCTTGGTGCCACGGTTTAGTTTTTTAGTTGTTTAGGTGGGTTGTATTGTACTGTATTGTACTGTATTGTACTGTACTGTATTTAGGTGGGTTGGATTGGTTGATGGGTTGGACGTGATGATCTTGAAGGTCTCTTCCAACCTGGTGTATTGTATTATTGTATTATTATTGTATTATTGTCTTTTGAAAACTAGAAATCTAGGATTTGACCACTACAATGAAGAAGCTTTCCTCACCCTGCATCCTACTCAGGTCATGCTGAGGTCTAGATCTGTAGATGTGTTAGGACAGATTCACACAGAATCACAGAGAAATTGAGGATGGAAGTGGCCTTTGGAAGTCATCTCGTCCAACTTCCCTGCTCAAGCAAGGTTACCTAGAGCCAGTTGCCCAGCAGCACATCCAGTTAGATTTTAAAACATCCCTGAGGATGGAGACTCTACAATTTCTTTGGGCAACCTGTGCCAGTATTTCACAGAATCACCAAGGTTATTTGGTCATCTTCACAGTAGAAAAAGAATTTTCTGTGTTTGTGCCCACTGCTTCTAGTCCTGTCACTGAGCACCACTGAAAAGAGCCCATCTCCATCTTCTTTACAGTCTCCTTGATGGTAATTATACATATATTTGTGAGATACCCCTTTTGAGCCTTTTTTTTCAATCCAGGCTGAACAATTCTAGCTTGCTCAGCCTTTCCATGTAGGAGAAATGCTCCAGACCCTGCTTCGTCCTTTACTGGACTGTCTCCATTGTGTCCATGTCTCTCTTTTGCTGAGAAGCCTAGCAGTGGGACCCAGCACTGCACCTATGACCTCACCAAGAGGGGAAGAAGCATCCATTTTTGACCTGCTTGCAGTATCTCATCTAGTACAACCCAGGGTATCATTAACCTCCTTTGCCACGCTGCTGGCTCATGTTCAATTTAGTGTTCACCAGGAGCCCTATGTCCTTTTCTGCAAAGCTGCTTTCCAGCCAGCCCGCCCCCAAGAGTGAACTGCTGCACGGGGTTGTTCCTCCTCAAGGGCAGGACTTTTCACTTCTTGTCAAACTCCTTGAGGTCCCGGTCAGCCCGTTTCTTCAGCCTGTGGAAGTCCCTCTGGATGGCAGTATAACTCTCTGGTGTATCATAGGATGAATCCAGTCTCCTGAATAAAACAGAGGGAGACTGCTTGAGATTTCTGTGGAATGCAAGATTGATCAAATTTAGGGCCAAAATCGAAGTTATATTTTAAGATAACCTAGAGGGCAATTAAAAACCAAAACTCAAAACCCACTGGAAATTGTAACAATGTGAACTGTGTTGCAGATTTTGAGAGCTCAAAGCACTGTAATGCTTTATGTGTCTTGCACTGACAGGTGAATGAAATGAGTGTAATCAAATACATTCTTTCTGCCTGCTGTACATGTGATTGTATGAACTTGACACTGCAAAGGTCTTCTTTGTGATTATACCAAATTCTAATGCCTACCTTTCAAATTCCTAACCTTTAACTACAGATTTGTGGCACAGTTCTTTCCAAAACCCCCACATCTTTTAGCAGGGCTGGTGATGATGCTGTTTGTAGTGAGGCCATGATCCTCCATGAGCCAGGTAATATGGAGGAAAACTGACTTGTTTGCATGAGAAGGAAACAGAAATGGTGATTTCAGGAAAAGGATTTGAAATGTGCTGATATTTGACTGGAATATGAATGCTGAATGTCTTCTGATGTGCCACAGTCAAACAAGTCAAACAGATCATGCAAGTGGCACAATCTGCCATTCTTCTGGGAGCAGCACCCCTGCATTCAGCATGTCATAGAATCATAGAATCAATAAGGTGTCCCTGCCCATGGCAGGGGGGTTGGAACTAGATGATCCTTGTGCTCCCTTCCAACCCTGACTGAAACTATGAAACTATAAGGTTGGAAAAGACCTCAGAGATCATCAAGTCCAACCTATTACCCAACACCTCATGACTAACTAAACCTTGGCTTCAAGTGCCACGTCCAATCCCCTCTTGAACACCTCCAGGGACGGTGACTCCACCACCTCCCTGAGCAGCACATTCCAATGGCCAATAGTTCTTTCTGTGAAGAACTTTCTCCTCACCTCTAGCATAATTTTTTAAATGATATCTTGTGGGGAAAAAACACCAACCAACAACACTTTATAAATATGCCTGTTAAGACAAGGTCACTATCGACTTGGTATCCCACAAATGAATTACTGGTGGTACATTATGTGTAGATACAGTTCAAGCTGCCAGACCCAGAATCTAGTTCAGATAGCAGGTATTTGTCTTTGGGGTGCTGTGGTAGCACATGCAGTGCCCACCTTCTCCTCCTTGGATGTTACACTCCATGATTCAGGCCATCATAAGTGGCCAAAAGGATTCTTTGACCTTCCCTTTATCAATGTGTGGCTACACTGAAGGAATTATTTCCCACTGGGAGATTGGGGAAAAGATCCATCTGCTGATCACTGGCTGCATGAGCTCATCCTGGTGCATCATGGTGGCTTAGTCTCAGCTACTGGGAATATGGTTTAGGGGATATGGTTTAGGGGGGAACCTTGTAGATTAGGGTTCTTGGTTGTACTTGATGATCCTAGAATGATAGTCATAGAATTGTCTGGGTTGGAAGGGACCTCAAGGATCAGCCAGATCCAACCTCCACCTCACACTACATCAGGTTGCTCATAGCCACATCCAGCCTGGCCTTAAAGGCCTCCAGGGATGAGGCTTCCACCCCCTCCCTCCCTGGACAACCTGTTCCAGTGTCTCACCATCTTCACTGTAAGGAATTTCTTCCTAATATTCAATCTGAATCTACGCATTTCTAGTTTTGTTCCATTCCCCCCAGTCCTATCACTCCCTCACACCCTACAAAGTCCCTCTCCAGCTTTCTTGTAGCCCCCCTTCAGATACTGGAAGGCCACAAGAAGGTCTCCTGGGAGCTTTCTCTTCTCCAGACTGAACAGCCCCCAACTCCCTCAGTCTGTCCTCATAGCAGAGCAGCTCCAGCCCTCTGCTCACCCTCGTGGCCCTTCTCTGGACACCTTCCAGCACCTCCAGATCCTTCCTGTAACAGAGGCTCCAGAACTGGACACAGTGCTCCAGGTAGGGTCTCACTTGGAAGAAGTGTGACCTGCTGGCCACACTTCTCTGGATGCAGCCCAGGATGTGATTGGCTCTCTGGGCTGCAAGTGCTCACTGGTGGCTCCTGTTGAGCTTCTCATCCAGCAGCACCCCCAGGTCCTTTTCTTCAGGGCTGCTCTCAAGCCAGTCCCTGCCCAGCCTGTGTCCCTGCCCTGCCTGGGATTGCCCTGACCCAGATGCAGAACCTTGCATTTCAACTTGTTGATCCTCGTGAGGCTGTCATGGGCTCACCTCTCCAGCCTGTCAGGGTCCCTCTGGATGGATCCCTTCCCTTCAGTGCTGTCTGCTGCACCATACAGCTTGGTGTCATCAGCAAATTTGCTGAGGGTGCACTCAACGCCTCCCTTTGGTATATACTAACCCCAAGTAATTTTTTCTTGGTCTGAAGTTAGTGAGGCTGGAGCTACATGAAGGCATTTCCTCACTGAAAGGCCGATTAGGCAGTGGGATGGGCTGCCCAGGGAGGTCTTGGAGTCACCATCAGTGGAGGTCTTTAAGGAAAGACTTGGTGTGGCACTTGGTGGCATGGTTTAGTTGAAGTCGTGGTGTGAGGTCATAGGCTGGACTTGATGATCTCAGAGGTCTTTTCCAGCCTCAATAATTAATCTGTGATTCTATTCTGTGAATGTATTTTGAGCTTTTGTCTTTACCTATACTACCTAGATATTTTCAGGCTCTTTTCTGCATCTGTGAAGTTGAATACCATTAGCAATATGTGCTTTTGAAACTGCACTTCTTTTTTTTTTTTAATAAAAGCTAAAATTTTAATGTACTTTTGGGATTCCAACAACTTGTTTAATCATGTTATGATCAAATTTGGGAAAAATTACCATTTGGCATCTAAGTAGGGTATGTACAGGGTAGGGTATGTATTTGGTCTCTTCTCCCAGGCAATCACAGTATCACAGTATCACCAAGGTTGGAAGAGACCTCAAAGATCATCGAGCCCAACCTGTCGCCACAGACCTCACGGCTAGACCATGGCACCAAGTGCCACGTCCAGTCCCCTCTTGAACACCTCCAGGGATGGTGACTCCAGCACCTCCCTGGGCAGCACATTCCAATGGCGAATGACTCTCTCTGGGAAGAACTTTCTCCTCACCTCCAGCCTAAACTTCCCCTGGTGCAGCTTGAGACTGTGTCCTCTTGTTCTGGTACTGGTTGCTAGAGAGAAGAGGCCAACCCCTTCCTGGCTACAACCACCTTTCAGGTAATTGTAGAGAGCAATGAGGTCACCCTTGAGCCTCCTCTTCTCCAGGCTAAACAACCCCAGCTCCCTCAGCCTCTCCTCATAGGGCTTGTGCTCAAGGCCTCTCCCCAGCCTTGTTGCCCTTCTCTGGACACATTCAAGTGTCTCGATGTCCTTCTTAAACTGAGGAGTCCAGAACTGGACACAGGACTCAAGGTGTGGCCTAACCAATGCAGAGTACAGGGGCACAATGACCTCCCTGCTCCTGCTGGCCACACTATTCCTAATGCAGGCCAGGATGCCCTTGGCCTTCTTGGCCACCTGGGCACACTGCTGGCTCATGTTCAGGCGGCTGTCAATCAGCACCCCCAGGTCCCTCTCTGTTTGGCAGCTCTCCAGCCACTCCGACCCCCAGCCTGTAGCTCTGCATGGGGTTGCTGTGACCAAAGTGCAGCACCTGGCACTTGGATTTGTTGAATGCCATCCTGTTGGACTCCACCCATCTGTCCAGTCAGTTGAGGTCACTCTGCAGAGCCCTTCCACCCTCTAACAGGTCAACATCTGCTCCAAACTTGGTGTCATCTGCAGATTTGCTGATGACTGTCTCACATCAGCACCAGAAAAAGAGGACACAGTCTCAAGCTGCATCAGGGGAAGTTTAGGCTGGAGGTGAGGAGAAAGTTGTTCACTGAGAGAGTTGTTAGCCATTGGAATGGGCTGCCCAGGGAGGTGGTGGAATCACTGTCCCTGGAGGTGGAGGGGATTGGATGTGGCACTTGGTGCCATGGTCTAGTAGTCATGAGGTCTTGAGTGACAGGTTGGACTTGATGATCTTTGAGGTCTTTTCCAACCTTGTTGATTCTATGATTTCATGATTCTATACAATGGAAGAATGCCATTAGTGCACAGTACAGTAGAGAGACAGGGACTAGGTTAAGGTACAATATGAAAAGAGAAAGGGATTGGACATTTCTTTCTCCTTGTCTCCCTCTTTGAAAGTAGAGAAAGCCCTTCCCCTAGCTGTTACAATAAGAGCAATAACTCCACAGTGAGGATGTGGTCACAGATCTATAGTTGGAAATGAAAAGAAGCAACAAACACCACCAGGACAGTCCCATTGTTCTTGATGTGCACACCTAAACATAGCAATTAAAACATTAACCCTAAGAACAAGACTGGAAAAGAAAGTACAACCATCTGTTGAACTGGTAGCCAAAAGTCCCATGCTGAAACTAGCATGTTTCTATGTTTCATTACCATTCATCACTTCAGTCAACAAACAATTTATTTTCCCACTATTATTTCTTTTTCTTGCATATGTTTGCAACCATTTGATTTAGATTTGTTGGTAATTTTGAATAGATAAAATGGACCCAAATCCTTTTTCTTCTCTCTTGCCATTCTGTTTTGGAACAGCCAAGGAAATGCCAGAAACAACAACAACAAAGCAAATGAATAGTTTTGTATGTAAGACCTGTTTGTTTTGAGAAAGATCAGAGTGTTGGTGCATCAAAATGTCACCAGATCAGCTGTCTTTCTCCTATCCAAGAGAGATGATTCTGAATTAGGAGGTCTGTGAAGCAGATCAAAAGGAAAAATTTCGTCCAGGCTACTTCTGTTGCAGGTTCAGTTAGTAATTACAGGGTTTAGTTAGTAATTACAGTGTGCAGTTCTGGTCTGGGACAATGTAAATGGCATCCTTTCTTTTCTGTGCTGTATTTAATCAAATCTTGTGATTGTTCACTGTATATCTGAGATTAAAAATATCGTTATTAAATCCAGAGAAACAAGTCAGAGTTTCACGCAGGCCATGGTTCAGGTTATGTAAACGTCAAGGGCACCCTAAACAAGAATAAAATATGGCTTAAGGATTGACAACATGACTTTCAATGAGGCCAAGGGCGAAATGCTGCACATGGGTCAGGGCAATCCCAAGCACAAGTACAGGCTGGGCAGAGAATGGATTGAGAGCAGCTCTGCAGAGAAGGACATGAGGGTGCTGCTTGAGTTCAGCATGGCCTGGCAATGTGTGCTTGCATCCCAGAAACCCAACCATATCCTGGGCTGTGTCAAAAGAAGAAAAGCCAGCAGGTCAAGGGAGGTGATTTTGCCCCTCTACTCCACTCTTATGAGACTCCATCTGTAGTACTGCTTCCAGCTCTGGAGCCCTCACAAAAACATGGACCAGCTTGAGCAGTTCCAGAGGAGAGCTACAAAAATTATTAGGGGGCTGGAACCCTCCTCCTCTGGAGACAGGCTGAGAGGGGTTGTTCTGCCCAGAGAAGAGAAGTTACAGGGCAGATCTTGTAGCAGCCTTCCATTACATAAAGGGAGCCTACAAGAAAGATGGAAATGGACTTTTTGCAAGAGCTTGTAGTGACTAGCACCCCTTCTTCACAGGCAAATGCTCTTTCCATTCATATGCTTTTTCAGAGGTGAAATGGGATATTTATGAGAGCCTTACGACAAAGTGCCGGTAGCAGAGCAGCAGAAATGGAGCTATAGTCCTGTGATTATATTCTAATAGCTTTCATTTTATTTTAAGATACTTAAACCTACTCCCTCAAGTTAGCCCAATCAAAGTCTCCAATGCAGCATTATTTTCAGCTATTAGCAGGTGGTTTTTAAAGCCCTCTTTAGATGATATGCAAGGCCCACATACTGAAGTCAATTGTTAGACAGGATATAATTTAGACTTCAGCTCTTCCTCTCAGTTTGAAATAAAATGATTATGTTTCAAGAAAGCCTAAGGGAAGATTAAAAGTTTTATACCAAAAGTTGAATATTTTCTTTTGTTGTACACTCTACTTTTAAAGAAAATGGTATTCTTTTAAAATAATGCATGTTCTGATGTATTTGAAAAGGCACTAACCTGAATTAAAAAGAAATTCATAAAGTATGCATGTAGGGGAGAGGAATACTGCAGTCTTCGTGTGAGCATCTAGTCAAAGGTTTTTAACTCGGCTCATTCTGCTTTGTTCATAGAATGAGGTCTCTGCAAAGGTGTGTTGTAAATAACAGATGGCCCACAGCATTTAAAGGGCAGCAGTTAAGGTTACAATCTCCTGGGATTCCTGTCCACAGGCAGGCTATAAAGTGATATTATAGCCTTCGTTCCAGACTGGAAAATGGCCCTTACCTTTTTTTAAACCCGTTAAAAGTTGTTACAGGCAGTAGCTCCACATAATTACAGTTCTGGTAACCCCTGTGATGCCTCTCATTTCTTGTATCCCAAAGTTATCCAAGGGCAGAGGCCACTTGTAGAAAACAAAGTTGCAAAGCTGACGGGGGTCTCAAAAGTAAATGACATAGGCCAGATATGAACTGAGTAAGAAATGATCAGTAAGATACAAGCAGCAGGATCAAGCTGTTGCTCAGTCATCTACTATTTACCATTGATATTAATGAGGCTGGTTTGTCAGGATGTCCTGAACACATTGGTAAAAAGGCATTGCCTACTAAAAAGAATTCTTAGAAGCCTTCTAAATGAGCATCCAGTTTTTTCAGATGCTTTCTGAAGAATCTAAATATAACACTCTGTAGTTAAGTAGTGGCCTTTCATGCCTGTGAAAATAAGGAGGGCAAACCTATTACTGCTGTTAAGAAGAGTGGTCACTGAGCTGGCAAGTTGAAGGTTTTTTGTGATTTTGTCACAGAAAAAAGAAAAAGAAGTTAATTTCTTCCAGTACATTTCTCTGAAAAAAAAAGAATAGGATAGGATAGGATAGGATAGGATAGGATAGGATAGGATAGAAAGAATAGGATAGGATAGGATAGGATAGGATAGGATAGGATAGGATAGGATAGGATAGAAAGAATAGGATAGGATAGGATAGGATAGGATAGGATAGGATAGGATAGGATAGAAAGAATAGGATAGGATAGGATAGGATAGGATAGGATAGGATAGGATAGAAAGAATAGAATAGAATAGAATAGAATAGAATAGAATAGAATAGAATAGAATAGACCAGGCTGGAAGAGACCTTCAAGATCATCATGTCCAACCTATCATCCAATACCACCTAATCAACTAAACCATGCAACCAAGCACCCCATCAAGTCTCCTCCTGAACACCTCCAATGATAGTGACTCCACCACCTCCTCAGGCAGCCCATTCCAATGGGCAATCACTCTGTGTAGAATTTCTTCCTAACATCCATTCTGAACCTCCCCTGGTGCAGCTTGAGACTGTGTCCTCTTGTTCTGGTGCTGCCTGCCTGGGAGAAGAGACCAACCTCTGCCTGTCTACAACCTCCCTTCAGGTAGTTGTAGAGAGCAATAAGGTCACCTGTGAGTCTCCTCTTCTCCAGGCTAAGCAACCCCAATTAAAAATTCTTCTACCTGTTAACAATATGAATACTGCTGTCTTAAGGCATCATTAACAACATGGGTTTGTGTTAATTTACCTGACTACTGATGCTTGTTTTCATATGACAATGGGAATCTAGCTGAACAGCACCACACTGCCAATTAAATTGACAGACAATAATAAATGCTGAGGCTTTAAGAAAGGTGGATGGTACAGAATGGTGAAGGTTTGTGTTCAGCTGGGATTATCTCTTACAAAGGAGATGAATTGTTAATGTGCTTTTATTCCAGATTTCTACAAGAACTGATGAGGTGTGGAAATTAAGACGACAGTTAATGGCCACTGAGGAAGAAGACAGCTTATCATATCCTCCTCTGAATGTAACCACTGGAAATGATACATGCATCCTATTTTATGCAAGAAATTTCAGCCTCAAAGCCAATAATTCAGTTTTTATAGATTTGACAAATGTGACATTTGTATCCCAGAATGTGAATATTTCTTCCTCTGAGTGCTCAGACACCAACACAACGTGAGTAGCAAAAGAAATGTCATACCATAATACATGCAGTTCTGAAAGTTAGTCAGAAATGGTGCAATGTCAAGTCATACAAATTTAATTTTCTTCTTCTAAAGGATCAAAATAAAAAAAGTAAATTGAATATTCTTGGAAGAAAGATTGAGCAAATATCAAAGAATAGAATAGAATAGAATAGAATAGAATAGAATAGAATAGAATAGAATAGAATAGAATAGACCAGGTTGGAAGAGACCTTCAAGATCATCTCATCCCACCTATCAACCAATCCAACCCACCCAAACAACTAGATCATGGCACCAAGCACCCCATCAAGTCTCCTCCTGAACACCTCCAATGATGGTGACTCCACCACCTCCCTGGGCAGAACATTCCAATGGGCAATCACTCTCTCTGTATAGAACTTCTTCCTAAACCTCCAGCCTAAACCTCCCCTGGCACAGCCTGAGACTGTGTCCTCTTGTTCTGGTGCTGGCTGCCTGGGAGAAGGGACCAACATCTGCCTGTCTACAACCTCCCTTCAGGTAGTTGTAGAGAGCAAGAAGGTCACCCCTCAGTCTCCTCTTCTCCAGGCTAAGCAACCCCAGCTCCCTCAGTCTCTCCTCATAGGGCTTATCTTCCAAACCCCTCACCAACCTTGTTGTCCTTCTCTGGACATGCTCCAGCAACTCAACATCCTTCCTAAACTGAGGGGCCCAGAACTGGACACAGGACTCAAGGTGTGGCCTAACCAGTGCAGTGTACAGGGGCAGAATGACCTCCCTGCTCCTGCTGGCCACACTGATCCTGATGCAGGCCAGCATGCCATTGGCCCTCTTGGCTGCCTGGGCACACTGCAGGCTCATGTACAGCCTACTATCAACCAGCACCCCCAGGACCCTCTCTGCCTGGCTGCTCTCCAGCCACTCTGACCCCAGCCTGTAGCTCTGCTTGGGGTTTCTGTGGCCAATGTGCAGAACCCGGCACTTGGATGTGTTCAATCTCCTGCCCTTGGACTCTGCCCATCTGTCTAGCCTATCGAGGTCCCTCTGCAAAGCCTCTCTGCCCTCCAGCAGATCAACTCCTGCCCCCAGCTTGGTGTTGTCCGCAAACTTACTGATGATGGACTCGATGCCCTCATCCAGATCATCAGTAAAGATGTTAAAGAGCATGAAGCCCAAAATTGTTTGGCTGCAACCTCTGATTTTCAGTTTTTTCTTCTTACGTTCTTTACTTCTGTGCTTGTTTATATTTGGTCCAAACAGGTTTCGCTGTGCCCAATCTTATAACCACAGAAATCTCCACTGGCATTAATGAGAGCATCATTTCATTGCAAAAATTCCCTTGAAGGGAAGTATTGCCAGTTACTAGGTAGTAATTCAGCTGGAAGTACATTAATGAAACGGGATCTCTGTTCTCCTTTACTTTGCAGCACCTGCTCTTGGGTAAAAAAATACCTAGAAATATTTTGTCATATTTTTCTGTGTACTGAACCTTTGCTGTATGACTTTTGTAATTGCCTATTGATTTAGAATATTCCCTTCGACTGAAATGTCACAATGATTTAATTAAAGCTGACTACTCTAACATTAAAAATCTGTTTCTTATTCTTAGACTGTCATTAAGATACACAAAGCCTGTGAATGGAATCAGCAGCCTAGAGATAAGGTAACTTGTGATTTGTTCTTCAACGTACAAAGCCTGTTTGTAAATTAGGAGGGGAAAACTAAAAAGAAAGGAGGAGGAGTTCAGTGAAAACAGTTTTGAAATTATTATTTGCTTTCTGTTTTGAGGAGTTATTATTCAGGAGAACAATAGCACAGTCTCTGTGTAGGTAATGTGTGAATATGTTCAGGTAAAGTTCTGAAAAACTAGGGTAAGCAAACAATGAGACTGTAAGGATCTGGTAGATGAAATATCCTGTTTTGCTGATAGGATCAGATCACAATCCTGTCTTAGGGAAATCTAACTGTGATTTGTAAACAGTTCTAGGGACTGCTGAAATCTACTTGCATGACCAAGGTTGTATTCAGTCCTACTGTGCATTACTGATGTACTTTGTCATGGCTAGCTGGTGGTTAATGAGACCTGCAAAACCTTCTGCTCCATGGATGACGACAAGACCACACTTATACCATGAGGAAAGAAAAACTAGGAAATGAAAAGACTTGAAAAGACATGAAAAGGCAGAGGGGGAGCTTGGAACTGTTGCTGTCACTGGTGGATTCTATGGATGCAGAAAGCATTTGCTACTGTTAGAGGGCTGCCATCCTGCTGCTGGTCCACAGACAGTTCTTTCCTCAGCAGCAGGAACAGCATTCCTTAAGCTCTGGCAAAGTATGCTCTTTTTTTTCATTTAGGTACATCAGTTAGTTGCTTAAATTTACTTGGGAAACACCTGGGCCAGGAAACTTGCACTGAATTAAAGTTGCATATATCAGAGGATGAACTGGGTATTTGCTTGGGCAGTAGAAAGGTGAATAACTTTTGCTATCTAAAGTGATATCTTTCTTGCATGAGGGAAACTGAAATAAGGAGGGGAAGCTTAAAGTGATAATGAAGGAGACAGAACTTGATCAGTGTTTTGGTAGGAGAGTAAAGGAGACACATGGCACCAAGATGATAAGAACAAATGAATAAATACTAGTATTTACAGTGAGATAGAAGGACATTTCACAGTTAGGTAAAAGGACCCCCAGAAGGGCTGTTTTTTTTTAAGTCAGTGATATGTTTGGAGTTGTATTTGAAGAGCATAGAGACACTTGCAGTCATCAGCAGCAACCATGATAGGCATCAGCAAAACAAAATTGCTTTGTTATTTAATATGTTCCCTCAATTAGGGAATACTGCTGTTAGTATAGCATTTTTACTCTTTTTGGCTGCATAGAGGATCCTTAAGAATTATCTTTGGTGTCAGAGTCAAGCATTTATTGTTGTCAAAACTATAAATTAGCAGAGGGGCATGCATTTCCCTGACCACCACAGGGAATTAAGGATTTCCAATTTAATTGGATCCCATACCACAAATACTGGTCTCAAATGAAGACTCCACCCAAGTTATATCTTTACCTTTGCTCCAAGTCACAAAATATCACTTCCTCTGCTGCTAGCCTGGTGCTTCTGTCTGCTGTCTGCTCTTCCTGTCTCACTCTCATACAGACAGAGCCACCAAAACAGCGCCATGGATTCTCATTCTGTGCTTCTGCTCATGCTAGCAAAGGTCTTAGCTGCTTTCCTGCAATGTCTTTCGGTGTGAATGAATCTGGCTGCTTTCCACATTTGTCCTGAATGTGACTATCCTCAGCATAATACCATGCTTTCTAGCAAAATTACTGTTTCAAGAAAACAATAGGAATCATGGAGCATTTGAAAATTGTGTGGAATGTGACATTGTGCTGCAAAACCAGCTACCAAGTTAACCATTACATCTTAGAGGGGTTGTTTTCTTTAAAGCAGTCAACAGATTTCACTCAACTCTGCAATGGGAAATTGCAAACCCTAGGATGCTACTAAATACCTTGGCAGTTGAAACATTTATTTTAGATGCTGATTGCTGCAGCAGACTTAAGAAGACCAAACGTGGTGTTGGGGCATGCATATGGACTTAATGAGAATTATTCAGATTTATGTTTAGTAGTCTGTTTGTTAAAGTCTTGCAATTTTAATTACTTATTGTAAGAGAACTTTAGTGGGGTCATGAAACTGAGGTGCATCTGAAGAGAAGAAATATGAAGCAGCTTTGCAGGCAGGCTGACTAAATTGAAGGATAACATCAGTACAAAAGGGCAATGCTTCATATCTCCTCTCTTACTCTGAAATATGTTTTTACACCCTTTGAGCCTGTTGTAGTAAAGGCAGAAATACTCACAAAGTTTCTCTTGACCTGTGCTTCTGCTGAAATATACTATAACAAAAAAACTAAAATGCATAAACAGCCCTTCAAAGTGGATCAGAAACTCAGGCTCCACAATAGGTGAGTACTTGAAAAGAGAGTATGTGAATTCCTGACTGTTGCCATGGCTGGTGAGTGATTGAAGTAGATTTGGCTGGCTGTGTTTTGCAGGAGAGTTTGATTTACGCTGTTTGACTAGGTGTGATCCAGGTTTTTAATAGGCCTTCAGAGCATTTAGACACAAAGATAGCTAAATTGATTCTTTTGATGTATGACAGAGGTGCTTAGCAATGAGAAATAGAACAGAGGAAGAAGTTGGGGGCTGGCTTCCAAGGTAGTCATTGTCTGGGCATTCAACTGTGCTGTGGCTTGTGGGAGGTAGAGTGATTGCTTCTATATTATCCTTTTAACTCATTCCTTCACTCATTAAGCTGTCTTCATTTCAACCCAAAGTTTCCTCATTTTATCTCTTTCTATTCTCCTGCCTTGTCCTGTTGGTGACAGAGAGTGAGCAGGTGCTTGACTGATGGCTGACATCAACAAGTCAAAAGTGTTTATAAAGAAAACTTTCTGCTAAAGACACACGTGGTTGTTTGTGCTGTGTTCTGTTGGATTATCTCTTGATTACAAGACAGTTGTGTAGGCCTCTATTAGCTAGTGTAATACAACGCTGAATGGCACAGAATGCAAATGAAAGGATATACTCAGCAGAACCAGAACAATCCACTGATGTTTTAATGATTCAGCAACACTATTCACCTTGTTTATCTCAGCATGTTTATTGTCAAGAGGTTGTAAAACCTGTGGAGATACCTTATAAACTATGTTTTCCCTTCTGGTTAACTTTGGTTACACTTCCTGTTCAAGATGACTCCTGGTAAGATTACAGTCTGCCTCAATAAACAGGACACAAGCAAGACAAAGAGGAACAGAGTTTAGAGCCAAGTCTGCATTTCTTCCCCTATAACTGTCATTTCACAGTATCACAGTATCACAGTATCACCAAGGTTGGAAGAGACCTCAAAGATTATTGAGTCCAACCTATCACCACAGACCTCATGACTAGACCATGGCACCCAGTGCCACATCCAATCCCCTCTTCAACAATTCCAGGGACGGTGACTCCACCACCTCCCCGGGGCAGCCCATTCCAATGACAAATGACTCTCTCAGTGAAGAACCTCCTCCTCACCTCGAGCCTAAACTTCCCCTGGTGCAGCTTGAGGTGCAGGAGATCATACCTTGAAGACATAGAGTCACACCAAAGAGGACCACATTCAAATAGATGAATTTGTTCATCAATAAAAGAGTCTCTAGCTTCATCAGCATGAGCTGGATCCAGAGCCTGCCCTTACCACTACTAGTCTATCAACTGACACTAAGCAGCTCCCACCTCCTAATAGCAGCTGTAGTAGTTACTTCATCCTGTACAAACAGGTGCCTCCTTCCTCTCTAGCACAAGCAGTAGCTTCATTCTTTCTCCTGCACTTGCCACTGAGAGGTGAGCTGTTAGGAAGAAGCTGTAGAATGTTTCTCCTTGGGCTAGTTCTAGAGAAGTGAACTCTGCAGCAGGGGTAGGAGAGGCGGGCAGTAGTTTTTGCTTGAAGAAGCATCATCACAGCTGAAGACATCCAGATGTTCAAGCACCTGTCTGCCTTCTCTGGGAAAAGGTGTCAAAGTGTGTGGAAGTGCAAAGTATTAGCATTTTTCCCACTTATGTTGATAAGTACTTCACTGTTGTTGTTGCCCTTAACATGCATAGAATATAATTGACCCAAGAACCATGTTTTAAAGTCTTTTAGCTAACAGTTGTGTTTCTCTCTGAGTCTTCTCAAACAGTAGCAATTCCTTTTTAGAAACATCTCTCCTTGTAATGATTAGCCACATGAGATTGTCATCAGTAACAGGTGGTGGCATTTAGAGTTCATCCAGTTATCTCACACAAAGGGAGTGTAGCCTGTGACCAGGAATTGTTTATCATAGAATCAATAAGGTTGGAAAAGACCTCCAGGATCATCGAGTCCAACCTGTCACCCAAGACCTCATGAGTACTAAACCATGGCACCAAGTGCCAGGTCCAATCCCCTCTTGAACACCTCCAGGGATGATGATTCACAATATGTGCAGTACAGTACAGTACAATACATGCAGTGCATACTGGCTGCGATAAAGCTTGCTTCCTGTATTTGCTCTGATGTTTAATAGAACACAGCATTTCCTGCAAAAGCCAAGGTGCTTTCCTCTTTGTCTAGAAAATCTTTATCTCTCCTCCTCTTGTCATTTCCAATATTGTACTCATTCTATTTGCCATCTACTCATCTGAGCAAATACTAGACTAAATGAAATACTTCCATTGATTTTTGCCATTTGAATGTGTTTGGGGTTTTTTGTTGTTGTTGTTGTCAGGGGTGTCTGTTTTGGTAATTTAATGAATTATAGATGCATCAGGTATTAGTTAAATATCTGCTTATTGGAGACTATTCACTATCAGTTGTTTGGAAAAAATGCTAAGGATAAAAGCCTGTATTATTGATTTAGCCAAGTTCAATGAGTTCATTAATTAGAATTTTCATCCTCATTAATCCACACCTCATATAAGATTTTGGTCTTTGGTGCAAGGTGAACTCACACGAATAGCTGTATAAAACTTGTTCACATTTGATAAGACTCCAAAGTATTTCCTTGCTTACTGTTTTTTCTTATCTTCTCAGCAGAAGTACAGAGCACACCCAGCACCTGTGGCTGGCACAGAAATTTAAGCAAACTTCTCTGAGATTTTACCTGGCCTTTAGCTTGTGCCTGTAGTGTTGCTAGTGAGACACCACAGAAATACTGTTCGGATTGTGTTATATATCAGGGAAAGTTTCATTTCTCCTAGCAATTAATATCTAGGCTAAAGCATGTTTTAATTTTGTGTGAATGTGTGCTAGATGAAATTCAAATGTTTTTTTCCTTTTTCACTGGTGCTTGCAGCTGAATGTTATTTGGAGAGAGCAGTCTATGCTCAAAACATAAGGACTGCTGTGAGGAAAAAAAATCCTTTTCTCACCTGAATGACACTGAGTTCTAGGTTTCCTTCAGAGCATTTTGAAACTCTTGAGGATTATGATGCTATATAACTCAAAAGCACCAGATTACTGGAGAAAACAAACACAAACAAACCCAACAGGGAATATTATCTCTCTATATGCATATGCACTATAGAGCATAAAATATACAGGCAACCAGCAGCAGAACAAGAGGACACAGTCTCAAGCTGCACCAGGAGAAGTTTAGGCTCGAGGTGAGGAGAAAGTTCTTCACTGAGAGAGTCGTTCATCATTGGAATGGGTTGCGCAGGGAGGTGGTGGAGTTGCCGTCCCTGGAGGTGTTCAGGAGGGGATTGGATGTGGCACTGGGTGCCATGGTTTAGCCATGAGGTCTGTGGTGATGGGTTGGACTTGATGATCTTTGAGGTCTCTTCCAACCTTGGTGATTCTGTGATTCTGTGACTACTTATTTTCCACACCTGTCACAACTGTAGCTAAGTATTTTCCCAAATGTTGCAGTCCACCTACAGCGTTACCTGCTGGGTACAGATATATAAGAATATTTTATTTTGCAGCAAGTCCCACTCACTGCTAAAAAAATTACTCTTCTAAATGCTTTGTGATTATCAATAAGTAAAAATAAATCTTCAGCAAACTATATAGAGCAATACATACATAGTTCAAGTAAGGTTGAATTGTTAAGCAGCATACAATAAGGAAAAGAGTTTAGTATTTCCTTATGCAACAACCTGAATACATAAAAGGAACGGGATGAAAAGTGTTGAAGACTAGGACATAGTCCTGATCTCTAAAGAATCAGGATGTACACCTGGATAGCCTCAAATATTTCTGTGTCAGAATATTTGGGAGGTATCACAGTATCACAGTATCACCAAGGTTGGAAGAGACCTCAAAGATCGAGTCCAACCTGTCACCACAGACCCCATGACTAGACCATGGCACCAAGTGCCACGTCCAATCCCCTCTTGAACACCTCCAGGGATGGTGACTCCACCACCTCCCTGGGCAGCCCATTCCAATGACGAATAACTCTCTCAGTGAAGAACTTTCTCCTCACCTCCAGCCTAAACTTCCCCTGGCACAGCTTAAAACTGTGTCCTCTTGTTCTGGTGCTGGTTGCTAGAGAGAAGAGACCAACCTCTTCCTGGCTACAACCACCTTTCCAGTAGTTGTAGAGAGCAATGAGGTCACCCCTGAGTCTTCTCTTCTCCAGGCTAAACAATCCCAGCTCCCTCAGCCTCTCCTCATAGGGCTGTGCTCAAGGCCTCTCCCCAGCCTTGTTACCCTTCTCTGGACATGTTGAAGTGTCTCAATGTCCTTCCTAACCTGAGGGGCCCAGAACTGGACACAGTAGTCAAGGTGTGGCCTAACCAAATGCAGAGTACAGGGGCACAATGAGCTCCCTGCTCCTGCTGGCCACACTATTCCTAATGCAGGCCAGGATGCCATTGGCCTTCTTGGCCACCTGGGCACACTGCTGGCTCATGTTCAGGCAGCTCTCAACCAGCACCCCCAGGTCCCTCTCTGTTTGGGAGCTCTCCAGCCACTCTGACCCCAGCCTGTAGCTCTGCATGGGGTTGCTGTGGCCAAAGTGCAGCACCTGGCACTTGGATTTGTTGAATGCCATCCTGTTGGACTCTGCCCATCTGTCCGGTCAGTCGAGGTCCCTCTGCAGAGCCCTTCCACCCTCTAACTGACCAACATCTGCTCCCAACTTGGTGTCATCTGCAAATTTGCTGATGACTGTCTCAATCCCCTCATCCAGATCATCAATAAAGATATTGAAGAGGATGGGGCCCAGCACTGATCCCTGGGGGATGCCACTGGTGACTGGCCTCCAGCTGGAGGTGGCACCATTCACCACCACTCTCTGGGCTCAGCCCTTCAGCCAGTTCCTAACCCAAACCCAGAGTGCTGCTGTCCAAGCCACAAGCTGCCAGCTTGGCCAGGAGTTTGCTGTGGGGGACGGTGTCAAAGGCCTTGCTGAAGTCCAGGTAGATCACATCCACAGGCCTCCCCACATCCACCAGGCGGGTCACCTGATCATTGTGTTCAGAATAGAGAGATACTAAAATATATATATAAATCCCATGATTATACATTATTGGAAACTGCTGAAATACCATACATAGACCTTTTCAAAATGAGAAAATAGTTATTTGTGCCTAACCCACAAAAGATTGAGGAACTAGAGCTGATGACCCCTTCCCACCTGTGAGAGACTAAAGCTTGTCTCTCCTGGTGTGACTCAACAAAGATAAAATCACTTGCTGCTTGCCCAGACAATAGCTGATGTGCGTTGGGCAGAGCCACTGGAAGGACTCTTGGAAGGTGCAAAGATAACCTTGCTCACGGGACTGCAGCTGGCCTACAACAATGGCCCAAGGGCCCAGCCTCACGCCTTCAGGACAGGACCATTTCCAGACATCAGATACCCCAGGAAGGGAGGATGTTGAGACAATGGAATCACCACCTGTTTCCTGATGTGTAAAGGGTGTGTGGGTAGGTAGATGGAGCAAGAGGAGGCGGAGGCCTCCCCCTCTCCATCCAGATGGCTGCCCAAACTCACCTGAGCACACAGAAAGATTTCCTGGCTAACGATACCTGGACACTTACCTAAGGATGATTTCCCAGAACGGTATCCTGGGGGAACAACACCTGGACATTTGCCTGAGGACGAAAAAACTGTATAGAAGACTGGAGCATCTACTGGGCTTAGTAGAAGAAAACTGAAGAACAAAATTGGAGAAGAAAACTGGAGAAGAAAAATGCAGCACCACACGCTGGAAAGCTCACGGGCCAACACAACGGATCCTGGACTCTGAAAACCCTCTCTCCGTGCCCTAAGTTCCGCCTGCTGCAACTCATGGAGCTGAAGAAGCTGCCCAGAGGACCACATCCCTTCTACAGCCAAAGCCTCAGCACCCTTCCTCTACAGACCCAACATCTCCTGCAGCACCTTTCCTCCACAGACTCAAACTGTCTTGGGGGGTGAGGGGTGTGGTAATATAATTCCTTTCCTCTTCTCTCTTCTCTCTCTATTTTCTCTCTCTCCCCTTCTGATCCATCCACTTTATTTATGTCCATCCACTGTATTTATGTAATAAATAGTCTAGCTGTTGATATTTTGGCCTCGTTTGTGCCTCTAATTTCACAACACGGGAATATTCATTAAAAACCTGAATCTCTTTCCCTCTCCGGATCGAGACACCACCCTCAGTGGCAGAAAACTCTGTTGTCTTCTGCAAATTCAGGCTTTTGCAAAGGAAATTGCCATTTAGGCATTGGAGCCAATGAAGAATTGCAATGAGAAATCAGAGACATTATCATGCCTGTAGCTATCACAAAAGCAATTGTCAAAAAAAAATTCCCATAAAATGTTTATTGAGAGCCACTGCAGGCCTGCTGACAGTCTCTCAGGTTCTGCTCAACTGATTGTATACTGTTGGTAACTGATGAAATACTGCACTGGCAGAGGTCCTTGAAGAATGAAATTGCGTTTGCTCCTTGCCTGCCGCAGCTATACAAAGCTGTGCTTATGAGATGAAATTCTAAGAAGCGGTAAAAAACATCTTCACAGTGTCCCTTATCAACAACCTTAATGACATGGGAGGCCAAGCTAAGATAACAACTGTGACGTTTGCAGCTAGCAATATTGAGCTTTTATCTGCCACCACTACTTTATCAAATGAATATTAACATTTTTTTCTTCTGTTATTTTGACTTTTTTTTTTCTCTCTCTTCTCTTCCTAGGTTTTTAATGTCCAACAACTTCTACGGAGGCTCAGCTAGAAACTGGTCTACTTTAAATTCTGTTCAAATTGTACAGGATGGAGAAAAGTTTGCTGAATTTGACGTTTCTGTCATCTCTGCTCCCGCAGAGTATTCATTTCATTGTCAGCTGGTGGGAACAAGCAATCTCTATCCTGCAAGGTTGATTCCATCCAACGATGAGGCAAAAACCTGGGAAGTTTTCATTTCCAGTTTGCAAGTGAGTACACGTTGCCAATTCCAAGAACTATTACTTGATATTGTAGGTGCTGAATGACACACATTCGTAATTCCCTCACTTTCATTTCAGCCTCAGGGAAAAAGAAAAGCTGCTCCCCCTAGGTGAGCTATTCAATAAAAAGGGGCAAAAAAGTTGGCAGTTGCTGAACAGTAAGAACACGAAGGCACAGCTTTGAAAAAAAAAAAAAAACAAAAAGCTATGAAGCTGTCCACAGAAAAGAAAAACCAATACACCCAAATGCACTTAATCAGGCAAAGAATGCCTAAGTTCCCATGCTTGTTTAATGAATTGGGCTGCTATTGGAAACATGATCCTCTTAGGCCAGTGGCTTTATGCTGCTTACTTTATTTTTACTTGATTTCTTTGCACTTTGTTTACCTAGGAAAGTGTGGCTTAGTGTGGTTCCTGTTTTCAGTGACTTAGAATGTCTGTACCTCAACAGATAGAAACAAAGCCCAGTGCAATTAGACTTAAAGGTTTGCCATGGACTTCAACTGGAAGCAATAATAAAGGCAATAATGACCTGACATAGATTTTATGTGTATTTAGTGCTGTAGTACAAGAGTAGATGTGTGAGGTGGAGATGATTGTACCTTTATTATTGTGACCATTGATTCTGAGTTTTGAGAAGCACATCAGCATTTTTATCTCCAAACAGTATTGCACTATGGGATATCTTTGATTAAAGAGATCATGGAAATGAAAGGAATAATTCCAAACTGGAGTCCATTTGTCAAAGATGAGCTAACCTCATGATAATTGGATACAAATGCTGATATAATTATATTTATGATTTTTGGTAACAACCCAAATCTCAGTAACCTGAGTCCAGATTTGACATTTCTGCTTAAACAATGGAAATTTTCAAGGATCAGCATTGTTGCTCAGATTTATTTTCCACAAATTCCACACCAATGTTGTGAAGGTTCTTCTTGATGGTATTTTTTATGGAAAGGACTGAAAACACCTGAGTCCATGCAACTGTGCTTTACCTAGTCAGTTCTTTGAAGTTTACACTCTGGAATTGTGAGGCTGTGGAACTATATGGGCTATGAAAATATAAAGCTTCCACTTACAACATACAGAATCATAGAATCAATAAGGATGGAAGAGACCTCAAAGATCATCAAGTCCAACCTGTCACCCTCATGACTGCTAAACCATGGCACCAAGTGCCATGTCCGATCCCCTCTTGAACACCTCCAGGGACAGTGACTCCACCACCTCCCTGGGCAGCACATTCCAATGGCTAACAACTCTCTCTGTGAAAGACTTTCTCCTCACCTCCAGCCTAAACTTCCTCTGGCGCAGCTTGAGACTGTGTCCTCTTGTTCTGCTGCTGGTTGCCTGGAAAAGAGGCCAACCCCCTCCTGGCTACAACTTCCCTTCAGGTAGCTGTAGACAGCAATAAGGTCTCCCCTGAGCCTCCTCTTCTCCAGGCTAAACAATCCCAGCTCCCTCAGCCTGGTCAGGCCTGGTCCTCCTCCTTCCTGCTACATTCACGCTTCTTCAAAGGACTTCAAAGGAGTGTTTATATATGTATATATTTTCCCCATCCATCCTTATTCCTTACCCTTGTGAACCCTTCCTGTTCTTGTTTTTTATATATACATTTATTTATTTTTATATATATATTTTTTTTAAAACAAAATTTTTACCTATTTCCAAACCGACTCCAAATTATTTCTCAGTAGATTTGCTCCTTCCCTTTCCATTTTTGTCCTCTTGATTGGGAAAGACGGAGGGGGAGCTGGGGAGGGATTCTCAGCCTCGCCCCCCATCTGAACTCTTAGATCCCAGTTAAGGCTCAAACCACCACACATTTCTAAGCTACAAAAATTAGAGGTTCAGTAAGAGCCACTTAAGAGCCATGAAAACAGCAGATTTTACTTGAAGCCTTTGTCAATGGTCAAATTATGAGAAAACTCCATTCCAAAAAATATTAAACAAAATACTGGTCAATACAGACCAGTATGACCAAGACAAACAACACTGGTCCAGACACTGGAATTAAAACTTCCACAGTACAGAGACCTCTATCCAAAATGGTTTTATAACTATATTTAGAAAATTAGAGAACCACAAGTAAATATTAAAAATTTTTCTATAGGTAGAAATAACTGCTAGAAGCCACATTTGTCTCTCCTACCTAGGATCTAACACCTCCACAGAAGTGATAAAACTTCAGAAAAACAATAAAAGAACCCTGAATATACTTCATCTCCCACCTGAAAGTAGACATGGTGTTTTAAGAATGCACAATTAAAGCTTTCACCTTGAAGGTTCAGTAAGCATAATCCTACTTAAAAACCCGCCAAACAAGAAACCAAAGCCCAAACAAACACAATAGGATTGACATTATAAAATTCAGTATTTCTGGCTCTAAATCAGGAGTGATAAAGTCTTTCTAACTCAAATACAACTGTGTAGTGTTTCAGAGAGTTCTTCTAAATACAGTAACAAGTGGGAATTGTTTTCTGGAATTTCAATCCATTTTTGGAACATAAATGACATAAATCATAACCTGCTTCTGTCTTTATCATAAATAAGTCTTTCATATGACATTTCACAACTCCTATTCACATTCTCATCTGTGGTCAAAGCAGTGGCTTAACAAGCAAAGGCTTTGGTAATTACCTGTGCCCTCTAAAACTGTGCAAACAGTTATCCAACCCAAAAGCTTATTTTCCCTAATCCTGCTTAAGTCAGAAGTCTGAGTGCCCGTGGTGAAAAGAGGCAGTCTTTGCAAGTTAGCTACCATGGAAAGATTCTTCTAACAGGCCCAGAATTGCTTGAACTGCTAAAATTGTCTTCACCTTCACAGTATCTAATTAGCCCTTAGCTCTACATATGATAATGGTTTTATTAAGCAGCGTTCTGGAAGGTGTAGTCATTAATTTTTACACACATATTCTGTACATGTTATATTTAGATGCCAGAGCATGAATAAACTCAGACCCAGACTGTGTGTATACAAGCCACAAAATAATGTCTTCAATGTTTGTACCAACACCCTTCCTAGGAAGTACAAACTCTTTTATTACTACAAACTTTTCCATTTAATTTATTTTAAAGTATAGAGCAACCCTGGAGTGGAAACATAGAGAAGTAGAAATCTGTTATCTACTTCCTTGCTTAGTGCCTAGTTAAGGAAGAGATTTAAATAAAATAATACTTTTAAAATTTGATGATATAATGTTTTATAGGAAATAGTCTGGTTTATGGTCTTTTTCCTTGACTGGTAAGTTTATAATGTTTGGTGCTTTCCATAGAATAGAAATGGAATGGAATGGAATGGAATGGAATGGAATGGAATGGAATGGAATAGAATAGAATAGAATAGAATAGAATAGAATAGAATAGAATAGAATAGAATAGATCAGGTTGGAAGAGACCTTTGAGATCATCGAGTCCAACCTATCATCCAACACTACATGACACCAAGCTGTGTGGTGCAGCAGACAGGCTGGAGGGAAGGGATGCCATCCAGAGGGACCTGGACAGGCTGGAGAGGTGGGCACAAGCCAACCTCATGAGCTTCAACAAGACCAAGTGCAGGCTCCTGCATCTGGGTCGAGGCAATCCCAGGCACAAATCCAGGCTGGCCAGTGACTGGCTGGGGAGCAGCCCTGAGGAGAGAGACGTGGGGGTGCTGGTGGATGAGAAGCTCAACAGGAGCTCTCAATGTGCACTTGCAGCCCGGAAAGTCAATCAGATCCTGGGCTGCATCAGGAGAAGTGTGGCCAGCAGGTCAAGGGAGGTGATTCTCCCCCTCTCCTCAGCTCTGGTGAGACCCCACCTGGAGTACTGCTTCCAGTTCTGGAGCCCCTATTACAAGAGGGATGTGGAGGTGCTGGAAGGTGTCCAGAGAAGGGCCACGAGGATGATCAGAGGGCTGGAGCACCTCTCCTATGAGGACAGACTGAAGGAGTTGGGGCTGTTCAGTTTGGAGAAGAGAAGGCTCCAAGGTGACCTCAATGTGGCCTTCCAGTATCTGAAGGGGGCCTACAAGAAGGCTGGGGGGGGGACTTCTCAGGCTATCAGGTAGTGATAGGACTAGGGGGAATGGAATGAAGCTGGAGGTGGGGAGATTCAGGCTGGACGTGAGGAGAAAGTTCTTCCCCATGAGAGTGGTGAAGCCCTGGAATGGGTTGTCCAGGGAGGTGATTGGGGCCCCGTCCCTGGAGGTGTTTAAGCCCAGGCTGGATGAGGCTCTGGCCAGCCTGCTCTAGTGTGGGCTGTCCCTGCCCATGGCAGCGGGGTTGGAACTAGCTGATCCTTGTGGTCCCTTCCAACCCTGACTGAAACTATGAAACTATGAAACTACCTAATCAACTAAACCATGGCACCAAGCACCCCATCCAGTCTTACACACTCATTGCAAAGAATGTGTAAATACATAGGAAGCCCAGGATTCATTTTTCTTCATAAAATTACTTAAAGACTCAACCCCAAGATCACACTAGTTCTTTCCTTCTTTCATTTTCTTCTACTCATTAGATTCCCTTCCCTCTGAAGGAATCAGTGCTTATGTCATTCTGTGCACGTGTGTAGAGGGGTGAATGTCTTCCCTTCCTTCAGAGTTTTCTAATGCTTTGACTGGTTTTGAGAAACGTTTTAGAAAGCTGGTGTGCTCAATGGCATTCAGTTTGCTGATAGCTTTTGCAAAACTGGCATCTAGGCAGAAGACAGATCCCCAGATTAGCTGATTTTTCTGAAGAAAATAATATGGTATGAATTCAGTCAGTGGCTGACTTCAAGAACACAGTCAAAGGAACAGTATTACAGCTTTTTCTAACTACTGGAAAAGTTCAGATGGGTTTCATATCCAAATCCCACATCTCAATAAAGAAAGTCCTCTCTCTTGTTTGGAGTGTCTGATGTCTAAGGAGGAGGGAAGAAAGCTCACAACCTTTTTCTCCTTGGAATTTCACTAAAACTCAGCCAAAAATACAATCTTCATTAGATTTTAAAAATTTTTTTATTATTATTAGTTAAAATTTAATAATGAAAGTAGATTTCAGGAGTACTTATTCTCAAGGATTTATTAGCTAAATATCTCAGGGTATTTCAACAAATCTCATAGCCTGGGAAGGAGAGCTTAACTCTCATGTCTTTGAGTGCTTTGAATTTCCTGTTCCTTAAGTGGTCATTGAATAACACTGATCACATGCCCTCTTTGAGACTTTGCTTCCACAAGTAACACAAATTTCTGAACTAGGAAACCTGTTCATTCCATTCCATTCCATTCCATTCCATTCCATTCCATTCCATTCCATTCCATTCCATTCCATTCCATTCCATTCCATTCCATTCCATTCCATTCCCAAAGAAATAAATTCTGAACCTTTAATTCCCTGGGTGAAAATTGTTACGTAGAACATTTGCACTCTTTCACAGGCAGAATGAGGGTGCATTTTTTGTAGTTATCATATATATCCTGACAGTAGTGCCTAGACTCCACACTTAATAGCACTCACCTATATACCTTTCTTCATTTTTAGATTCAAGGCTTTAATGTTGAAAACGGCCAGTTTTCCTACGCAAGTGACTGTACAGGTTTCTTCACTCCTGGAATCTGGATGGGCTTGGTGACATCTCTAGTTCTACTGTGGATCCTGGCCTATGGAATCCATATGATCATGCAGCTCACAACAAACAACAGATTCGATGATCCCAAAGGTCCAGCTCTGTCGGTTCCTCAGATGGAATAGCAATGTTAATGCTTAATGTTTAATGCTGCTATGAAATTTTCCTTATCTGATATTTATGATTATTTCTAATTCATAGTGCTGTAACTTAGAAGATATAGCAGAAAGGTATAATTAAACTACATTTTAAAAAGGATCCTTATGCTTGTCAGAGTAATTCTACTTGGTTATTACTGTCACTTATTAACAACTATTTGTCTTCAGGATCTGAGGTGAGGCTGTAGAGATCTTTATCTTGCAATTGGAAATAGCATTACAAACTGCCTTCAGATTATATATTATTGGCAAAGAAATGATATCACAACAGAGATAAATAAGAAGGATAAAGTAACTTATTCGATAGGAAAGTACTTATCTCTCCAAGTACATGATGCTGATGTCATTTTTCCCCCTGAGAAAAGCAATGGAAAATGTATAGGACTAGTAAAGTATAAGTCACTAAATATATGGTCTTGAAAAGACTTTCCACCACTTTGTTCAGATGTGATATCACAGATGAGAATGGGTTTACCTTCCCTCTAATGTTATCCTATTGCTGTCTACAACTACCTGAAGGGAGGTTGTAGGTAGGTGGGGGTTGGTCTCTTCTCCTGGGTGGCCAGCACCAGAACAAGAGGACACAGTCTCGAGCTGCACCAGGGGAGGTTTAGGCTGGATGTTAGGAAGAAGTTCTTCATAGAAAGAGAGATTGCCCATTGGAATGTGCTGCCCAGGGAGGTGATGGAGCCACCATCACTGGAGGTGTTTAGGAAGAGACTGGATGGGGCTTGATGCCATGGTTTAGTTGATTAGATGGTGTTGGGTGATAGGTTGGACTTGATGATCTCAGAGGTCTTTTCCAACCTGGTTAATTCTATTCTATTCTACTTCTATTCTATTCTATTCTATTCTATTCTATTCTATTCTATTCTATTCTATTCTATTCACGCTGGTGAGAATTATGTTAAGTAACTCTAACTCATGTGTTTGCTCTAGCCATGGAGAGCTGATGGGGTTACAAAGCAAGACAGGTCCTTGTCCAGACTGGTCACAAAATTATACTCGGTGTCATGGCAATGAATGCAACTTTTCAAGGTCATAACCTAGTGTCTTTCAATGTGCCAGTGCAGACAGCATTGTAACAGAGACAAGGAAATTTTCTTTTCCAAGTATCTTTGGAGCAATTATGGGGAAAAAGGTAATTAGAAGCACTGTGCTACTGTACTGTGTAGGTCTGAGGATGTTTATGGTCATCTCAACGATTCCAGAAGCCTGAAAGCAGTGTGTGCTGAATTCTTCTGCAATTAATAAAGACACTACATATTCATTCTTTCTTCTGTAATGTTTTATGTTGGCTCTAATAGCAGCTAAAGAACAGATACAATTTTGACAGAAGTACATTAGTCACATGGGAAAAATTCTAACTTTTCTGATCTTGATCCATAAGATAAGACAATAATGAAGAGGAAAGGCAGTTAGAATCAACAATGTAACTAGACTAATGATAGTTTCTGCCCATTATTCCTGGATGTCACATTTTTATTATGCAGTCAAAGAGGTAAATTGAATGCCGCCTGAAGCTATTCCTCCCAAATAATTCAATCCTAACATGGAAAACAGAGAGGCAGCTGCCATCTAACTGGCAGAGGTGACTCCTCTGCTGTAATATTTTTCCCTAATGTTTCTGAAAACCTCAAAGACTGCTGCCATCTGATGTGCACAAGAACACTGTGTTAGAAAGGCACATTTTCTTTGCAAGAATTAGGTGCTAGGAGAGACAATTGGACTTATTTTATTAATTCTTCCTTCAAAGCAAGTTGCATGAATATGACAATTGAAGACTGACAGAATAAATATGTGATAGCTAGGAGAGAAGAAGGCTATTACATAGGACTTGGTTTATTCAAGACAGCTATCTTACAACTTTTGTCAAGATTCAACAAAGTTTGGAACATATTTGGTTCCACTGTGGTGATATAGAAGAACTGAAGAACAGCTTTACAAGGTCACCCAGCTCAGGGTCCTATATCCAGCTGGTGAATGAGTATGGTGAGCATATAGCAGTGCTTCCTGCAGGTATTCTTCCATCTTCACCTTATTTAGCCAGAGGTGGTGTCATTACATTTAATAATTCTGAGTATAATTATAATCCATTAATTTGTTCAGCCTCCTCTTGAGCCTGTGGACTCTCTTGGAGCTCACAGTGTCCTGACTATAGTGAAGCACGGGAGATTTCCATATCCTTTCTTCTCTTGCTTGACTGAGTTGTACTCTGGAGAAGAGGAGGAGAAAAACAGAATCTCATGCAGGTTCTACCATGGGAAAGAGATAAGCCTCTTTTGGAAGAGCTCAGATTGGAAGTGATGTTGGAAGAAATGTTTGTTGGGCTAGCTTTTACCTAACTCAATAAAACTGATGCCATCAGAAATGGGTCAGACTGGACTGTCTGTGGTGTTTGATATTACAAGTTCCAAGGGTAAAGGGGAAAACATTTCTGGATTAAAAAAACCCAAACCAAACCAAACCAAACCAAACCAAACCAAAACCACAAAACAAAACAAAAAGAAGAATGTTTTAGCAAGTAGAGCCTGTGAGAGCATACAGTCTGTTTCAACAGTGAGTTTGGATATGCATGTGATGGGAAGCTGAAGCCATGTGCTGTAGCTCTTGATGTGGTACAGTTGTTCTTATGAGGTCTGTGATGGAAAAGACAGCAGGGGAAGGGAAGGGAACTCCCCACATCCCTAGCTTTCCTGTGGGCCAGGTGAACTGCAATTTGGGGACAATGCCAGTTCATCTTAGAAGAGGATCAAATGTTCACATGTGGTAAGTTGACCTTGGCTCACTGGCAGATGCCCACCCAGCTGCCATGGCCTCTTCTCACAGAAGACACCCCTGATGCCAACACCTGAACATGGACATCCAATACACCACCTTAGGGAGTCACGTGTGCTGCTGGAGTCCCTATGCCATTCTGAACCCCTGCAACTACACATCATGGTGACCTGAGGCTGGAAAAAACCAAATGGATCACTGATTTCAGCAGAGCTGGATTCCTTCCTTAACATGACCCTTAAATAGGTCTGGGCCTCCAGAAATTCTGTGTTTGTTTACTTTTCTGAATAAAGTTAGAAACCTGTCAAGGGCCTTCCTGTTCTGTGTGCTTTTGATTTCACAATTAGCTTAATCATAGGTGCACTTGTTAAAACATGCCTGCTTTGGGAGCTGTTCCAGCCAGGGTATTAGCTCTGTCTGAAAGCTGTGAGCCGTTAAGACTTTCCCTTGAACTCACTGAACTTATCAGAAGTACTGACTTTTGTGAGTGTTAGCTCATTTCTTTACCAAGTATGAAAAAACTAAGAAAGAGGTAGGGGATGATGGAAAGAGCATCAGTTTGAAAAGTTGAACCCATCTGCCAAAGGAAGACTCAATGAATTAACTGGCTCCTCCTTTCCTTCTGACTGGTTAATCATTAATATGCAAATCTAAATCAGCTGAATAGGTAGGCAGTGTTTAGGCATTAGAGTGTTCGGGCATTAAAAGGCTCTGTAATTATTTCAGCATAAAATGGAGGCAAGCAAGGGAAACTAGAGATGCTGAAAACAAGAAATGACCAAGAAAAGCTAAGTCCTATGATAATCAGAGATACAATAAACCTGAATGTTGGATAGCAGTCACTGCTGGCAAACAAACCCCCAGCATCGATGATGATTGTTGGGGCAAGTACAGTGATAATGATTAAACAAGAGAAGACAACCCCCATAAGATGGGCAGTGACTCCTTTTCTTGCAGGCTGCTTTTGATGTTGCATCCTGTGCTGATCTGACCTTGGCCAGCTGCCAGACGCCCACTTGGTTGCTCTCTCACTCCTCCTGTTCCTCCTCTTCCACAGAACAGGTGGAGAAAATAAGATGGAGAAGCTTGTGGGTCAAGATAAAGACAGGAACATCGCTTACCAGTTACCATCCTGGGCAAAGCAGACTTATGGAAGATTAATTTATTCCTAATTAAAATCGGTTGGCTAATGAAAAACAAAACTAGAATTAAAACAACACCAAACAATTCCTGTAGCATCTAATATTTTCTAGCAAAAGGACCTGCAAACTGAAGCAGTCTGCAAATGAAGGGTTTGTTTTGGGATAGGGTGCATTAGTCTGTTCCCTATCAAAACTCAATGCTAAAGAAAAAAGTGCTGTTTCTTTGGACTCAGACTTCTAAAGGCTTAAAAATTATCGAAGCACAGGAGGAAGAAAAAAAAAGAGAGAGAGAGAGATCTTGCCAAGGGGTGGTTCCCTAAGTAAGTAGCCTCTCACTTCCACAACGTGAGACGGTGTCTTTTTGTAGTCTTCCTACCTGCGTGGGTGGAAGGGAGACTTACGACAGTGACTGAAACCAAGGGTAAATCACCTGCTGTTGGTGTGCCACAAATGCAGTGGCTTCCTTATCTTCACCATAACTTATTGTATGCCTCCAGTTTGAACACAGGTTCCCTGCTCCAGATTGGCTGGATTTCTGCATAAGCCCTGGATCTGGTATGTTCTTGAATTATTGTAGTTGAACTTAGTTATAAACTGCTTCATATATCATTCATTACTGCCATAACAGAAGATAGTTTAATGAAGGGTCATATATTTTCTGCTTTGCAAATGGCAATGTGGATGTCCACTGGAAGACTGGAAAACCCATTTTGAGTTTGTCTTAACACTCCTTTAACTAATTGTATAGAAATAATGTCAAATGAATGGTGTGCAGCCACCATGTCATCATATGTGACTTTCTTTAGTTAATGCAAGCTGTGCTAAAAACAAAGTTTGCAACATGAACTACATCCTCCCCCTTATCTCCACACCCCCCCTCTCCCCTCCCCCTCAGTCTTCCATAAAAGCACCTTTGGAAGGTGGACAAGTTAACAACTTTCTGATGTAATGTTTGAACTAGGATTTTGTGTATCATGTTTATTCTGCATAAATATGAATACATATGGATAACAGAGTGATAAATTTAGCTATGTAATGGATAACTTTCACTGAGGCGTACTGGCATGATGTGAAATATTGCCATCCCTACCTACCCTTTCATTCACATGCACTGCACTTCAGTTGTCCATTCAGTTCACACTGCAGTGCTCTCTTTTCCCACCAAGGATGCAATATACCAGGATTTGCAACAGAGTGGCAGAAATGCAGGTGCTTGTCTGAGTCTGTCATTCCTGCTGCTGAGTAATAAAATCCTGGCAGAGAAGGAAACTGGGGAAGGACTTTGATTATTGCTGTCAAAAGGGGAAAACAAGGCATGCAAGCATCCATGTGCCTTGTCAGGGTTAAAGCCTACATTGCTGATAGCCTGAAAGGCAAGACTAACCTCACTTTAGCCACTGAGTTTCCTGCCTCTGCATGCCTGAATGCAGTTCAGCTAATAATCTATGTCAGGGCAAGCTCAGGAGTGCTCTGTAATATATCCTGCTACAAAGACCCCTAAAGGCTGTCCATGGCAGAAGAGGAATAAAGACCTAAAGATCACCAAGATGCAGCTGTGGTGACCTTCTCTCACTCTGTTTCTTCAGATTACAATTGAGCAGGGATGTCCCAGGCCCTCTACTACCTCAACCCTTCTCTTTAGTGAAAAAGAGGAAAAGCAAATGTGAAAGAGGAAAGGGAATATAGTTCATCTTTTCCTCACGTCCTTGTACTTCTGAGTTGTCACTAGAGTCCTTGCATGGTAGCAAAGGTCCTGCCACTGCCAGTGAGAATGTGCATACCTGTGTAATGCTGGGCTGTCTTGGAAGGTTGCCCAAATCTTCAGCTTTCTTTCCCAGAACCACTCATTGGGGCTGTCTGCAAATGAAGACAGTAGCTACTGCTTTGGCTGTCCTCCAGAGACTCTGAAAGCAAGTGGGAGAAGGGAACCCTGCAGCTATACCACTTTTATCTTGCCATGTGTACGAAGTGACAGAATTGAACCCCCAAACTGTTTGGAACAAGCAGTTGAATTCTGAAGGGAAAAATCTGAGGTTCATCTATCTTATTATAACTAGCTAGAATTAAAATTACAAAATAGATCATCTGCTTTGGCTTGTAGAGCATTCATGGATGTGTAATTATAAAGCAAGAGTGGAGCAGTTACATCAGCTTTCTCTGATTTAGAGTTTCACCTTTTGAAAATGGCTTGAAGTCTCCACTCTCAATCTCATCTTCAGATAGGTGTTCAAGAGGGGATTGGACATGGCACTCGGTGCCATGGTTTAGTAGTCATGAGGCCTTGGGTGACAGGTTAGACTTGATGATCTTTGAGGTCTCTTCCAACCTTATTGATTCTACGATTCTATGCATCTATGATATGATGATTCCAATTTTTCAATCAGAAGAGGTTCAAACAGCAGTTTGAGTGGATAATTTTCCCCATTAAAAAAAAAAACACACCACAAACCAACAACACAAAGAAACAAATACTGCACAATTAAAACTTGTTGAGACATCATATTCTAGCAGTCAAATGCAAATGTTTTGTTTTGAGGCCAGAATTTAGACCTTACTATCTTATTGCTACCAATTTGTACGATCTAATATATCTATCAGACACCTAAATATGGAGAAATTAAGGGAGAGGGGGTGCCTTTTTTTTTCCCCCTTAAATTTCAAAACCATGTTTTATTGGATATATCAATTTGCTCATGAGTTCATTTGAACCCACTTCTGCTGTAATTGTTTTTATAGCATTTCAAAGTTCACGGGGACATGAAAGGGTTTACTGGCTACATGTTGTTAGATCATGGTTCTGTCAACAGATAAATGAGCTGGATATCAACAGTCAGTTTTCATAACTGTAATATCTGAAACTCTTCCCTGGATAAAATTGATGCCTAAGAATTTAGAAAGATGTGGGGCTTTGCTTGGTGAGAATGGCTGTCTTTTTTTTCTTCTTATGAAATTCTTGGTTAACACTCGAGCTACTTGCTTTTACCACCTTACCTTATCAGAAAGGATAAGGACTCCTTCAGTAGGGTAATTATTTTTATCTGGAATAGGCAAAAGTTTCACTTCAAAGATTCAGTAAGATTTCACATTATTCATTAAGTAAAATCAGCGCCTAGTCTAATCAGCAGTGTGTTTGATGCAAATCCAGGGCTGGATTTAGCTGCTGTGCAATGGAAGTCATGTTCTAAAAGCTGCATATGGTGAGGCCCTTGTTGTAGCTGGAAATTTCATAGTGGTCAAAATAATAGCTCAGGTATTCCTCTCATACTGTAACATACTGGGCTTCCTGTCTCAAAGTGTTAATGTAGAGTTTCAATTGCAATACAAACTGTGATCCAGCCCTTTGCATGCATTGTAAGAAAGTAGGTCTATCAGACACTTGCAGCAGAGGAGGTCATGTCTGTTATTAGTGTTCTAAGTGAAAATATGTCATTATATTATTGGCTTCCTGTATTTGGAAGGAGGATGACCTTTTTCCTTTAAACACTAAGTCCAATGGTAAACCATTCCCTGTTAGATACTTCTGTTGAGGAACCTAGTAAGCTTGCTCTACTGGTGGTGCTGTGGTGGTATTTCATACCCAAAAAGGGTCTCCAAATCAAAATATATTGATGGAAATTGCTTCATGTGTATGGAAAGACTTCAGCTTTTTGACAGGCCATGGTTTAGTAGTCATGAGGTCTTGGGTGACAGGTTGGACTTGATGATCTTTGAGGTCTTTTCCAACCTTGCTGATTCTATGATTCTATGACAGAGTCTTCTATTTCTTGGTGTGGCACAGCATGGTGTGAAAATGTCTATAAAGTGAAGAGCACAGGTTGTATCTAGGATCACACTGCATATATAGGCTATAAAATTTGACCAAAACTTTAACATTAGAAGTTTTCCTCCAAACCAACCAACATTAATGTAAAGATTTTTCAGATTTATGTCTCTGCAGTGTGGTATCATCACCACCTTTCAGAAACACCACTGTGCCAGTGCCACTCACCAGTGCAGCTTCCAGCCACAGCCACTGGCTCTGCTGGTCTCATTGACTGCACCTGACCTTGCTTAGCTTGTCCAGTCCTAGGCAAAGTGGTTAGGACTGGAGATCACGAGTCGTTAACTAATTTTTCCAAAGTTCAGTTTTTGTCAGCTCACCAAAAGCAACCCAGAACTTAAATCTGCTCAAAAACATTTTAGCCGGAAAGCTTAAAGGATCAACATTTAAGGGCCTGTGGTGGTGAGAGAAGTTCAGTTCTCCCCCCAACACACAAACCACAGCTAACTCAGCTGGAGAAGCAAAATGGGATGCAGTGAATATGTACACAATATGCAGTATTTACGGTATATACAAAAATATACAGGAAAGAACGTAACACAGAAAATTACACACACACACACACACACAACCCCGATAGGGGAGGGTTTACCCCAAAACCCCTTTTCACCCTGCGACAGTTTTAGGCTGTGCCTTTAAGAAAGGGACAGTCACTGGAACACTCTGGCTGAATGTTTTGGTGTAATAATGAAAACAAAGATATTCTAAACGAATTTCCTTGGTAGATTGGTAGAATGCAACTTTAACTTTATAGCTTTAGTTCAGTTTGAACTTCAGTCAGTTCAGTCTGTTGTTTCCAGTCTCTCTGAGGAACAGCTGCATTCTGTCTGTGCTGGTGGGTGCTGACCTTCAACTAACCAGGTAAGAAACTAATCCTTGCATACACTTTGAGCTAACAGAATTTCCTCCTTAATGATTGCCTTTTCTCTTTCTAACCCTTTTTGGGTAAAAAGGGAGGAAGGGAAGAAGGGGGTATAGCTGGGGGGACCCTCCTGGCCGGAGGAGGGAAAGGTCTTCTGTGTTATGTTCTTTGCTGTATATTTCTGTATATATTGTAAATACTGTATATATGTTCACTGCATCTCATCCTACTTGTGAATATAGCTTTATCCATTTTCACTTCTCTGTCTGAGTTAGCCGTGGTTTCTTTGTGTGTGTGTGGAGAACTTTCTCTCACCACCACACCCCCCTTCCTCCTTTTTTCCCAAAAAGGATTAAAGAGAGAGAAATAGATATTAAGAGAAATCCTGTTAGTTCAAAGCAGTTGTTAAGGGAAAGAAAAAAAAAGAAGAATTAGTCTCTTATCTCATTAGTCCAAGGTCAAGATTGCCAGAAGAAAGACAGCAGCTGTCCAGACTCAGACTGAAAACAGACTGAACTAAAGCTAAAAATCCTAGAAGTTACATTGCTACTAATCTACCAATGAAATTCGTTTAGAATTATCTTTGTTTTCCTTTTTACACCAAAACATTCAGCTAGAGTGTTTCAGTGGCTGTCTTTTCTTAAAAGCACAGCCTATAACTGTCACAGGGCCAAATCTCAAGTCCTCTTCTGCTGAAAAGCGCTGTGCTTGCTCACCTCTAGATAAATTCAAATTAGAAATTGTAAAATGGAATAGTGTAATAAAATGCCTCTCATATGCAGCAGCCCTAGAATGAGATTGGAAGACCTGTACAGGACAGAGGGCTTTTGCATAAATCTATGAAATGCTACAAAAGTTTTAATTAGAAACCTGTACAGAAGGTGAAATTCTTCTCTTCTTCCCAGTTGCCTTCTTTTGGAGAGTAATGCAAAAATAAATAAATGGGGGAAATGTGACAGAATGGGGCAAAACAGCAGCTGTTTTAAAATGTCAGGAACGTTTCTGTCACCGCAAACACTGTTCAGCAGGAATGCATGTGTTGTGAAAAACAACATGCAAACAGATTTTTTTTTCTCTGAGTTAAGCTTTTCTTCTGAGAAAAGATTTCTCTGCACAGAAAAAGTGAGCACTGCTATATTTGTTCTCTGAACACAGTCTCCAAGGGAGACTTCGCAGCGTCAGGCTGGTCCCAGTTCTCCTCTTCACTTGCACCCAGTGTGTCAGGCAGGGAAAACAAACATGTGATGTTGTGATGTTTGGACCCACCCCTTTGCAGATTAGGGGCTGCCTTGCCTTGTGTCTTTTTGCATTTTATAAAATGGGGAAGAAAGGTGTCCTTCTCTCCTCCCTCTGTATCCTTGCAACCAGCAGGCACAACAGCAGTGTCTATGGTCTCATGAATGTAGGGTGTTTCTGAGAGGCACATCAGGCAGTATTATCCCTCTTCTCCAAAAAAACCCCAGCATGGTCTCATTCTGCTCTCTATCAGTCAGACATGGCTTGGCAGCTGAATACTGAGTCTTCTGTTGTTTCATCCTTTTTGTTCATGAGACTATGTTGTCTACCTGCATGTCTGACTTTAAGCTTTGCTTCAGTTGAAGCTCACTTTGCAGCTTCTTCATGTTTGCAATGAGCCTGTTTGCTAGTGAACAGCAGAAGTAAGGGTGACCTCATCTGATTTAGAAATACTGTGAAGTCTGAAACACAAGAATATCCCCCTTTTGCCCACACATAAGGCAGTACCTTCCAGCTGGTCCTTCCTGTTAGGTGACCCAATTGCTAAGAGCTGAGCTCAGTGCTTGAAAGGGCTTGACAAGTGCAATGTCTATCTGAGTAGCACAAGCACCATTCGTGGTCCTTTGCAGAGGGAAAAGCTGCTTATTTGTTTAGGAAATAGAGGCTATAATGCTTAACTTATAACATTTCAGTCACTTCCATGGCAACTGGCTCTGAGAGAACAAAGTAAGACTTCATCAGACCACATAATATCTTGAAAATGGAATAAAGTTTTACATAGCAACACTGTAAAGTTTCCTTTGACTTTTGAATTTTAGTTCTGTTAGTTAACTGATTATTTCATGGGTGAAGTAATTGATGTTCTGACAAAGTTACTAGCAAATTGACATTGATTTCTTTCAGTTGTCAGGCATCCCTTTTCCCTGAAACAACAGGGGATATTCCAGCACAGTGTGGTGACCCTTCCCCCCTCTGCCTAAGAAGAACCTATACTATCCAGCAGGTGCCCTGTGATGATAACTGTATTTAAGGGACAGCATCCCTTAGGCTCTGTTTCTAGGCACTGGAATTCTTCCATCTTCTTCTGTGGGCTTCAGATTTGACCTGTCTTAGAAATGTGGCGTAGCCCATTTCAAGCTCTACTGAGTAAAGAGATCATGAAGCATGTGGATAAATGACAGGTTTGTGAACCTCCTCTGTTTAAAGCCTAAATCAGATCTGGCCACTGGGATTTTCATCCCCTTCACCCAAGGCAGGGAAAAGGAGAGACTACTTAATTTCTCAGATCCATATGTTTCTCTGTTTCCTTTGTCTGGCTCAAACAGGTATCACCAGAGAGGGCTACAGTGTCCATGTGTCAAAGGGCTTATTATTAGGCTTACACACACGGCAGGAAAAAGGAGAGTTGCTAATTGAAGTGTTGATATAGAAACAAAAGCATGCTGTTTCATTAACAAAAATTCCTCTCATACATCTCCAGTAAACAAATCAGAAATTGCTGTTGCAAGATGAAGTGCAAAAGTACACCCAACAGAACACCAAAGGCAACGAGGTTTGTTTTTCACGGCATCAGATGAGTCAGTTGTGATACAAGTAACTGGTTAAGTAGCTGCCTAACTGAAGCTTGAACCTGTAAAACTTTACTGCTAGAAGTGTACCACTTAAATGAACCAATTATTCTTGAAGAACATTTCTGTCACATCTCTGACAGCACAGCCTTCGCACCGAGCAGAGCAAGCAGCAATGAGTGAGAGCTGGTCATTTTTAGCAGACGAAGTAGCCACTGCTGGCTTGCAGTGTGACTTTCCATTTCTGAAATTGATTAAGCACTCACCAAATTTTTGTTTGTTTGTTTTCCTCTCATTCCCTGACTGTAAACCAAATGAGAAGGTTGGTGGACATTTTATTTCTCTGACTCATCCTTCTGCACTTGCTCCTACCCAGCCCTTACATACCCTGGCATTTTCTCCACCAGCCTACCACAACCCTTTTCTAAGGACACTTTAGGAGTAAATGAAAGAACTTGCTGCCCTTCAGAAGCTCTCTGTATAAATACACAATTTTATACTCTGCCTCTTTTTATACAGTTGGACACACATGATAAGGAGCTGTGAGTTTATTCCCATTTGCAGAAATCTCTTCTGTGACATAATAGCAGTGTGCCCAGGTGGCCAAGAATGTCAATGGCATCCTGGCATGCATCAAGAATAGTGTGGCCAGCAGGAGCAGGGGAAGTCATTGTGCCCCTGGACTCACCTTGAGTCCTGTGTCCAGTTCTGGGCCCCTCAGTTTCAGAAGGACATCAAGGCACTTGAACGTGTCCAGAGAAGAGCAATGAGGCTGGGGAGAGGCCTTGAGCACAAGCCCTACGAGGAGAGGCTGAGGGAGCTGGGATTGCTTAGCCTGGAGAAGAGGAGGGCTCAGGGGAGACCTTCTTGCTGTCTACAACTACCTGAAAGGTGGTTGTAGCCAGGAGGGAGTTGATCTTTCTCTCTAGCAACCAGCACCAGAACAAGAGGACACAATCTCAGGCTGCGCCAGGGGAAGTTGAGGCTGGAGGTGAGGAGAAAGTTCTTCACCGAGAGAGTTGTTAGCCGTTGGAATGTGCTGCCCAGGGAGGTGGTGGAGTCACCATCCCTGGAGGTGTTGAAGAGGGGACTGGATGTGGCACATGGTGCCATGGTTTAATCATGAGGTCTGTGGTGACAGGTTGGACTTGATGATCTTTGAGGTCTCTTCCAACCTTATTGATTCTGTGATTCTGTGTGATTCTGTGGTAATATTTTGTCCAGCACAGAGGTAGGTATTAGTGACAGAGGTTCCCCTGTTAGTGTTGTTTGATGTTCATCTTCTTGAATCACTATTCTGTACTGCTTTTCTAATTTACTCTGTATGAAGCAGACACTTGAGAGAAAATGCTTCATCCTTAGTGTTCTTTAGGTAACACTAAGCCCCTAAATGTAATTCTTCAAAAAAGAAGGTTTGCAAGTACATCGGGAAGACTGGGATTGTAGAGGCAATCTTACCTATGGGTCAGAGCTGTGCGAACCCATGTTCTGCCTGAGTGTCTTTTAGTTTAGCAATAGTGGCAAATCATCACTCTCAAATTTTGGACACAATATAATGTTACCTACAGTTGGAATTTGGACACAGAACTGAGGAAAAGGCTCTCAAACCCCAGGCTGGTTAATAAAAGCAGAGGTTGTCCAATGCAGCAAACATTATGCCAGTTGAACCTATGCTTTCAGAGACTAGAAATTAACCTTGTAAAAAGCTGGTCTCCCTAACAGGGGAACACTCTCAGATACAGGCTACTTTCAAAAATTCAGACCTTCCTCTCTGTGAATCTCAATTTCTGCTTGAGGTGAAATGGTGAATCACCAAGATGTGCATTAAGATGTCCAAGAAAATGATGCTGGGGAATTGCAAAGTGTTTTATCTGTCTTTTGATAGCTGAACATCCACTTTTCCAGGTGAAGGATTTGGCCCTTTAGTTCTTTTGTGCCAGTGAAACAGCATTAGTTTAATATAAAATGGAAAAGGAGAAGATTTTATTTTAGATTAAATGTACTTAGATTGTTGACAGCTGTCCTGTTTCCCCCCCTCATTTATTGTAGTGGTAAAGCAAGATTTCTTTCACTGAATAAGTGAAAATAAATGTTAAATGTAATTTTTGTTGATTTATTGCAGGTTTTGAAGTTGTTGTTTTTTCAAGATAATGACAAGTTTTTAACTTAGAAGGAGATTAGGCATTAAACCCTCAGTGCAATGTGTCTAGAGTTTCAGCCTGAGCCTTGTAGGCCAGACTGTAGTATAAATTATTTATCACACAGATGGGGCTGATTTTAAAAGAAAAATAAATCCCCCAAGGAACATAAACCTTGGTCATTATTTACTTAGCCAAGTTACTTCAATACATTTAAAAATTTATATCCTGTTTTGTAGTGGAATCTATGTTGAACACTTCTCTGGAGGGAAGAGGTTTTCCAACATGTTTTGATGGTGCAAATTATGTAGCTGGAAGAAAGGATTCCCAGAATTCAAAGGGGTCTGTAGCAAGCTACAGTCTTGTTTGGGTTTCAATATGAAGCAACACAAAAGTACTTCAAAATGACAAATCCTGGTTGTTGATTTTCTTTTTTTTTTTTGCTGTACTCTTCCCCAGCTTTTTTTACCTGCTTTTGAGAAGCAGAAGAAGCCTGGATAGTTCTTCACAACAAAAATAAGTCTTTCTGCTTTTGTTTGTGCCTGACATTCAAACCATTGGCACTTACTGATATTTTGTCCTCTTATTTTATCCTTTCATAATATTTTGTCCTCCTATGCTATCCTTTCATAACATTTTGCCTAACAATTGCATCAAGATGATAATAACCTAAAGTAAAATACCAGATTAATATTCTCTTGTTTGTGCTTTCAGAAACTGCCCTGAATATCTTAGCTACTGTTGTTTTCTGTTGCTTTCAGAATGTCAAATGTTCAGAACATTGTTATTTCTTCAATTCTCCCATGGTGGTTTTCCTCATCTGTTTAAACCCTGCATTCAGTACGTGCCTGTACCCAGAATCAGAATCTCAGGCATCTAACATCCATTGGTTCTCTATAGTGTATGGAGAAGAGAGAAACATTTTGTGCTGGTTTGAGCCTTAATTGGAACTTAATTGGAACCCAGGGAGGTGGTGGAGTCACCTTCATTGGAGGTGTTCAGGAGGAGACTTGATGGGGTGCTTGGTGCCATGGTTTAGTTGTTTAGGTGGGTTGGATTGGTTGATGGGTTGGACGCAATGATCTTGAAGGTCTCTTCCAACCTGGTTTATTGTATTGTATTGCATTGTATTGTATTGCATTGTATTATATTGTATTAAGAGCTCAGATGGTGGCAAGGCTGAGAATCCCACCCCCGCTCCCCCCCTCCTCTTTCCCAATAGAGAAGAAAAAGAAAGGGAAGGAGCAAATCCACCAAGAAATAATTTGGAGTCAGCTTGGAAGTAGAGAAGTAAAGAATTTTCTTCAAACATATATACATATATATATAACACAATAACAGGTAGGGTTCACAAGGGTAAGGAACAAGGATGGATGGGAGAAAAAAATAAGAATACAAAACCAGTCTCTTTAAAGAGGTATGGAGGTAGCAGGAAGAAGGATCAGACCTGACTACACGGCAGAGAAACAGGGAGCCCACCAGCAGTCCTCATCCAAGCAAAGGTAGGGGCCAAGAGACCTAATGGCTGCAGTATCCTCCTTTTTATAGCCTTGCTTGTCAGGGAGGGGGAGTGGAACAGACTAATTTAGTTTCTCAGGGGGAAAGCCCCCTGCAGGGAGGGCAATGCTCTCACAAGCCCTCCCCCCCACCCCGCTTCCAGGATGGGCATTAACCAATCACACATTTTGACTTCTTAATTGTGTAAGAACAGAAAAACAGACGAACCCAACCTGACCAATGAACCAACAACCAACAACAAAACAAACCAAACCACAAACAAACCAACAGGGAAACTTGGTAGATAGTATTTTGCTTGAAAGAATTTTATAAGTTCCACACGTTTAATCCCTTGCTCTTCCTGAAGGAGAAGTTTGTCCTCCCTGAACACTCTTTGGACAAGTAACCCTTAGAGGCCAGTAAACCTTAAATAATCTCAGGAGCATGATACTAATTTTTATATTTCATTATCTGAGGAATTAAGGAAAACTAACAGGTTGATTTTATGCCTAGACTAGAGACAAATAACCCAGCGACTTAAATTTCTTTGGAAACCTGGAGCCTTCTAATGTCGATGGAGTAGTGTTGAAAAGGCAGTTTTGAAAACTTCTCCCTTTCTCCTGACTGTGACACAAACCATGCTGTGGTGAAATGCATTGAGCTGGAAGGAATATACTTTTAATTATGATTTTTGTGGAGGTCAGACTGCCAGTGAGTCCACTGAGGGGCAGAAGGAAGGACAGAACACAGAGAGAGAAATAAATAGAATGTACCAAAACTGAGGTGGAAAAAAAACACAACCAAACAAACAGAAAAGGAAAAAAAGAGGAACAATATAAGAAAACACTGGGAAACCTAATTCTTCCTTTTAAAAGCTGCTTCAGATACTGAGAACAAGGCACTGTTGATAGAAAAATCTCAGCAAAATGGGCAGAGTAAGGGAAGTAGAATATACATAAAAACAAGAGCTGAATGAATATCATGAATAAACATTCACCTTCTAAATCATAGAATCACAGAATCATAGAATCAATAAGGTTGGAAAAGACCTCAAAGATCATCAAGTCCAACCTGCCACCACAGACCCCATGACTACTAAACCATGGCACACATCCAATCCCCTCTTGAATACCTCCAGGGACAGCGACTCCACCACCTCCCTGGGCAGCACATTCCAATGACTAACAACTCTCTCTGGGAAGAACTTTCTCCTCACCTCCAGCCTAAACTTCCCCTGGTGCAGCTTGAGACTGTGTCCTCTTGTTCTGGTGCTGGATGCCTGGGAGAAGAGACTAGCCCCCTCCTGGCTACAACCTCCCTTCAGGGAGTTGTAGACAACAAGGTCACCCCTGAGCCTCCTCTTCTCCAGGCTAAAAAATCCCAGCTCCCTCAGCCTCTCCTCATAGGGCTTATGCTCCAAAGACCTTCCCAGCCTCGTTGCCCTTCTCTGGACATGTTCAAGAGTCTCAATGTCCTTCATAAACTGAGGGGCCCAGAGCTGGACACAGGACTCAAGGTGTGGCCTAACCCACGCTGAGTACAGGGGCACAATGACCTCCTTGCTCCTGCTGGCCACACTATTCCTGATGCAGGCAATAGATTTGCTTAGATTACATTTATGTCATCTTTTTTGTTTATTTGGTTTTATTTTGGTGGATATTCTAGTCAGCTTGTTGTAAACAGTGACTGCCAGTTGATTAATGGAAAATCCTTGGATATATAGATAAGCTTTTACAATAAAGTTCTACAAGCAAGTCTCAAGCTGCACCAGGGGAAGTTTAGGCTGGAGGTGAGGAGAAAGTTCTTCACGGAGAGAGTTGTTAGCCGTTGGAATGTGCTGCCCAGGGAGGTGGTGGAGTCACCGTCCCTGGAGGTGTTGAAGAGGGGATTGGATGTGGCACTTGGTGCCATGGTTTAGCCATGAGGTCTGTGGTGATGGGTTGGACTTGATGATCTTTCAGGTCTCTTCCAACCTTATTGATTCTGTGATTCTGTGAATTCTGAATATTTAGCAAAATATATATAAAGAAACATAAGGTACTTTTTTCACCTCTACACTTTCCTTGATTCTTTCCTTTCAGATGTGAAAAGATACATGGAGATATATATATTAATGAAGATTACTGGAAACTTTTAATAGAGAAACTCTTCCTCCTATCTACTAACAGTGCATTGTGTAGCCCATAAATAAACTTAGCAAACCCTGCATTAGACTAGTAAAGATTTTATAATTGCAAAGGTTTGAAAGTTTACTGCCATTCCAGGGTGTACTGACCTTCACAACAGGAGGTCTTATAAGAAAATGAGGGTATTAAAAATAATTGCTTGTGCTGCAACTTTGACCTTCATGCACTCTTATAATTACAGATACAGAACCTGCTTTCTATAAAATAAGGGTTTACCAACAGCCTGTTGATCTGCTGGTTTCTGTAAGGAACAATTCATAGTATCATAGTATTAGTCAGGGTTGGAAGGGACCACAAGGATCATCTAGTTCCAACCCCCCTGCCATGGGCAGGGACACCCCACACTAGAGCAGGCTGGCCAGAGCCTCATCCAGCCTGGGCTTAAACACCTTCAGGGACGGGGCCCCAACCACCTCCCTGGATAACCCATTCCAGGGCTTCACCACTCTCATGGTGAAGAACTTCCTCCTCACGTCCAGCCTGAATCTCCTCACCTCCAGTTTCATTCCTTTCCCCCTAGTCCTATCACTACCCGATGTCCTGTGATGTCCCTCCCCAGATTTCCTGTAGGCCCCCTTCAGATACTGGAAGGCCACAATTAGGTCACCTCAGAGCCTTCTCTTCTCCAGACTGAACAGCCCCAACTCCTTCAGTCTGTCCTCACAGGAGAGCACTACACAATGAGAACCACTGCAAATGGCAATATTTGCAAAAAAAAATAATGTAAGAGAAAAATTGTTTAAAATGAAGTGAATTAGCAGGGAATCCTGTGCATAGATTTTTGAAACTCAGTTAAGAACACAGTGTTCCTGTAACATTCAGCCACCATCAGCAAGTATTCACCAGACTGCCTGAATCTGACATAGCCACCATTTGCAACACTTGGATTACCAGCTGTAAAACAAATATGTTGAGCTGTGGAGATTTGTCAATGCTAATTTTCATTAGGTAAGGAAGTTACTTGCTAACAATTATATTTATAGTTCCATTGCTTGCAGTGTCAATAACAGAGGGCATGGACTTAAGAAGAATGTTGTTTTCCAGCTTATCCTGTTCTATTGTCCTTTCTTTTTTTTTTTTCCCTTAAGGGATGTGCCTTAATTGCAGTGGTCAGATTCACAATACTCCTGACCTCTCTGCTGGTCTGTAGCTTTCTCGAAGTTTTGTGCTGCAGTTAAAATTCAGGATAAAATATCATCCATTTTGCATCTTGTTCACAGGGAACAGGGCTGACATATGTCACTCCCTGTGTGTGCAAGAGGGGCATAGGCAGGGGGGTGTCCTGTGCCTTCTGCCTGCATCATCAGACTCTGTCTATGCTGCTGTCCTTGCTACAGGCAGCTGTGTTCTTCAGGTTCTGTAGAGCCAAGCAGGACCTCAGCTTTGGAGAAGGCAACCAGGGTGCAATGAAGACTGCTGAGGTGACCGAAACATGGCAGTGATGCCTCAGCCTTCATGACACTGGCTACTTTCTCTGCTCAAGAATCTTCCCAAGTTGACTTTTCTATGTAGACTGTCAGAGAATACAGACAAGGAAGACAGTAAGAGTTAAGGGCTTTTAATGGGGTTGTTGACAGCACGGTTCCCTTTGCCTCCAAGGTCTAACCAATCTTGCCCTGAGTGCTAGACATCAAAAAAACCCAAACATTTGGTTGAGAAGTCTTGAGCCAGTAAGGCTTGACATTTGATTTGTTAGTACAGGTGTTTTCATCCTGGTCCTTTAAATAGAAACTTGGACAGTTGCACTCAACTGGAAAGAAGGCAGGATAGGGGAAATTGCTCCTGAGTGAACGTGATGAGGCATTAGGCAGGTAATGAGAGTGCAAGGTATGGAGCTGGGAACCTGAACTCAGAGATGGGAGCCACCATGAGAAGCAGTGAACCTCTGGACAGCTCCTGCCAGGGTTAGGGGGAAGCCTTTTCAGCTCAGGGAAGTCTGTGCAGAATTTGCAGTGGTCAGAAAGCTGCAAAACTAGGCTAACCCAGCCCAGAATAAAGGACTGTGCAGGAGAGGCAGAGCTATGTATTAAGAAAATATTATTTATAAAATTTAATTAGTATCTTAACTAGCCCTGCAGAGTGTCAGGGAATATTCCCCAGCTCCAACAACATGAATCTGAGCCTGGCTGAAGACCAGGTAGTTACAATAGAGAAAACTGCTCTCATTGGTTGCTCTGCAACCACCACAAGCAGGTTTCCTGTTGTTAAGTCACCCTGACACTCTGCAAAAGAATGTGGAATCGTTGAACCTTGTGACAGAGGAATTTGCAGACTGCTTGATTAGCCAGGAGAGAGTTTCCAGAATGTGACAGAAACTCTCATTAACCTCCCATTGCCATTTTTCAGAATACCTCAGGATAGAGGTGTGTCTGCATATAGGGAGAGCTATCATGAACACTCTTAGCATACTTGGCTATAGTTGATTAGCAGTACTTACTGTCTGTATATAGCTAGACCACAAGGACCTAAATCAAACAGGAGTCCATTTGGTGGATGCTGAGAAGACATGCAGAAAAAAACCTCTGTTGCAAACTCTCTTGGCCTCAGCAGTCAGAAGAGACATGTTTGATTCCAGAAACCACAGGTCAGGCTACCATCCTTTCAACGGACAGAGGATTGTGCTCTCTGCTGGCAGCTGTGAGCAGGCAGGAGGAATCTGGTTGTTGTGTAATGGTTGCTGTTAACCAACTGTTGCCTTTTCTCAGTGAACCTAGTGGAAGTGCCCTGTAGGAAAAGCTGAGATGCAGGGTAAGCCAACATTGAGCTGTGCCAATCTCAATACAGGAGACAGGAAAAAAAAGAAGGTATATTGCCCCTGTTGGGGATTAATAGTTGGTACAGTGTCTGGCCTTGAGTACCAGAGTTGGGAACATTAATTCTTGTTTTCATGAAGTATTTCCTTTGTATTGAACAAGTAGGTGTGCTATAGTGAGATTATAAACTGCTGAGTCAGGTAGGAAACAACATAACATAAGGGAAGGTGACCTGGGATTGTATGGGTGGATTTTTCCATGAAAGTTACTGCGTCACACAACAGGAAAGGAAAGAACAGGTTAATTTAGTTAAAATGCTGACAATTTGTTCAAACTGTATCCAACAGTTAGTCAGGAAGTTCATTTAAGTAAGAATCCAGTCTTTGAGAGTCCAGAGCTGCTGCGTCATGCTACCTAGAAGCACACAATCTTTTTCCACGAACTATTTGCTTCTGCCCTCTTGATGGTTAAAGTTATACTCACTTGGGATATGAGTAGAAAAAACCCTACCCTGTTCTGAACAAATGAAAACAAAATACCTACTTTTTGTATTTTTGAAAATCATCCTCCCACTCCAGCTGGAGGAATTTATTTTGGGGAGGCGAGGAGGAGGGCAAAGAGGGGCAAGGGGGCAAAGGCAGGGAAATAGCAAAAGCCAGGACTTGATTTGAAAGAGCCAGAGAGAGACAGGAAGCTTTCAGGCATAATTGGAGCTCATTCCTACAATCTGTATCTGTAAATCTTTTACAGAGCTATATGTGCAAATTGGGTGATTGTTAATCTTTGCAAAGATTGAGTGAACATAGTGACCCAAAGCCAAGTTAGAGGGTACAGCGATTAACGTCTCACCGTGACTGAATTCAGTAAGGAATTCCAGACATTACATAATTTTTTAAGATGTGTAAGTCTCCTCCTTTTCCTTCAGATTTTCTTGGGAACTGGAAATATGCAGCTAATGAAACCTTTCATATTAATGCAAAGAAAATCTGTTGATTTGTAAGATATACAAGGTATTTCTGGTTCCTGGCCTGTAAAGTATGTTTTCTGCCACTTTCCTTCTGATTTACACCCACTGAATCTACTAATTTGATCTCTCTGACCTCAGCTGATCTTTCAGGCAAGCAGCTAATCAAAGTGGGTCAGCAGAGCTGGCAAAGGGAAGGTATTTCCAGTTCACAGGAGTTGTTAATGTAAAAACTTAACTTTGTTTTTTGCCAGTTAGAAATTGAAGAGAGAGGGAGCACATCCTTCTAATGCATAAGATGTTTGCAAAATTAAATTGTCCATCTGACATTGGTATTGGTGGTTGCTGCTGGAAACTCAACCTGCCTACCTGAACAAGACCCTGTGGATCAGTTTCTATGTTTCTTTACTGATACAGCAAGATCTAGAATAGACAGACATTCATTTACAATACAATAATACAATACAATACACCAGGTTGGAAGAGACCTTCAAGATCATCACGTCCAACCCATCAACCAATCCAACCCACCTAAGTACAATACAGTACAATACAGTACAATACAGTACAATACAACCCACCTAAACAACTAAAAAACTAAACCCTGGCACCAAGCACCCCATCAAGCCTCTTCTTGAACACCTCCAATGAAGGTGACTCCACCACTTCCACAGGCAGCTGATTCCAGTGGGCAATCACTCTCTCGGTATAGAACTTCTTCCTAACATCCAGTCTAAACCTGCCCTGGCGCAGCCTGAGACTGTGTCCTCTTGTTCTGGTACTGGCTGCTGCTTCTTATCTTCTGCACAAAGGTAGCAGCTGACATGCTGTAATCTGTCTCCCACATTTTGTTGAATTCACCTGCTGGAGAAGCCTTGTCCACCATTGATGTAAACTTGTATAAACCTATTGACCTCTGAGGCTGGAGGCTCAGGCTCAGCTGGCAGGGAGCTGGGAAAATCTATGACTCTACTCAAGGACCAATTTCTGCAGAATTCTAAAGGAAACTCAATGAGAATTCATCATTCGGAATCAGAGGTTTCTGCAGAACATTTCCAGACATGGGACAATGAGTGTCCAACAAACAGCAGGTGTCAGAATTCGTGTGCCTGCTCCTTTTCTTGCATTTAGCCATTTCTGGGGGAAATTGCTATGGCTTCTATTCTTTCTTCTGTTGCAGACAGCTCCTGAGGAGGTGTAAGTATCACCCCAGACTGCAGTATAACTGAACAGATTTCTTATTCATTAAGTGTCTCCTATGTTCTGAGAGCTCATGTTGACTTTAAAGGATCACACAGGTCTCAAGTGAACAATGTGCTGAAGACCTGGGAATACACATACAAGGAAGAAAAGGCTCTTTAAAATACCTTAAGATCCTAAGTACAAGCTCAGAATTACTTCTAATAACAAAGTAATAACGTCTTTCAGTGATTTGTACATATCCTCTTAGGTACAATTAAGAATTCTGCATTTTCCCACAAAATAACATAGGCTTCTAATATTAAATTACAGTTTGCTTTGAATCTGAAATAAGCAATTGTTTCAGAATAAGAGTGAAGGGGATGCGTGGTAGCCATACCTCTATCAGGCTGTTAGAGTTCCATACTGATTCAAATTCAAATGAGGCAAATTAAACAGCCTTAAAACCTGGTTCAGTGTAAGTCTGGACCTAATCTCTGAAACAGACCTATTTATAAAGAAAATATTAATGGTTAAGAAATAATTTATGAATGTTTTTTTCATTTATATTTTTTCCTGTATTACTTCAAAGGGAGATTTGTAGTGTGATTTCACACCTGAATGTTAGTCTTTACTCACTGAAATGTATTTTCCTTCAAACATCTATTTTACTTGAAACAAGTTTTCCTTCACTGTTGATTAAATTACATGCTTAGCCTGGAGAAGAGGAGACACAGGGGAGACTTTATTGATGTCTACAATTACCTGAAGGGAGGTTGTAGCCAGGTGGGGGCTGGTCTCTTCTCCCAGGCAACCAGCACCAGAACAAGAGGACACAGTCTCAAGCTGCACCAGGGGAGAATTAGGCTGGATGTTAGGAAGTTCTTCATGAAAGAGTGATTGCCATTGGAATGTGCTGCCCAGGGAGGTGGTGGAGTCACCATCACTGGAGGTGTTTAGGAAGAGACTGGATGGGGTGCTTGGTGCCATGGTTTAGTTGATTAGATAGTGTTGGATGATAGGTTGGACTTGATGATCTCAAAGGTCTCTTCCAACCTGGTTTATTTTATCCTATCCTATCCTATCCTATCCTATCCTATCCTATCCTATCCTATCCTATCCTATCCTATCCTATCCTACCCTACCCTATCCTATCCTACCCTACCCTATCCTACCCTATCCTATTGACATTGATACAAATGTGCTTTTTATGAGACAATGCATTAAGAGGATGCCTATCAAAAGCTGTGAAAGGTCCTATATGATAATAAGTTAAAAACCCTTTGCTCATCTAAATGAAGGCAAACACTTACTAATTGATGCAGAATAAGTCTGTGAGTATAAGTGAATTTACATTTGGTCATTTTCCATCTCAGAAGCATTAATCTTTTAAAAAATCTCAGATGATATTTTTTTCCTGCCATTCAATTACTCCTTCAGAAAATTGCTGTGATGATGCTGAAAAAAAATCTATAAAAGTATATTCTTATGAAGCAGAATTTACTACTTTCTTTAATGTGACAGCAGCAAGCCTTGCTGGGGCAACCAGCCAGAGCACTCTTGGCAATGACACCGTAAGCACTGGGGCAGTGATGCAAACATCCCAAAACTGTGTCTACATTTTGACTATTCTTAACACATGTTAATTAATGACATAGTCACAGTAATTTTCTATGATTATTCTCAGTCAGTAGTAACAGAAGTCTTCATTTACATGAGCATGAAGATGGGTGTTGAGACTGCCTCCACTCCTACCTCACCCTAGTAGAAGTTGTTCGGCTGCAGCCTCCTCTCATCACTGGAGCCTTAGCCTGAGATTTAAACTTCTCTAGCAAGATGTTTTCTTCTGAGACAGCCTAGATTGCAAGGAATATATATATATGCTTATTGTCCAAAACTAATGAAAGATTAGAAAGCAAAATCTTGATCAAGATAAACCTGATTTTGATCTGGCTATGAAATATTCTCAGGACCTTATCAACATAATTGACTGCCACAGTTTTATTGTTGATTGCAACCTGAAAAACTGAAAGAGAGACAAAGGATGGCTGAAGGAAGGGACAAGGAAATAGAATAGAATAAACCAGGTTGGAAGAGACCTTCAGGATCATCACATCCAACCCAACCCATCAACCAATCCAACCCACCTAAACAACTAAACCATGGCACCAAGCACCCCATCAAGTCTCCTCCTGGACACCTCCAATGATGGTGACTCCACCACCTCCCCAGGCAGCCCATTCCAGTGGGCAATCACTCTCTCTGTATAGAACTTCTTCCTAACCTCCAGCCTAAACCTCCCCTGGCGCAGCCTGAGACTGTGTCCTCTTGTTCTGGTACTGGCTGCCTGGGAGAAGATATATATATATATCTGTGAGAGACTAAAGCTTGTCTCTCCTGGTGTGACTCAACAAAGATAAAATTACTTGCTGCTTTCCCAGACAATAGCTTATGTGTGTTGGGCAGAGCCACTGGAAGCACTCTTGGAAGGTGCAAAGATAACATTGCTCACTGGACCACAGCTGGCCTCACAGCAATGGACTGAGGCCACCTTCGGGAACATGCATAAGACAAGATAATCTCTACCCATCAAGTACCCTGGAAAGGGAGGATGGTGAGACAATGGATTCACCAAATATTTCCTGATGTGTAATGAGTGCGTGGGCAGGTAGATGGAGAAGGAGGAGGTGGAGGCCTCCCCCCTCCATCCAGACCCCTGCCCAAACACACAGGAATACACAGAAAGATTTCCTGGGGAATACCTGGATATTTACCTAAGGATGATTTCCTGGCCCCTGATTTCCTGAGGGACAATATTGGACACATAGCTAAGGACTAAAAAACTGTATAAAAGACTTGAGCAACTACTGGCTCAGAAGAAGAAAAACTGGAGAACCAAGAACACAGATGAAGGAAAACACAGGAGAAGGACAATGCCGCTGAGAAGGAAAGCACGAGGGAAGGAAAAGCCCGGGGCAGTGCTGCTCTGAAGAAAAGAGGCCATGGAGCCTGCAAAAAGCAGACTGAACCCTCTCTCCATGTCCTAAGTTCCACCTGCTGCAACTCATGGAGCTGAAGAGGCTGCTCAGAGGACCACATCTCTTCTACAGCCAAAGCCTCAGCACTGTTTCTCTACAGACCCAACATCTCCTGCAGCACCTTTCCTCCACAGACTCAAACTGTCTTGGGGGGGGGTGGGTGAGGGGTGTGGTAATATAATTAATCTTCTGTCTCTCTCTCTTCTCTCCCTCCTCTTCTGATCCATCCACTTTATCCATGTACTCAATAGCCTGGCTGTTGATATTTTGGCCTCGTTTGTGCCTCTCATTTCACAACACGGGAATATTCAAAAGAACTGAGTCTCTTTCCATCTCCGGACCGAGACAATATCCATCAATGAGAAGACTCTGCATGAACTCATCTAGCAGTTTGGTAAATCTTATAGAGACAAAAAATACATAATATTGTCAGAGCAGATACACCTCCAAACTCAAAAGTATTATGGAGTACAGCTTTTAGATGTAAGACATATTCTTTTATGTGGTGGGTTGAAATTCCCCCCAGCATTAACCACTACCATGGAGAACGAGAGTAATGATGTGAAGTTTTGGGTCAAGTTATAAAAAAAAGAAGTACTGAAAAGAAGAAAAGGACTTATACTCACATAGAGTGAATCACAGAATCAACAGAATTTCAGGGGCTGGAAGTGACCTTGAAAGCTCATCCAGTCCAACCCCCCCTGCCAGAGCAGTATCACCTATACCAGATTACAGGACCACATCCAGGCAGATTTTTAATATCTCCAGAGAGGGAGACTCTACAACCCCCTTGGGCAGCCTGTTCCAGTGTTCTGTCACCCTCACAGTGGAGAACTTTTTCCTCATATTTACATGAAACTTCCTGTGCCTCAACTTCCACCCATTGCCCCTTGTGCTGTCATTGGGCACCACTGAGCAGAGCCTGGCTCCATCCTCTTGGGACTCACCCTATACATATTTATAAACATTGATGAGGTCACCTCTCAGTCTCCTCTTCTGCAAGCTGAAGAGCCCCAGCTCCCTCAGTCTCTCCTTGTACAGAAGATGTTCCATTTCCCTAATCATCCCCGTGGCTCTGCACCGGACTCTCTCTAGCAGCTCACTGTCTTTCTGTAGTGGTTTGAGTCTTAACTGGATTTAAAGAGCTCAGATGGTAGCAAACTGAGAATTCCTCCCCCAAGTCCTCCTTCTCCCTGACAAGGAAAAAGAAGAGAAAGGGAAAAAAAAAGGGGTGGGGGAAAAGAGAAGGAGGTAAATCTACCAAAAGTAATCTGGAGTCAGTTTGGAAGTAGGAGAAGTAAATTTTTTAACTATATATATATACAGCAGTAACAGGGAGGGTTTACAAGGGTAATGAATAAGGATAAATAGGAAAATATACAAAACCAAGACTGGATGGTCTTGTATTGCCCTGGATGTGTGTGGATTTCAGTCCTTTAGAGAAACATGGATGCAGTAGGGAGAGCCCAGGCCTGACCACATGGAAGAATCAGGAGGCTGGCTACAGCTCTTGGTCCTCTCAAGCAGGCGAGGTAGAGGAAAGAGTGCAAGGGCAGCAGTGTCCTCTTTTTTTATAGGCTTGCTGGACAGGAAAGGGTAGTGGAATAGACCACCTTTGACCTTGGGTACCCATCCTCTTGGGAGAGGGAAATCTAGTCCCTCTCAGGTTTCTTTTGTCCCCTGTGGAAAGAAGGGCTCTCACAGCCCTCCCCCCAGGATGGCTGTCAACAGCACACTTTCTTGAACTGAGGGGGCCAGAACTGGACACAATACTCCAGTTGCAGCCTCACCAGTGCAGAGTAGAGGGGGAGGAGAAACTCTCTTGACCTACTGGTCACACCCTTTCTAATCCACCCCAGAATGGCATTGGCCTTCCTATGTGGAGACCATATAGATTATTAATATTATTGATATGATATATATATCATATAATATTAGATTAGATTAGATTAGATTATATATATTAGATTATATATTAGATTATAACATATTATATTATAATATATAGAATAGAATAGAATAGAATAGAATAGAATAGAATAGAATAGAATAGAATAGAAACTTGATAATAAAATGCCACCTGGTGTAAAAGAAAAAGCATTCATTTTCCTACAAAGTTAAATGGGATAGAGTAGTGTTAAATAAATCTAAGGGCTTTTAAAGTATGAATAAAATGAAGATATAGATGTCTTTTACTGAAAGGAAACAAACTGTTAGTGTTATTAGTAACTGTAAAATTAAAATTAAAAAAGGAGATTAAGTTTTAAGTTGAGGAATTGTCAGTTTAGAATAATTATGCCACTGAGATATTTCATGTAGTGACTTTGATAACTTAGAGCTTCCTATGTATGTTTAACAAACTATATTAAATGTTGTGTTTCACCACAATAAATTTAGTACTCTTCTTTGCAGTGATCCTCCATGCCATCCAAGAAAACAGAAGCTGAACTCTGTTCTGAATATAAACCAAGTATAATTATTAGTGGATTTAGATGATTAACAGCTTTCCTCAACAACATCCAACTGATCAAGCATCTTAGACAAAATCCAGCCCAGTTAATGACACCCTAATGCTACTGACACACAGAAAATATCAGTTGCAAAATTATACCAATTCCAATTAGCTGTCATCACCTGAAATAATTAAACAACAAAAGCTCTTAAGATAGCAAACAACTAATGGAATTGTTTAAATATTTCCCCTTCTCATGTTGCTCCTCAACAAACATCATTATGGTATGATTGATTCAAATTTTACTTGAGGTACAATTGCAGAAAATAGATTTTGTTGTCAGGAAGAACTCTGTAAACAAAGCTGCATTGTATAGTGCCATTCTAGGCAGATGTTTTGTTTTTTCCTGCTGCTTTTTCACTCTCTGTGAGACTAAAGATAGTATGGTATGAGTTGGAAGGGTCCTTTAAAGGTTATCTAATCCACCTCCCCTGGTGTGGGCAGGGACATCTTTCACTAGATCAGGTTGCTCATAGACCCATCCAACTTGACCTTCATAGAATCAATAAGGTTGGAAAAGACCTCAAAGATCAAGTCCAACCTGTCACCCAAGACCTCATGACTACTAAACCATGGCACCAAGTGCCACGTCCAATCCCTTTTTGAACACCTCCAGGGATGACGAATTCACCACCTCCTTGGGCAGCACATTACGATGGCTAACAACTCTCTCTGTGAAGAACTTTGTCCTTGAGCCTAAACTTCTCCTGGCACAGCTTGAGACTGTGTCCTCGTGTTTTGGTGCTGATTGCCTGGGAGAAGAGTTCACAGTATAACCAAGGTTGGAAGAGACCCCAAGGATCATCAAGTCCAACCTGTCCCAACAGACCTCACAACTAGACCATGGCACCAAGCGCCACGTCCAATCTCCCCTTGAACACCTCCAGGGACGGCGACTCCACCACCTCCCTGGGCAGCCCATTCCAATGACGAATGACTCGCTCAGTGAAGAACTTCCTCCTCACCTCGAGTCTAAACCTCCCCTGGCACAGCTTGAGACTGTGCCTCTTGTTTGGTGCTGGTTGCCTGGAGAGAAGAGACGAACCCCCTCCTGTCTACAACCACCTTTCAGGTAGTTGTAGAGAGCAATGAGGCACCTCTGATCCTTCTCTTCTCCAGGCTAAACAATCCAAGCTCCCCTCAGCCTCTCCTCATAGGGCTTGTGCTCAAGGCCTCTCACCAGCCTTGTTGCCCCTTTTCTGGACACGCTCAAGTAGCTCGATGTCCTTCTTAAACTGAGGGCCCAGACCAGAACTGGACACAGTACTCAAGGTGTGGCCTAACCAATGCAGAGTACAGGGGCAGAATGACCTCCCTGCTCCTGCTGGCCCACTATTCCCAATACAGGCCAGGATGCCATGGCCTTCTTGGCCACCTGGGCACACTGTTGGCTCATGTTTAGGTGGGTGTCAATCAGCACCCCAGGTCCCTCTCTGTTTGGCAGCTCTCCAGCCACTCTGACCCCAGCCTGTAGCTCTGCATGAGGTTGCCGTGGCCAAAGTGCAGCACCCGCACTTGGACTTATTAAATGCCATCCCATTGGACTCTGCCCATGTCCAGTCGGTCGAGGTCCCTTGCAGGCCTTTCTACCCTCTAACTGACTAACATCTGTTCCCAACTTGGTGTCATCTGCAAACTTGCTGAGACGACTCAACCCCATCATCCATCATCAATGAAGGTTAAAGAGGATGGGGCCAGCACCGATCCCTGGGGGAGCGCTGGTGACTGGCCGCCACGCCGGACGCGGCACCATTCACCACCACTCTCTGGGCTCGGCCCTCCAGCCAGTTCCTAACCAGCACAGAGTGTTGCGGTCCAAACCACGAGCTGACAGTTTAGCCAGCAGTTTACTGTGGGGGACGGTGTCAAAGGCATTGCTGAAGTCCAGATAGACTACATCCACAGGCCTCCCCACGTCCACCAGACGGGTCACCTGATCATAGAAGGAGATCAGGTTGGAGAGGCAGGACCTGCCCTTCCTAAATCCATGTTGGCTGGACCTGAGACCTGGCCATCCTTCAGGTGCGCAGTTATTGCCTCCAGGATAATCTGTTCCATCACTTCCCTGGCACTGAGGTCAGGCTGACTGGCCTGTAGTTTCCGGGCTCCTCCATCGTCCCTTCTTGTGGATGGGGATCACATTGGCCAGTTTCAGTCATCTGGGACCTCTCCAGTGAGCCAGGACTGGAGGAAAATGATGGAGAGCGGCTTGGCCAGCTCATCTGCCAGCTCCTCAGCACCCCTAGGATGGATCCCATCCGGTCCCATGGACTTGTGGGGTGTCCAAGTGGCTCAGCAGGTCCCGAACTAATTCCTATGGATTTCTGGGGCATTACACTGCTCCCGACCCTATACCCAGCTCAGGAGGCCACTCATCCTGGACTCCTGCCTTGCTGTTAAACATGGAGGCAAAGAAGGCGTTCAGGACCTCAGCCTTTCCTCATCTTCGGTCACCGTGTTCCCTCCAGGTCCAGTAAGGAGTGGAGGTTCTTCTTGCCCTTCTTTTAGCGTTGATATATTTGTAAAATTGGTTTTATTTTTTTACAGAGGTGGCCAGTTTCAGTTCTAACTGGGCCTTTGCCTCTCTAATTTATTCCTACATAATCTAACCACTTCCTTGAACCTACCTCGAGAAGCCTTCCCCCCCTTCAAAGGTGATACAGCCTCTTTTTTTCCCTTAATTCCCCCAGGAGCTGCTTGCTCATCCAGGCGGTCGCCTTCCCGCCGGCTCATCTTTCGACACATGGGGGACCGCCAGTTCCTGGCCCTCAAGAGCTCCTTTTTGAAGTAGGTCCAACCCTCCTGGACCCCTCGGTTCATGAGGGTTGGTACAGGGAACTTTACAAATAAGTTTCTTAAAGAGGCTGAAGTTGCCCTCCGGAAGTCCAGGGTGAAGGTTCTGTGGTACTCCTCCCTATCTCGCATATTGAAAACTTCACTATCTCGTGGTCACTGCACCCTAGGCAGCCTCCCACGGTCACATCTCACAGCCCTTCCCTATTGGAGAGCAGCAGGTCAAGCAGAGCCTGTCCCCTGGTAGGCTCGCTTAACAGCTGCGTTAGGAAGCAGTCCTCTATCGCTCCAGGAATCTTCTGGACTGCTTCTCTCTGCTGAATTAAGTTCCCAGCAGATATCTGGCAGATTGAAGTCACCCACGAGGACAAGATCTGATGATCTTGAGACACCTCCAGTTGTTTATAGAATAATTCATCCATCTCCTCATCCTGGTTGGGTGGTCTAAACAGACTCCAACCAGGATGTCAGGGGTTGTTGGGTTGCCCTCTGATTTTAACCCACAGGCTCTCAATTGCCTCATCTTCCACCTCAAGTTCTGAGGCAGAAGTGATTCCCTAATATACCAAAGCCACCCCTCCTCCTCTTCTCCCTCTCCTATCCCTCCTAAAGAGCCTGTAACCCCACGTGTAGCACTCCAATCGTGCGTGTTGTCCCACCATGTTTCTGAGATGGCAACTAGTCATAGTTGCCCTGGGGATTAGGACCTCCAGCTCCTCTTGCTTATTGCCTAGGCTGCGTGCATTGGTGTACATGCACTGCAGCTGGGCTCCCGACCTCTCAGTTGACCCTACCTTGTGCCCTACTCTTACCTGCAGAGGGACCGATGTCTTCACCACCCCTTCAGACCTAGTTTAGTTTAAGCCCTCCTAATGAGCCCTGCCAACTCTAGTGCTAGGACTCTCTTGCCCCTTCTAGATAAATGCACCCCATCAGGACCCAGCAGGTCGGGTGCTGTAAGAGTAGGCCCATGATCAAAGAAACCAAAGTTCCTCCGCTGGCACCATTCCCTGAGCCAATTATGGATGGTGTGGGTTCTCCTGTTCCTCTCAGTGTACTCCCCTGCCACTGAGGGAAACTGAGCAGAACACCACTTGCGCGCCTGCCCCATCAATCAATGTCCAAGGGCCTTGAACTCCTTCTTAATTGCCCTGGTGCCCTTCCTGTCGATCTCATCACTCCCAGCCCTGTATTACCAGTAGAGGGTAATAGTCAGAGGGACTGATGAGCTTGGGGATTCCCCTTGCAATATCCCTTATCCGCGCCCCAGGTAGAGAGCAGACCTCCTGTGGGATGGGGTCGGGACGAATATGGGTCCCTCAGTACCCCCCAGGAGAGAGTACCCAACAACTATAACCCTTCCTCCTTCTTTTGTGGAGCCGGTCATTATAGCTGGTGGTGGCCGCTTGGTCTTAGGCTTGGCCTTAGGCTGCTCCCCAGAGCTGGTCGTTACAGCCGGCGGGGACCGCTTGGCCCTGGTATCCCCTCTGGATGGCCGCTCCACAGCCCTCTCAGTTGTAGGCAGCAATAAGGTCTCCCTTGAGCCTCCTCTTCTCCAGGCTAAATAACCCCAGCTCCCTCAGCCTCTCCTCATAGGGCTTGTGCTCGAGGCCTCTTCCCAGCCTCGCTGCCCTTCTCTGGACACATTCAAGTGTCTCAATGTCCTTCTTAAATTGAGGGGCCCAGAACTGGACACAATGCTCCAGGTGTGGCCTAACCGGTGCTGAGTACAGGGGCAGAATGACTTCCCTGCTCCTGCTGGCCACAATAAGGTCTCCCTTGAGCCTCCTCTTCTCCAGGCTAAACACCCCCAGCTCCCTCAGCCTCCCCTCATAGGGCTTGTGCTCGAGGCCTCTCTCTAGCCTCACTGCCCTTCTCTGGACACATTCAAGAGTCTCAATGTCCTTCTTAAACTGAGGGCCCCAGAACTGGACACAGTACTCAAGGTGTGGCTTGAGCATGTAGTCTTCAAAAATTAAACCCCTGATCTGGAAATCATATTGTGCAACTGGAAAAATAAAAACAACCACCCAAACCAAAACAACAAACAAACAGAACATTCCTCCTCTGAAAGGATAAAAATCTAAAGCATGGCATTTTGTTTAATGAGTGGCATCTGCTTCATTGTAGCTCAGATATTTTCTTTCTGAAAGCTGTGCATTATTTTGAGAAATACATTTTGCAATTCACTGCCAAGCTTGTGTTTTGTATGCTTGAGGAATATTATCAGCACTTGGTTAAACGAGAAGGCTAAATGATCCATGTTTACTCTAGCACAGACTTTATCACCTTGTTCTGTGAGGAATGTACACATTCCTGTGCAAAGATGTTTGAAAAGTCTCTGCTGAATACTCCAAGAGAGCATGGTGCGTGGCAAACACATCTGCCTCTGTAGCCAGTCATGTGGGCACACAGATTTTCCCAGGCTTTGGGAGCATCTCTTCTGGTGAGGTGTCTTGTCCACAAAGATGGGTTAAAGCTTTGGGGCACAGTTCAATCTTGGATTCACACAGCACCAGCTACATGGCAATCATTCAACAAGAATAGACATGGAGGCCATATTTTGGGAAGGCAAAAATTTGTTAAATGTAAATGATTCAAGGTTAGTGTTCTGCTTTGTGCTAGAGTTGTGGGACAGCATCCTGGAGGATGTGTCTTTTAAAGAATGATATTATTCCTTGTCTGTCACTGAGCAGGATGTGTAGCAAGATGGAAGTGTTTGAAGGCTTCGTGGGTCTTTCATCACATACTGATAATTAGCAAGGAAAGTTTGCCAGAATTTAGGAGCACAGCTATCAGTTGCCCAAAGGCAGAAAGGCATCCATAAAAGGGCACATTGAACAACCATGTAGAGAAGGCTGAGATATTCAGTGAAGCTTCTGGAATAAGAGTGGTGCAAAGCATCGGATAAAGTGGGAGTATGGCATTTTGTTAATAATAATAATAATAATAATAATAATACAATACAACAGGTTGGAAGAGACCTTCAAGATCATCACGCCCAACCCATCAACCAATCCAACCCACCCAAAACACAACACAGTACCATACAGTACAATACAACCCACCTAAACAACCAAAAAACTAAACCTGGCACCAAGCAACCCATCAAGCCTCTTCTTGAACACCTCCAGTGAAGGTGACTCCACCACTTCCAAGGCAGCTGATTCCAGTGGGCAATCACTCTCTCAGTATAGAAACTTCTTCCTAACTTCAGTCTAAAACCTGCCCTGGCGCAGCATGAGGACTGTGTCCTCTTGTTCTGGTACTGGCTGCCTGGGAGAAGAGACCAACCTCTGCCTGGCTACAAACCTCCCTTCAGGTAGTTGTAGAGAGCAATAAGGTCAACCCTCAGTCTCCTATTCTCCAGGCTAAGCAAACCCCAGCTCCATCAGCCTCTCCTCATAGGGCTTGTCTTCCAAACCCTCACCAACTTTGTTGCCCTTCTCTGGACACGCTCCAGTAAGACAACATCTTTCCTAAACTGAGGGGCCCAGACTGGACACAGTACTCAAGGTGCGGCCTAACCAGTGCAGTGTACAGGGGCAGAATGACCTCCCCTGCTCCTGCTGCCACACTGTTTCTGATATGCAGGCCAGGATGCCATTGGCATTCTGGCTGCATGGGCAACACTGCAGGCTCATGTTCAACCTACAATCAACCAGTACCACCAGGTCCCTCTCTGCCTGCCACTCTTCAGCCACTCTGACCCCAGCCTGTAGCACTGCATGGGGTGCTGTGGCCAATGTGCAGAACCCGGCACTTGGAGTGTTCAATCTCATGCCTTTGGATTTCTGCCCATCTGTCCAGCCTGTCGAGGTCCCTCTGCAAAGCCTCTCTGCCCTCCAGCAGATCAACTCCTGCCCCAGCTTGGTGTCGTCCGCAAATTTACTGATGATGGACTC
>CM037632.1:55946060-56004336 GCA_015227895.2 Colaptes auratus
TTAGATGAGCAAAGGGTTTTTAACTTATTATCATATAGGACCTTTCCAGCTTTTGATTAGGAATCCTTCTTAATGCATGTCTCATAAAAAGCACATTTGTATCAATGTCAATAGGATAGGATAGGGTAGGAGAGGTAGGGTAGGGTAGGATAGGATAGGGTAGGGTAGGATAGGATAGGTAGGATAGGATAGGAAGGATAGATGGATAGGATAGGATAGGATAGGATAGGATAAAATAAAAAGGTTGGAAGAAGACCTTTGAGATCATCAAGTCCAACCTATCATCCAACACTATCTAATCAACTAAACCATGGCACAAGCAACCCCATCCAGTCTATTCTAAACACCTCCAGTGATGGGTGACTCCAACAACCTCCTGGGCAGCACATTCAATGGCAACCACTCTTTCATGAAGAACTTCTAACATCCAGCCTAATTCTCCTCTGGTGCAGCTTGAGACTGTGTCCTCTTGTTCTGGGCTGGTTGCTGGGAGAAGAGACCAGCCCCCACCTGGCTACAACCTCCCTTCAGGTAATTGTAGACATCAATAAAGTCTTCCCCTGTGTCTCCTCTTCTCCAGGCTAAGCATGTAATTTAATCAACAGTGAAGGAAAACTTGTTTCAAGTAAAATAGATGTTTCAAGAAAATACATTTCAGTGAGTAAAGACTAACATTCAGGTGTGAAATCACACTACAAATCTCCCTTTGAAGTAATACAGGAAAAAATATAAATGAAAAAAACATTCATAAATTATTTCTTAACCATTAATATTTTCTTTATAAATAGGTCTGTTTCAGAGATTAGGTCCAGACTTACACTGAACAGGTTTAAGGCTGTTTAATTTGCCTCATTTGAATTTGAATCAGTATGGAACTCTAACAGCCTGATAGAGGTATGGCTACCACTCATCCCCTTCACTCTTATTCTGAAACAATTGCTTATTTCAGATTCAAAGCAAACTGTAATTTAATATTAGAAGGCCTATGTTATTTTTGTGGGAAAATGCAGAATTCTTAATTGTACCTAAGAGGATATGTACAAATCACTGAAAGACGTTATTACTTTGTTATTAGAAGTAATTCTGAGCTTGTACTTAGGATCTTAAGGTATTTTAAAGAGCCTTTTCTTCCTTGTATGTGTATTCCAGGTCTTCAGCACATTGTTCACTTGAGACCTGTGTGATCCTTTAAAGTCAACATGAGCTCTCAGAACATAGGAGACACTTAATGAATAAGAAATCTGTTCAGTTATACTGCAGTCTGGGGTGATACTTACACCTCCTCAGGAGCTGTCCGCAACGGAAGAAAGAATAGAAGCCATAGCGATTTCCCCCAGAAATGGCTAAATGCAAGAAAAGGAGCAGGCACACGAATTCTGACACCTGCTGTTTGTTGGACACTCATTGTCCCATGTCTGGAAATGTTCTGCAGAAACCTCTGATTCCTAGTGATGAATTCTCATTGAGTTTCCTTCAGAATTCTGCAGAAACTGGTCCTTGAGTAGAGTCACACATTTTCCCAGCTCCCTGCCAGCTGAGCCTGAGCTCCAGCTCAGAGGTCAATAGGTTTATACAAGTTTACATCAATGGTGGACAAGGCTTCTCCAGCAGGTGAATTCAACAAAATGTGGGAGACAGATTTACAGCATGTCAGCTGCTACCTTTGTGCAGAAGATAAGAAGCAGCAGCCAGTACCAGAACAAGAGGACACAGTCTCAGGCTGCGCCAGGGCAGGTTTAGACTGGATGTTAGGAAGAAGTTCTATACCGAGAGAGTGATTGCCCACTGGAATCAGCTGCCTGTGGAAGTGGTGGAGTCACCTTCATTGGAGGTGTTCAAGAAGAGGCTTGATGGGGTGCTTGGTGCCAGGGTTTAGTTTTTTAGTTGTTTAGGTGGGTTGTATTGTACTGTATTGTACTGTATTGTACTTAGGTGGGTTGGATTGGTTGATGGGTTGGACGTGATGATCTTGAAGGTCTCTCCAACTGGTATATGTATTGTATTATTGTATTGTAAATGAATGTCTGTCTATTCTAGATCTTGCTGTATCAGTAAAGAAACATAGAAACTGATCCACAGGGTCTTGTTCAGGTAGGCAGGTTGAGTTTCCAGCAGCAAACCAATACCAATGTCAGATGGACAATTTAATTTTGCAAACATCTTATGCATTAGAAGGATGTGCTCCCTCTCTCTTCAATTTCTAACTGGCAAAAAACAAAGTTAAGTTTTACATTAACAACTCCTGTGAACTGGAAATACCTTCCCTTGCCAGCTCTGCTGACCCACTTTGATTAGCTGCTTGCCTGAAGGATCAGCTGAGGTCAGAGAGATCAAATTAGTAGATTCAGTGGGTGTAAATCAGAGGAAAGTGGCAGAAACATACTTTACAGGCCAGGAACCAGAAATACCTTGTATATCTTACAAATCAACAGATTTTCTTTGCATTAATATGAAAGGTTTCATTAGCTGCATATTTCCAGTTCCCAAGAAAATTGAAGGAAAAGGAGGAGACTATACATCTTAAAAAATTATGTAATGTCTGGAATTCCTTACTGAATTCAGTCACGGTGAGACGTTAATCGCTGTACCCTCTAACTTGGCTTTGGGTCACTATGTTCACTCAATCTTTGCAAAGATTAACAATCACCCAATTTGCACATATAGCTCTGTAAAAGATTTACAGATACAGATTGTAGGAATGAGCTCCAATTATGCCTGAAAGCTTCCTGTCTCTCTCTGGCTCTTTCAAATCAAGTCCTGGCTTTTGCTATTTCCCTGCCTTTGCCCCCTTGCCCTCTTTTGCCCTCCTCCTCGCTCCCCAAAATAAATTCCTCCAGCTGGAGTGGGAGGATGATTTTCAAAAATACAAAAAGTAGGTATTTTGTTTTCATTTGTTCAGAACAGGGTAGGGTTTTTTCTACTCATATCCCAAGTGAGTATAACTTTAACCATCAAGAGGGCAGAAGCAAATAGTTCGTGGAAAAAGATTGTGTGCTTCTAGGTAGCATGACGCAGCAGCTCTGGACTCTCAAAGACTGGATTCTTACTTAAATGAACTTCCTGACTAACTGTTGGATACAGTTGAACAAATTGTCAGCATTTAACTAAATTAACCTGTTCTTTCCTTTCCTGTTGGTGTGACGCAGTAACTTTCATGGAAAAAATCCACCCATACAATCCCAGGTCACCTTCCCTTATGTTATGTTGTTTCCTACCTGACTCAGCAGTTATAATCTCACTATAGCACACCTACTTGTTCAATACAAAGGAAATACTTCATGAAAACAAGAATTAATGTTCCAACTCTGGTACTCAAGGCCAGACACTGTACCAACTATTAATCCCCAACAGGGGCAATATACCTTCTTTTTTTCCTGTCTCCTGTATTGAGATTGGCACAGCTCAATGTTGGCTTACCTGCATCTCAGCTTTTCCTACAGGGCACTTCCACTAGGTTCACTGAGAAAAGGCAACAGTTGGTTAACAGCAACCATTACACAACAACCAGAGATCCTCCTGCCTGCTCACAGCTGCCAGCAGAGAGCACAATCCTCTGTCCGTTGAAAGGATGGTAGCCTGACCTGTGGTTTCTGGAATCAAACATGTCTCTTCTGACTGCTGAGGCCAAGAGAGTTTGCAACAGAGTTTTTTTCTGCATGTCTTCTCAGCATCCACCAAAATGGACTCCTGTTTGATTTAGGTCCTTGTGGTCTAGCTATATACAGACAGTAAGTACTGCTAATAACTATAGCCAAGTATGCTAAGAGTGTTCATGATAGCTCTCCCTATATGCAGACACCACCTCTATCCTGAGGTATTCTGAAAAATGGCAATGGGGAGGTAATGAGAGTTTCTGTCACATTCTGGGAACTCTCTCCTGGCTAATCAAGCAGTCTGCAAATTCCTCTGTCACAAGGTTCAACGATTCCACATTCTTTTGCAGAGTGTCAGGGTGACTTAACAACAGGAACCTGCTTGTGGTGGTTGCAGAGCAACCAATGAGAGCAGTTTTCTCTATTGTAACTACCTGGTCTTCAGCCAGGCTCAGATTCATGTGTTGGAGCTGGGGATATTCCTGACACTCTGCAGGGCTAGTTAAGATACTAATTAAATTTTATAAATATATTTTCTTAATACATAGCTCTGCCTCTCCTGCACAGTCCTTTATTCTGGGCTGGGTTAGCCTAGTTTTGCAGCTTCTGACCCCTGCAAATTCTGCACAGACTTCCCTGAGCTGAAAAGGCTTCCCCCTAACCCTGGCAGGAGCTGTCCAGAGGTTCACTGCTTCTCATGGTGGCTCCCATCTCTGAGTTCAGGTTCCCAGCTCCATACCTTGCACTCTCATTACCTGCCTAATGCCTCATCACGTCTCACTCAGGAGCAATTTCCCCTATCCTGCCTTCTTTCCAGTTGAGTGCAACTGTCCAAGTTTCTATTTAAAGGACCAGGATGAAAACACCTGTACTAACAAATCAAATGTCAAGCTTACTGCTCAGACTTCTCAACCAAATGTTTGGGTTTTTTTGATGTCTAGCACTCAGGGCAAGATTGGTTAGACTGGGAGGCAAAGGGAACCGTGCTGTCAACAACCCATTAAAAGCCTTAACTCTTACTGTCTTCCTTGTCTGTATTCTCTGACAGTCTACATAGAAAAGTCAACTTGGGAAGATTCTTGAGCAGAGAAAGTAGCCAGTGTCATGAAGGCTGAGGCATCACTGCCATGTTTCGGTCACCTCAGCAGTCTTCATTGCACCCGGGTGCCTTCTCAAAGCTGAGGTCCTGCTTGGCTCTACAGAACCTGAAGAACACAGCTGCCTGTAGCAAGGACAGCAGCATAGACAGAGTCTGATGATGCAGGCAGAAGGCACAGGACACCCCCCTGCCTATGGCCCTCCTGCACACACAGGGAGTGACATATGTCAGCCCTGTTCCCTGTGAACAAGATGCAAAATGGATGATATTTTATCCTGAATTTTAACTGCAGCACAAAACTTCGAGAAAGCTACAGACCAGCAGAAGAGGTCAGGAGTATTGTGAATCTGACCATTGCAATTAAGGCACATCCCTTAAGGGAAAAAAAAAAAAAGAAAGGACAATAAGAACAGGATAAGCTGCAAAAACAACATTCTTCTTAAGTCCATGCCCTCTGTTATGACACTGCAAGCAATGGAACTATAAAATATATTGTTAGCAAGTAACTTCCTTACCTAATGAAAATTAGCATTGACTAATCTCCATAGCTCAACATATTTGTTTTACAGCTGGTAATCCAAGTGTTGCAAATGGTGGCTATGTCAGATTCAGGCAGTCTGGTGAATACTTGCTGATGGTGGGCTACGGAAAACACAGGAACACTGTGTTCTTAACTGAGTTTCAAAAATCTATGCACAGGATTCCCTGCTAATTCACTTCATTTTAAACAATTTTTCTCTTACATTATTTTTTTTGCAAATATTGCCATTTGCAGTGGTTCTCATTGTGAAGTGCTCTCCTGTGAGGACAGACTGAAGGAGTTGGGGCTGTTCAGTCTGGAGAAGAGAAGGCTCAGAGGTGACCTCATTGTGGCCTTCCAGGATCTGAAGGGGCCCTACAGGAAATCTGGGGAGGGACTTCACAGGACATCAGGTAGTGATAGGACTAGGGGGAAAGGAATGAAACTGGAGGTGGGGAGATTCAGGCTAGATGTGAAGAGGAAGTTCTTCAGCATGAGAGTGGTGAGGCCCTGGAATGGGTAATCCAGGGAGGTGGTTGGGGCCCCATCCCTGGAGGTGTTTAAGCCCAGGCTGGATGAGGCTCTGGCCAGCATGATCTAGTGTGGGGTGTGTCCTGCCATGGCAGGGGGGTTGGAACTAGATGATCCTTGTGGTCCCTTCCACCCTGACTGTACTATGATACTATGAATTGTTCCTTACAGAAACCAGCAGATCAACAGGCTGTTGGTAAACCCCTATTTTATAGAAAGCAGGTTCTGTATCTGTAATTATAAGAGTGCATGAAGGTCAAAGTTGCAGCACAACCAATTATTTTTAATACCCTCATTTTCTTATAAGACCTCCTGTTGTGAAGGTCAGTACACCTGGAATGGCAGTAAACTTTCAAACCTTTGCAATTATAAAATCTTTACTAGTCTAATGCAGGGTTTGCTAAGTTTATTTATGGGCTACACAATGCACTGTTAGTAGATAGGAGGAAGAGTTTCTCTATTAAAAGTTTCCAGTAATCTTCATTAATATATATCTCCATGTATCTTTTCAAATCTGAAAGGAAAGAATCAAGGAAAGTGTAGAGGTGAAAAAAAGTACCTTATGTTTCTTTATATATATTTTGCTAAATATTCTGAATTCACAGAATCACAGAATCAATAAGGTTGGAAGAGACCTGAAAGATCATCAAGTCCAACCTGTCACCCAACACCTCATGACTACTAAACCATGGCACCAAGTGCCACATCCAATCCCCTCTTCAACACCTCCAGGGATGGTGACTCCACCACCCCCTCGGGCAGCACATTCCAACGGCTAACAACTCTCTCGGTGAAGAACTTTCTCCTCACCTCCAGCCTAAACTTCCCCTGGCACAGCTTGAGACTTGCTTGTAGAACTTTATTGTAAAAGCTTATCTATCTATCCAAGGATTTTCCATTAATCAACTGGCAGTCACTGTTTACAACAAGCTCACTAGAATATCCACCAAAATAAAAGCAAATAAACAAAGAAGATGACATAAATGTAATCTAAGCAAATCTATTGCCTGTATCAGGAACAGTGTGGCCAGCAGGAGCAGGGAAGTCATTGTGCCCCTGTACTCAGCGCAGGTTAGGCCACACCTTGAGTCCTGTGTCCAGTTCTGGGCTCCTCAGTTTAAGGAGGACATTGAGACTCTTGAACATGTCCAGAGAAGGGCAACGAGGCTGGGAAGGTCTTTGGAGCATAAGCCCTATGAGGAGAGGCTGAGGGAGCTGGGATTGTTTAGCCTGGAGAAGAGGAGGCTCAGGGGCAACCTTGCTGTCTATAACTCCCTGAAGGGAGTTTGTAGCCAGGAGGGGGTTAGTCTCTTCTCCCAGGCAACCAGCACCAGAACAAGAGGACACAGTCTCAGGCTGCACCAGGGGAAGTTTAGGCTGGAGGTGAGGAGAAAGTTCTTCCCAGAGAGAGTTGTTAGTCATTGGAATGTGCTGCCCAGGGAGGTGGTGGAGTCGCTGTCCCTGGAGGTATTCAAGAGGGGATTGGATGTGTGCCATGTTTAGTAGTCATGAGGTCTGGGGACAGGTTGGACTTGATGATCTTTGAGGTCTTTTCCAACCTTATGATTCTATGATTCTGTGATTCTATGATTTAGAAGGTGAATGTTTATTCATGATTCATTCAGCTCTTGTTTTTATGTATATTCTACTTCCCTTACTCTGCCCATTTTGCTGAGATTTTTCTATCAACAGTGCCTTGTTCTCAGTATCTGAAGCAGCTTTTAAAAGGAAGAATTAGGTTTCCCAGTGTTTTCTTTTATTGTTCCTCTTTTTTTCCTTTTCTGTTTGGTTGGGTTTTTTTTTCCACCTCAGTTTTGGTACATTCTATTTTTTTCTCTCTCTGTGTTCTGTCCTTCCTTTCTATCTGCTCCTCAGTGGACTCACTGGCAGTCTGTCCTCCCCAAAAATCATAATTAAAAGTATATTCCTTCCAGCTCAATGCATTTCACCACAGCATGGTTGTGTCACAGTCAGGAGAAAGGGAGAAGTTTTTAATACTGCCTTTTCAACACTACTCCATCGACATTAGAAGGCTCCAGGTTTCCAAAGAAATTTAAGTCTCTGGGTTATTTGTCTCTAGTCTAGGCATAAAATCAACCTGTTAGTTTTCCTTAATTCCTCAGATAATGAAATATAAAAATTAGTATCATGCTCCTGAGATTATTTAAGGTTTACTGGCCTCTAAGGGTTACTTGTCCAAAGAGTGTTCAGGGAGGACAAACTTCTCCTTCAGGAAGAGCAAGGGATTAAACGTGTGGAACTTTATAAAAGTCTTTCAAGCAAAATACTATCTACCAAGCGTTCCCTGTTGGTTTGGTTTTTGTTTGGTTTGGTGTTTGTTTGTTGTTGGTTGTTGGTCATGGTCAGGTTGGGTTGTCTGTTTTTCTGTTCTTACACAATTAAGAAGTCAAAATGTGTGATTGGTTAATGCCCATCCTGGACGGCGGGGGGGGGGGGGGGGCTTGTGAGAGCATTGCCCTCCTGCAGGGGGTTTTCCCCTGGGAAACTAAATTAGTCTGTTCACTCCCCCTCCCTGACAAGCAAGGCTATAAAAAGGAGGATACTGCAGCATTAGGTCTCTTGGTCCCTGCCTTTGCTTGGATGAGGACTGCTGGTGGCTCCCTGTTTCTCTGCCGTGTAGTCAGGTCTGATCCTTCTTCCTGCTACCCCATACCTCTTTAAAGAGACTGGTTTTGTATCTTATTTTTTTTCTCCATCCATCCTTGTTCCTACCCTTGTGAACCCTACCTGTTATGTGTTATATATATATGTATATATGTTTGAAGAAAATTCTTTACTTCTCTACTTCCAAGCTGACTCCAAATTATTCTTGGTGGATTGCTCCTTCCCTTTCTTTTTCTTCTCTATTGGGAAAGAGGAGGGGGGGGAGCGGGGGTGGGATTCTCAGCCTTGCCACCATCTGAGCTCTTAATACAATATAATACAATGCAATACAATACAATGCAATACAATACAATAAACCAGGTTGGAAGAGACCTTCAAGATCATTGCGTCCAACCCATCAACAATCCAACCCACCTAAACAACTAAACCATGGCACCAAGCACCCCATCAAGTCTCCTCCTGAACACCTCCAATGAAGGTGACTCCACCACCTCCCTGGGTTCCAATTAAGTTCCAATTAAGGCTCAAACCAGCACAAAATGTTTCTCTCTTCTCCATACACTATAGAGAACCAATGGATGTTAGATGCCTGAGATTCTGATTCTGCTACAGGCACGTACTGAATGCAGGGTTTAAACAGATGAGGAAACCACCATGGGAGAATTGAAGAAATAACAATGTTCTGAACATTTGACATTCTGAAAGCAACAGAAAACAACAGTAGCTAAGATATTCAGGGCAGTTTCTGAAAGCACAAACAAGAGAATATTTTACTTTAGGTTATTTTACTTTAGGTTATTATCATCTTGATGCAATTGTTAGGCAAAATGTTATGAAAGGATAGCATAGGAGGACAAATATTATGAAGGATAAAATAAGAGGACAAAATATCAGTAAGTGCCAATGGTTTGAATGTCAGGCACAACAAACAGCAGAAAGACTTATTTTTGTTGTGAAGAACTATCCAGGCTTCCTCTGCTTCAAAAGCAGGTAAAAAAAGCTGGGGAAGAGTACAGCAAAAAAAAAAAAGAAAATCAACAACCAGGATTTGTCATTTTGAAGTACTTTTGGTTGCTTCATATTGAAACCCAAACAAGACTGTAGCTTGCTACAGGATCCTTTGAATTCTGGGAATCCTTTCTTCCAGCTACATAATTTGCACCATCAAAACATGTTTGGAAAACCTCTTCCCTCCAGAGAAGTGTCAACATAGATTCCACTACAAAAAGGATATAAATTTTTAAATGTATTGAAGTAACTTGGCTAAGTAAATAATGACCAAGGTTTATGTTCCTTGGGGGATTATTTTTCTTTTAAAATCAGCCCCATCTGTGTGATAAATAATTTATACTACAGTCTGGCCTACAAGGCTCAGCTGAAACTCTAGACACATTGCACTGAGGGTTTAATGCCTAATCTCTTCTAAGTTAAAAACTTGTCATTATCTTGAAAAAACAACAACTTCAAAACCTGCAATAAATCAACAAAAATTACATTTAACATTTATTTTCACTTATTCAGTGAAAGAAATCTTGCTTACCACTACAATAAATGAGGGGGGAAACAGGACAGCTGTCAACAATCTAAGTACATTTAATCTAAAATAAAATCTTCTCCTTTTCCATTTTATATTAAACTAATGCTGTTTCACTGGCACAAAAGAACTAAAGGGCCAAATCCTTCACCTGGAAAAGTGGATGTTCAGCTATCAAAAGACAGAGAAAACACTTTGCAATTCCCCAGCATCATTTTCTTGGACATCTTAATGCACATCTTGGTGATTCCACCATTTCACTCAAGCAGAAATTGAGATTGACAAAGAGGAAGGTCTGAATTTTGAAAGTAGCCTGTATCTGAGAGTGTTCCCTGTTAGGGAGACCACTTTTTACAAGGTTAATTTCTAGTCTCTGAAGCATAGGTTCAACTGGCATAATGTTTGCTGCATTGGACAACCTCTGCTTTTATTAACCAGCCTGGGGTTTGAGAGCCTTTTCCTCAGTTCTGTGTCCAAATTCCAACTGTAGGTAACATTATATTGTGTCCAAAATTTGAGAGTGATGATTTGCCACTATTGGTAAACTAAAAGACACTCAGGCAGAACATGGATTTGCACAGTTCTGACCCATAGCTAAGATTGCCTCTACAATCCCAGTCTTCCCGATGTACTTGCAAACCTTCTTTTTTGAAGAATTACATTTAGGGGCTTAGTGTTACCTAAATAACACTAAGGATGAAGCATTTTCTCTCAAGTGTCTGCTTCATACAGAGTAAATTAGAAAAGCAGTACAGAATAGTGATTCAAGAAGATGAACATCAAACAACACTAACAGGGGAAACTCTGTCACTAATACCTACCTCTGTGCTGGAAAAAATATTACCACAGAATCACACAGAATCACAGAATCATAAGGTTGGAAGAGACCTCAAAGATCATCAAGTCCAGCCTGTCACCACAGACCTCATGATTAAACCATGGCACCATGTGCCACATTCAGTCCCCTCTTCAACACCTCCAGGGATGGTGACTCCACCACCTCCCTGGGCAGCACATTCCGACGGCTAACAACTCTCTCTGGGAAGAACTTTCTCCTCACCTCCAGCCTAAACTTCCCCTGGTGCAGCCTGAGATTGTGTCCTCTTGTTCTGGTGCTGGTTGTTAGAGAGAAAGATCAACTCCCTCCTGGCTACAACCACCTTTCAGGTAGTTGTAGACAGCAATAAGGTCTCCCCTGAGCCTCCTCTTCTCCAGGCTAAGCAATCCCAGCTCCCTCAGCCTCTCCTCGTAGGGCTTGTGCTCAAGGCCTCTCCCCAGCCTCATTGCTCTTCTCTGGACATGTTCAAGTGCCTTGATGTCCTTCTGAAACTGAGGGGCCCAGAACTGGACACAGGACTCAAGGTGAGTCCAGGGGCACAATGACTTCCCTGCTCCTGCTGGCCACACACTATTCTTGATGCATGCCAGGATGTCATTGACATTCTTGGCCACCTGGGCACACTGCTATTATGTCACAGAAGAGATTTCTGCAAATGGGAATAAACTCACAGCTCCTTATCATGCGTGTCCAACTGTATAAAAGGAGGGAGAGTATAAAATTGTTGTATTTATACAGAGAGCTTCTGAAGGGCAGCGAGAGTTCTTTCATTACTCCTAAAGTGTCTTAGAAAAGGGTTGTGGTAGGCTGGTGGAGAAAATGCCAGGGTATGTAAGGGCTGGGTAGGAGCAAGTGCAGAAGGATGAGTCAGAGAAATAAAATGTCCACCAACCTTCTCATTTGGTTTACAGTCAGGGAATGAGAGGAAAACAAACAAACAAAAATTTGGTGAGCGCTGAATCAATTTCAGAAATGGAAAGTCACACTGCAAGCCAGCAGTGGCTACTTCGTCTGCTAAAAATGACCAGCTCTCACTCATTGCTGCCTGCTCTGCTCAGTGTGAAGGCTGTGCTGTCAGAGATGTGACAGAAATGTTCTTCAAGAATAATTGGTTCATTTAAGTGGTACACTTCTAGCAATAAAGTTTTACAGGTTCAAGCTTCAGTTAGGGAGCTACTTAACCAGTTACTTGTATCACAGCTGACTCATCTGATGCCGTGAAAAACAAACCTCGTTGCCTTTGGTGTTCTGTTGGGTGTACTTTTGCACTTCATCTTGCAAGAGCAATTTCTGATTTGTTTACTGGAGATGTATGAGAGGAATTTTTGTTAATGAAACAGCATGTTTTTGTTTCTGTATCAACACTTCAATTAGCAACTCTCCTTTTTCCTGCCGTGTGTGTAAGCCTAATAATAAGCCCTTTGACACATGGACACTGTAGCCCTCTCTGGTGATACCTGTTTGAGCCAGACAAAGGAAACAGAGAAACATATGGATCTGAGAAATTAAGTAGTCTCTCCTTTTCCCTGCCTTGGGTGAAGGGGATGAAAATCCCAGTGGCCAGATTTGATTTAGACTTTAAACAGAGGAGGTTCACAAACCTGTCAGTCATCCACATGCTTCATGATCTCTTTACTCAGTAGAGCTTGAAATGAGCTATGCCACATTTCTAAGACAGGTCAAATCTGAAGCCCACAGAAAAAGATGGAAGAATTCCAGTGCCTAGAAACAGAGCCTAAGGGATGCTGTCCCTTAAATACAGTTATCATCACAGGGCATCTGCTGGATAGTATAGGCTCTTCTTAGGCAGAGGGGGGAAGGGCCACCACACTGTGCTGGAATATCCCCTGTTGTTTCAGGGAAAAGGGATGCCTGACAACTGAAAGAAATCAATGTCAATTTGCTAGTAACTTTGTCAGAACATCAATTACTTCACCCATTAAATAATCAGTTAACTAACAGAACTAAATCAAAAGTCAAAGGAAATTTACAGTGTTGCTATGTAAAACTTTATTCCATTTTCAAGATATTATGTGGTCTGATGAAGTCTTACTTTGTTCTCTCAGAGCCAGTTGCCATGGAAGTGACTGAAATGTTATAAGTTAAGCATTATAGCCTCTATTTCCTAAACAAATAAGCAGCTTTTCCCTCTGCAAAGGACCACAAATGGTGCTTGTGCTACTCAGATAGACATTGCACTGTTCAAGCCCTTCAAGCACTGAGCTCAGCTCTTAGCAATTGGGTCACCTAACAGGAAGACCAGCTGGAAGGTACTGCTTATGTGTGGGCAAAAGGGGGATATTCTTGTGTTTCAGACTTCACAGTATTTCTAAATCAGATGAGGTCACCTTACTTCTGCTGTTCACTAGCAAACAGGCTCATTGCAAACATGAAGAAGCTGCAAAGTGAGCTTCAACTGAAGCAAAGCTTAAAGTCAGACATGCAGGTAGACAACATAGTCTCATGAACAAAAAGGATGAAACAACAGAGACTCAGTATTCAGCTGCCAAGCCATGATTGACTGATAGAGAGCAGAATGAGACCATGCTGGGGTTTTTTGGAGAAGAGGATAATACTGCCTGATGTGCCTCTCAGAAACACCCTACATTCATGAGACCATAGACACTGCTGTTGTGCCTGCTGGTTGCAAGGATAGAGAGGGAGAGAGAAGGACACCTTTCTTCCCCATTTTATAAAATGCAAAAAGACACAAGGCAAGGCAGCCCTAATCTGCAAAGGGGTGGGTCCAAACATCACAACATCAACGTTTGTTTTCCCTGCCTGACACACTGGGTGCAAGTGAAGAGGAGAACTGGGACCAGCCTGACGCTGCGAAGTCTCCCTTGAGACTGTGTTCAGAGAACAAAATATAGCAGTGCTCACTTTTCTGTGCAGAGAAATCTTTTCTCAGAAGAAAAGCTTAACTCAGAGAAAAAAAAATCTGTTTGCATGTTGTTTTCAAAACATGCATTCCTGCTGAACAGTGTTTGCGGTGACAGAAACGTTCCTGACATTTTAAAACAGCTGCTGTTTTGCCCCATTCTGTCACATTTCCCCCATTTTTTTATTTTTGCATTATTCTCCAAAAGAAGGCAACTGGGAAGAAGAGAAGAATTTCACCTTCTGTACAGGTTTCTAATTAAAACTTTTGTAGCATTTCATAGATTTATGCAAAAGCCCTCTGTCCTGTGCAGGTCTTCCAATCTCATTCTAGGGCTGCTGCATATGAGAGGCATTTTATTACACTATTCCATTTTACAATTTCTAATTTGAATTTATCTAGAGGTGAGCAAGCACAGCGCTTTTCAGCAGAAGAGGACTTGAGATTTGGCCCTGTGACAGTTATAGGCTGTGCTTTTAAGAAAAGACAGCCACTGAAACACTCTAGCTGAATGTTTTGGTGTAAAAAAGAAAACAAAGATAATTCTAAATTAATTTCATTGGTAGATTAGTAGCAATGTAACTTCTAGGATTTTTAGCTTTAGTTCAGTCTGTTTTCAGTCTGAGTCTGGACAGCTGCTGTCTTTCTTCTGGCAGTTTTGACCTTGGACTAATGAGATAAGAGACTAATTCTTCTTTTTTTTTCCTTCCCTTAACAACTGCTTTGAACTAACAGGATTTCTCTTAATATCTATTTCTCTCTCTTTAATCCTTTTTGGGAAAAAAGGAGGAAGGGGGGTGTGGTGGTGAGAGAAAGTTCTCCCCACACACACAAAGAAACCACGGCTAACTCAGACGGAGAAGTGAAAATGGATAAAGCTATATTCACAAGCAGGATGAGATGCAGTATTTACAATATATACAGAAATATACAGCAAAGAACATAACACAGAAGACCTTTCCCTCCTCCGGCCAGGAGGGTCCCCCCAGCTATACCCCCTTCTTCCCTTCCTCCCTTTTTACCCAAAAAGGGTTAGAAAGAGAAAAGGCAATCATTAAGGAGGAAATTCTGTTAGCTCAAAGTGTATGCAAGGATTAGTTCCTTACCTGGTTAGTTGAAGGTCAGCATCCACCAGCACAGACAGAATGCAGCTGTTGCTCAAAGAGACTGGAAACAACAGACTGAACTGACTGAAGTTCAAACTGAACTAAAGCTAAAAAGTTAAAGTTGCATTCTACCAATCTACCAAGGAAATTCGTTTAGAATATCTTTGTTTTCATTATTACACCAAAACATTCAGCCAGAGTGTTTCAGTGACTGTCCCTTTCTTAAAGGCACAGCCTAAAACTGTCACAGGGAGAAAAGGGGTTTTGGGGTAAACCCTCCCCTATCGGGGTTGTGTGTGTGTGTGTGTGTGTGTGTGTGTGTGTAATTTTCTGTGTTACATTCTTTCCTGTATATTTTTGTATATACCGTAAATACTGCATATTGTGTACATATTCACTGCATCCCATTTTGCTTCTCCAGCTGAGTTAGCTGTGGTTTGTGTGTTGGGGGGAGAACTGAACTTCTCTCACTACCACAGGCCCTTAAATGTTGATCCTTTAAGCTTTCCGGCTAAAATGTTTTTGAGCAGATTTAAGTTCTGGGTTGCTTTTGGTGAGCTGACAAAAACTGAACTTTGGAAAAATTAGTTAACGACTCGTGATCTCCAGTCCTAACCACTTTGCCCAGGACTGGACAAGCTAAGCAAGGTCAGGTGCAGTCAATGAGACCAGCAGAGCCAGTGGCTGTGGCTGGAAGCTGCGCTGGTGAGCGGCACTGGCACAGTGGTGTTTCTGAAAGGTGGTGACGATACCACACTGCAGAGACATAAATCTGAAAAATCTTTACATTAATGTTGGTTGGTTTGGAGGAAAACTTGTAATGTTAAAGTTTTGGTCAAATTTCATAGCCTATATATGCAGTGTGATCCCAGATACAACCTGTGCTCTTCACTTTATAGACATTTTCACACCATGCTGTGCCACACCAAGAAATAGAAGACTCTGTCATAGAATCATAGAATCAGCAAGGTTGGAAAAGACCTCAAAGATCATCAAGTCCAACCTGTCACCCAAGACCTCATGACTACTAAACCATGGCCTGTCAAAAAGCTGCAGTCTTTCCATACACATGAAGCAATTTCCATCAATATATTTTGATTTGGAGACCCTTTTTGGGTATGAAATACCACCACAGCACCACCAGTAGAGCAAGCTTACTAGGTTCCTCAACAGAAGTATCTAACAGGGAATGGTTTACCATTGGACTTAGTGTTTAAAGGAAAAAGGTCATCCTCCTTCCAAATACAGGAAGCCAATAATATAATGACATATTTTCACTTAGAACACTAATAACAGACATGACCTCCTCTGCTGCAAGTGTCTGATAAACCTACTTTCTTACAATGCATGCAAAGGGCTGGATCACAGTTTGTATTGCAATTGAAACTCTACATTAACACTTTGAGACAGGAAGCCCAGTATGTTACAGTATGAGAGGAACACCTGAGCTATTATTTTGACCACTATGAAATTTCCAGCTACAACAAGGGCCTCACCATATGCAGCTTTTAGAACATGACTTCCATTGCACAGCAGCTAAATCCAGCCCTGGATTTGCATCAAATACACTGCTGATTAGACTAGGTGCTGATTTTACTTACTGAATAATGTGAAATCTTACTGAATCTTTGAAGTGAAACTTTTGCCTATTCCAGATAAAAATAATTACCCTACTGAAGGAGTCCTTATCCTTTCTGATAAGGTAAGGTGGTAAAAGTAAGTAGCTCGAGTGTTAACCAAGAATTTCATAAGAAGAAAAAAAAGACAGCCATTCTCACCAAGCAAACCCCCACATCTTTCTAAATTCTTAGGCATCAATTTTATCCAGGGAAGAGTTTCAGATATTACAGTTATGAAAACTGACTGTTGATATCCAGCTCATTTATCTGTTGACAGAACCATGATCTAACAACATGTAGCCAGTAAACCCTTTCATGTCCCCGTGAACTTTGAAATGCTGTAAAAACAATTAACAGCAGAAGTGGGTTCAAATGAACTCATGAGCAAATTGATATATCCAATAAAACATGGTTTTGAAATTTAAGGGGGAAAAAAAAAGGCACCCCCTCTCCCTTAATTTCTCCATATTTAGGTGTGTGATAGATATATTAGGTCATACAAATTGGTAGCAATAAGATAGTAAGGTCTAAATTCTGGCCTCAAAACAAAACATTTGCATTTGACTGCTAGAATATAATGTCTCAACAAGTTTTAATTGTGCAGTATTTGTTTCTTTGTGTTGTTGGTTTGTGGTGGTTTTTTTTTTTTAATGGGGAAAATTATCCACTCAAACTGCTGTTTGAACCTCTTCTGATTGAAAAATTGGAATCATCATATCATAGATACATAGAATCGTAGAATCAATAAGGTTGGAAGAGACCTCAAAGATCATCAAGTCTAACCTGTCACCCAAGGCCTCATGACTATTAAACCATGGCACCGAGTGCCATGTCCAATCCCCTCTTGAACACCTATCTGAAGATGAGATTGAGAGTGGAGACTTCAAGCCATTTTCAAAAGGTGAAACTCTAAATCAGAGAAAGCTGATGTAACTGCTCCACTCTTGCTTTATAAATTACACATCCATGAATGCTCTACAAGCCTAAGCAGATGATCTATTTTGTAATTTTAATTCTAGCTAGTTATAATAAGATAGATGAACCTCAGATTTTTCCCTTCAGAATTCAACTGCTTGTTCCAAACAGTCTTTTGGGGTTCAATTCTGTCACTTCGTACACATGGCAAGATAAAAGTGGTATAGCTGCAGGGTTCCCTTCTCCCACTTGCTTTCAGAGTCTCTGGAGGACAGCCAAAGCAGTAGCTACTGTCTTCATTTGCAGACAGCCCAAATGAGTGGTTCTGGGAAAGAAAGCTGAGGATTTTAGGCAACCTTCCAAGACAGCCCAGCATTACACAGGTATGCACATTCTCACTGGCAGTGGCAGGACCTTTGCTACCATGCAAGGACTCTAGTGACAACTCAGAAGTACAAGGACGTGAGGAAAAGATGAACTATATTCCCTTTCCTCTTTCACATTTGCTTTTCCTCTTTTTCACTGAAGAGAAGGGTTGAGGTAGTAGAGGGCCTGGGACATCCCTGCTCAATTGTAATCTGAAGAATCAGAGTGAGAGAAGGTCACCACAGCTGCATCTTGGTGATCTTTAGGTCTTTATTCCTCTTCTGCCATGGACAGACTTTAGAGGTCTTTGTAGCAGGATATATTACAGAGCACTCCTGAGCTTGCCCTGACATAGATTATTAGCTGAACTGCATTCAGGCATGCAGAGGCAGGAAACTCAGTGGCTAAAGTGAGGTTAGTCTTGCCTTTCAGGCTATCAGCAATGTGGGCTTTAACCCTGACGAGGCACATGGATGCTTGCATGCCTTGTTTTCCCCTTTTGACAGCAATAATCAAAGTCCTTCCCCAGTTTCCTTCTCTGCCAGGATTTTATTACTCAGCAGCAGGAATGACAGACTCAGACAAGCACCTGCATTTCTGCCACTCTGTTGCAAATCCTGGTATATTGCATCCTTGGTGGGAAAAGAGAGCACTGCAGTGTGAACTGAATGGACAACTGAAGTGCAGTGCATGTGAATGGAAGGGTAGGTAGGGATGGCAATATTTCACATCATGCCAGTATGCCTCAGTGAAAGTTATCCATTACATAGCTAAATTTATCACTCTGTTATCCATATGTATTCATATTTATGCAGAATAAACATGATACACAAAAATCCTAGTTCAAGCATTACATCAGAAAGTTGTTAACTTGTCCACCTTCCAAAGGTGCTTTTATGGAAGACTGAGGGGGAGGGGAGAGGGGGGGTGTGGAGATAAGGGGGAGAATGTAGTTCATGTTGCAAACTTTGTTTTTAGCACAGCTTGCATTAACTAAAGAAAGTCACATATGATGCCAATGGTGGCTGCACACCATTCATTTGACATTATTTCTATACAATTAGTTAAAGGAGTGTTAAGACAAACTCAATATGGGTTTTCCAGTCTTCCAGTGGACTTCCACATTGCCATTTGCAAAGCAGAAAATATATGACCCTTCATTAAACTATCTTCTGTTATGGCAGTAATGAATGATATATAAAGCAGTTTATAACTAAGTTCAACTACAATAATTCAAGAACATACCAGATCCAGGGCTTATGCAGAAATCCAGCCAATCTGGAGCAGGGAACCTGTGTTCAAACTGGAGGCATGCAATAAGTTATGGTGAAGATAAGGAAGCCACTGCATTTGTGGCACACCAACAGCAGGTGATTTACCCTTGGTTTCAGTCACTGTCGTAAGTCTCCCTTCCACCCACGCAGGTAGGAAGACTACAAAAAGACACCGTCTCACGTTGTGGAAGTGAGAGGCTACTTACTTAGGGAACCACCCCTTGGCAAGATCTCTCTCTCTCTCTTTTTTTTTCTTCCTCCTGTGCTTCGATAATTTTTAAGCCTTTAGAAGTCTGAGTCCAAGGAAACTGCAATTTTTTATTTAGCATTAAGTTTTGATAGGGAACAGATTAATGCACCCTATCCCAAAACAAACCCTTCATTTGCAGACTGCTTCAGTTTGCAGGTCCTTTTGCTAGAAAATATTAGATGCTACAGGAATTGTTTGGTGTTGTTTTAATTCTAGTTTTGTTTTTCATTAGCCAACCTATTTTAATTAGGAATAAATTAATCTTCCATAAGTCTGCTTTGCCCAGGATGGTAACTGGTAAGCGATGTTCCTGTCTTTATCTTGACCCACAAGCTTCTCCATCTTATTTTCTCCACCTGTTCTGTGGAAGAGGAGGAACAGGAGGAGTGAGAGAGCAACCAAGTGGGCGTCTGGCAGCTGGCCAAGGTCAGATCAGCACAGGATGCAACATCAAAAGCAGCCTGCAAGAAAAGGAGTCACTGCCCATCTTATGGGGGTTGTCTTCTCTTGTTTAATCATTATCACTGTACTTGCCCCAACAATCATCATCGATGCTGGGGGTTTGTTTGCCAGCAGTGACTGCTATCCAACATTCAGGTTTATTGTATCTCTGATTATCAAAGGACTTAGCTTTTCTTGGTCATTTCTTGTTTTCAGCATCTCTAGTTTCCCTTGCTTGCCTCCATTTTATGCTGAAATAATTACAGAGCCTTTTAATGCTCAAACACTCTAATGCCTAAACACTGCCTACCAATTCAGCTGATTTAGATTTGCATATTAATGATTAACCAGTCAGAAGGAAAGGAGGAGCCAGTTAATTCATTGAGTCTTCCTTTGGCAGATGGGTTCAACTTTTCAAACTGATGCTCTTTCCATCATCCCCTACCTCTTTCTTAGTTTTTTCATACTTGGTAAAGAAATGAGCTAACACTCACAAAAGTCAGTACTTCTGATAAGTTCAGTGAGTTCAAGGGAAAGTCTTAAAGGCTCACAGCTTTCAGACAGAGCTAATACCCTGGCTGGAACAGCTCCCAAAGCAGGCATGTTTTAACAAGTGCACCTATGATTAAGCTAATTGTGAAATCAAAAGCACACAGAACAGGAAGGCCCTTGACAGGTTTCTAACTTTATTCAGAAAAGTAAACAAACACAGAATTTCTGGAGGCCCAGACCTATTTAAGGGTCATGTTAAGGAAGGAATCCAGCTCTGTTGAAATCAGTGATCCATTTGGTTTTTTCCAGCCTCAGGTCACCATGATGTGTAGTTGCAGGGGTTCAGAATGGCATAGGGACTCCAGTAGCACACATGACTCCCTAAGGTGGTGTATTGGATGTCCACGTTCAGGTGTTGGCATCAGGGGTGTCTTCTGTGAGAAGAGGCCATGGCAGCTGGGTGGGCATCTGCCAGTGAGCCAAGGTCAACTTACCACATGTGAACATTTGATCCTCTTCTAAGATGAACTGGCATTGTCCCCAAATTGCAGTTCACCTGGCCCACAGGAAAGCTAGGGATGTGGGGAGTTCCCTTCCCTTCCCCTGCTGTCTTTTCCATCACAGACCTCATAAGAACAACTGTACCACATCAAGAGCTACAGCACAGGGCTTCAGCTTTCCATCACATGCATATCCAAACTCACTGTTGAAACAGACTGTATGCTCTCACAGGCTCTACTTGCTAAAACATTCTTCTTTTTGTTTTGTTTTGTGGTTTTGGTTTGGTTTGGTTTGGTTTGGTTTGGTTTGGTTTGGTTTGGTTTGGTTGGTTTGGGTTTTTTTAATCCAGAAATGTTTTCCCCTTTACCTTGGAACTTGTAATATCAAACACCACAGACAGTCCAGTCTGACCCATTTCTGATGGCATCAGTTTTATTGAGTTAGGTAAAAGCTAGCCCAACAAACATTTCTTCCAACATCACTTCCAATCTGAGCTCTTCCAAAAGAGGCTTATCTCTTTCCCATAGTAGAACCTGCATGAGATTCTGTTTTCTCCTCCTCTTCTCCAGAGTACAACTCAGTCAAGCAAGAGAAGAAAGGATATGGAAATCTCCCGTGCTTCACTATAGTCAGGACACTGTGAGCTCTAAGAGAGTCCACAGGCTCAAGAGGAGGCTGAACAAATTAATGGATTAGAATTATACTCAGAGTTATTAAATGTAATGACACCACCTCTGGCTAAATAAGGTGAAGATGGAAGAATACCTGCAGGAAGCACTGCTATATGCTCACCATACTCATTCACCAGCTGGATATAGGACCCTGAGCTGGGTGACCTTGTAAAGCTGTTCTTCAGTTCTTCTATATCACCACAGTGGAACCAAATATGTTCCAAACTTTGTTGAATCTTGACAAAAGTTGTAAGATAGCTGTCTTGCATAAACCAAGCCCTTTGTAATAGCCTTCTTCTCTCCTAGCTATCACATATTTATTATGTCAGTCTTCAATTGTCATATTCATGCAACTTGCTTTGAAGGAAGAATTAATAAAATCAGTCCAATTGTCTCTCCTAGCACCTAATTCTTGCAAAGAAAATGTGCCTTTCTAACACAGTGTTCTTGTGTACATCAGATGGCAGCAGTCTGTGAGGTTTTCAGAAACATTTGGGAAAAATATTACAGCAGAGGAGTCACCTCTGCCAGTTAGATGGCAGCTGCCTTTCTGTTTTCCATGTTAGAATTGAATTATTTGGGAGGAATAGCTTCAGGCGGCATTCAATTTACCTCTTTGACTGCATAATAAAAATGTGACATCCAGGAATAATGGGCAGAAACTATCGTTAGTCTAGTTACATTGTTGATTCTAACTGCCTTTCCTCTTCATTATTGTCTTATCTTATGGATCAAGATCAGAAAAGTTAGAATTTTTCCCATGTGACTAATGTACTTCTGTCAAAATTGTATCTGTTCTTTAGCTGCTATTAGAGCCAACATAAAACATTACAGAAGAAAGAATGAATATGTAGTGTCTTTATTAATTACAGAAGAATTCAGCACACACTGCTTTCAGGCTTCTGGAATCATTGAGATGACCATAAACATCCTCAGACCTACACAGTACAGTAGCACAGTGCTTCTAATTACCTTTTTCCCCATAATTGCTCCAAAGATACTTGGAAAAGAAAATTTCCTTGTCTCTGTTACAATGCTGTCTGCACTGGCACATTGAAAGACACTAGGTTATGACCTTGAAAAGTTGCATTCATTGCCATGACACCGAGTATAATTTTGTGACCAGTCTGGACAAGGACCTGTCTTGCTTTGTAACCCCATCAGCTCTCCATGGCTAGAGCAAACACATGAGTTAGAGTTACTTAACATAATTCTCACCAGCGTGAATAGAATAGAATAGAATAGAATAGAATAGAATAGAAGTAGAATAGAATAGAATTAACCAGGTTGGAAAAGACCTTTGAGATCATCAAGTCCAACCTATCACCCAACACCATCTAATCAACTAAACCAAGCACCCCATCCAGTCTCTTCCTAAACACCTCCAGTGATGGTGGCTCTATCACCTCCTTGGGCAGCACATTCCAATGGGCGATCTCTCTTTCTATGAAGAACTTCTTCCTAACATCCAGCCTAAACCTCCCCTGGTGCAGCTCGAGACTGTGTCCTCTTGTTCTGGTGCTGGCTGCCCAGGAGAAGAGACCAACCCCCACCTGCCTACAACCTCCCTTCAGGTAGTTGTAGACAGCAATAGGATAACATTAGAGGGAAGGTAAACCCATTCTCATCTGTGATATCACATCTGAACAAAGTGGTGGAAAGTCTTTTCAAGACCATATATTTAGTGACTTATACTTTACTAGTCCTATACATTTTCCATTGTTTTTCTCAGGGGGAAAAATGACATCAGCATCACGTACTTGGAGAGATAAGTACTTTCCTATCGAATAAGTTACTTTATCCTTCTTATTTATCTCTGTTGTGATATCATTTCTTTGCCAATAATATATAATCTGAAGGCAGTTTGTAATGCTATTTCCAACTGCAAGATAAAGATCTCTACAGCCTCACCTCAGATCCTGAAGACAAATAGTTGTTAATAAGTGACAGTAATAACCAAGTAGAATTACTCTGACAAGCATAAGGATCCTTTTAAAAATGTAGTTTAATTATACCTTTCTGCTATATCTTTCTAAGTTACAGCACTATGAATTAGAAATAATCATAAATATCAGATAAGGAAAATTTCATAGCAGCATTAAACATTAAGCATTAACATTGCTATTCCATCTGAGGAACCGACAGAGCTGGACCTTTGGGATCATCAAATCTGTTGTTTGTTGTGAGCTGCATGATCATATGGATTCCATAGGCCAGGATCCACAGTAGAACTAGAGATGTCACCAAGCCCATCCAGATTGCAGGAGTGAAGAAACCTGTACAGTCACTTGCGTAGGAAAATTGGCCGTTTTCAACATTAAAGCCTTGAATCTAAAAATGAAGAAAGGTGTATAGGTAAGTGCTATTAAGTGTGGAGTCTAGGCACTACTGTCAGGATATGTATGATAACTACAAAAAATGCACCCTCATTCTGCCTGTGAAAGAGTGCAAATGTTCTACGTAACAATTTTTACCCAGGAAATTAAAGGTTCAGAATTTATTTCTTTGGGAATAGAATAGAATAGAATGGAATGGAATGGAATGGAATGGAATGGAATGGAATGGAATGGAATGGAATGGAATGGAATAGAATAGGAATAGAATGGAATAGAATAGAATAGAATAGAATAGAATAGAATAGAATAGAATAGAATAGAATAGAACGGAACGGAACGGAATGGAATGGAATGGAATGGAATGGAATGGAATGGACAGGTTTCCTAGTTCAGAAATTTGTGTTACTTGTGGAAGCAAAGTCTCAAAGAGGGCATGTGATCACTGTTATTCAATGACCACTTAAGGAACAGGAAATTCAAAGCACTCAAAGACATGAGAGTTAAGCTCTCCTTCCCAGGCTATGAGATTTGTTGAAATACCCTGAGATATTTAGCTAATAAATCCTTGAGAATAAGTACTCCTGAAATCTACTTTCATTATTAAATTTTAACTAATAATAATAAAAAAATTTTTAAAATCTAATGAAGATTGTATTTTTGGCTGAGTTTTAGTGAAATTCCAAGGATAAAAAGGTTGTGAGCTTTCTTCCCTCCTCCTTAGACATCAGACACTCCAAACAAGAGAGAGGACTTTCTTTATTGAGATGTGGGATTTGGATATGAAACCCATCTGAATTTTTCCAGTAGTTAGAAAAAGCTGTAATACTGTTCCTTTGACTGTGCTCTTGAAGCCAGCCACTGACTGAATTCTTACCATATTATTTTCTTCAGAAAAATCAGCTAATCTGGGGATCTGTCTTCTGCCTAGATGCCAGTTTTGCAAAAGCTCTCAGCAAACTGAATGCCATTGCGTACACCAGCTTTCTAAAACGTTTCTCAAAACCAGTCAAAGCATTAGAAAACTATGAAGGAAGGGAAGACATTCACCCCTCTACACACGTGCACAGAATGGCATAAGCACTGATTCCTTCAGAGGGAAGGGAATCTAATGAGTAGAAGAAAATGAAAGAAGGAAAGAACTAGTGTGATCTTGGGATGAGTCTTTAAGTAATTTTATAAAGAAAAATGAATCCTGGGATTCCTATGTATTTACACATTCTTTGCAATGAGTGTGTAAGACTGGATGGGGTGCTTGGTGCCATGGTTTAGTTGATTAGGTAGTTTCATAGTTTCATAGTTTCAGTCAGGGTTGGAAGGGACCACAAGGATCAGCTAGTTCCAACCCCCCTGCCATGGGCAGGGACACCCCACACTAGAGCAGGCTGGCCAGAGCCTCATCCATCCTGGGCTTAAACACCTCCAGGGACGGGGCCCCAATCATCTCCCTGGACAACCCATTCCAGGGCTTCACCACTCTCATGGGGAAGAACTTCCTCCTCACGTCCAGCCTGAATCTCCCCACTTCCAGCTTCATTCCATTTCCCCTAGGCCTATCACTACCTGATAGCCTGAAAAGTCCCTCCCCAGCCTTCTTATAGGCCCCCTTCAGATACTGGAAGGCCACATTGAGGTCACCTTGGAGCCTTCTCTTCTCCAAACTGAACAGCCCCAACTCCTTCAGTCTGTCCTCATAGGAGAGGTGCTCCAGCCCTCTGATCATCCTCATGGCCCTTCTCTGGACACCTTCCAGCACCTCCACATCCCTCTTGTAATAGGGGCTCCAGAACTGGAGGCAGTACTCCAGGTGGGGTCTCACCAGAGCTGAGTAGAGGGGGAGAATCCCCTCCCTTGACCTGCTGGCCACACTTCTCTTGATGCAGCCCAGGATCTGATTGGCTTTCCGGGCTGCAAGTGCACATTGAGAGCTCCTGTTGAGCTTCTCATCCACCAGCACCCCCAAGTCTCTCTCCTCAGGGCTGCTCCCCAGCCAGTCACTGCCCAGCCTGTACTTGTGCCTGGGATTGCCTCGACCCAGATGCAGGAGCCTGTACTTGGTCTTGTTGAAGCTCATGAGGTTGGCTTGTGCCCACCTCTCCAGCCTGTCAAGGTCGCTCTGGATGGCATCCCTTCCCTCCAGCCTGTCTGCTGCACCACACAGCTTGGTGTCATGTAGTGTTGGATGATAGGTTGGACTCGATGATCTCAAAGGTCTCTTCCAACCTGATCTATTCTATTCTATTCTATTCTATTCTATTCTATTCTATTCTATTCTATTCTATTCTATTCTATTCTATTCTATTCTATTCCATTCCATTCCATTCCATTCCATTCCATTCTATTTCTATTCTATGGAAAGCACCAAACATTATAAACTTACCAGTCAAGGAAAAAGACCATAAAACAGACTATTTCCTATAAAACATTATATCATCAAATTTTAAAAGTATTATTTTATTTAAATCTCTTCCTTAACTAGGCACTAAGCAAGGAAGTAGATAACAGATTTCTACTTCTCTATGTTTCCACTCCAGGGTTGCTCTATACTTTAAAATAAATTAAATGGAAAAGTTTGTAGTAATAAAAGAGTTTGTACTTCCTAGGAAGGGTGTTGGTACAAACATTGAAGACATTATTTTGTGGCTTGTATACACACAGTCTGGGTCTGAGTTTATTCATGCTCTGGCATCTAAATAAAACATGTACAGAATATATGTGTAAAAATTAATGACTACACCTTCCAGAATGCTGCTTAATAAAACCATTTTCATATGTAGAGCTAAGGGCTAGTTAGATACTGTGAAGGTGTGTGACCGGTTGATGCTATGTCTTTAAGAAAGAGACAGTTGCTGAACACTCTGGCTGAATGTTTCTGATATTTGAACAAAAATAAGATAGTCTAAACTAATTTCATTGGTAGATTGTAGAATGCAATTTTAAGTTTGGGTTCTGTTAGTTCAGTCTGTGTCTGGTCTGGGTTCAGGCTGGGTGCAGTCTGTGCTTCTCTGTCCTGTGGGCTGGATGGCTTCTCTCTTTCTGAAGCAGGAACGGCCTTGAGTTAACAGCTAACCAGATAAGAGAACTAATTCTTGCATGTGCTTTTGAGCTAACAGAATTTTCTTCCTACTTGCCTTTCTCTCTCTCTAACCCTTTTTGGGAAAAAGGGGAGGTAGGGAGGGAGAGAGGGGGGTTCAGGGAACCCCCTGGCCGGCTGGAGGGAAAAGGTTTTTCTGCATTGTGTTCATTGTTGTGTATTTCTGTATATATATTGTAAATATTGTATATTTGTGTACATATTCATTGCATTCCATTTCTGCCTGTAAATATAGCTTTCATCTGCTTTTCCGACTGAGCTAGGTGTGGTTTCTTTCTTTGTGTGTGGGGAGGGAACTCTCTCACCCCACCACAAGGTGAAGACAATTTTAGCAGTTCAAGCAATTCTGGGCCTGTTAGAGGAATCTTTCCATGGTAGCTAACTTGCAAAGACTGCCTCTTTTCACCACGGGCACTCAGACTTCTGATTTAAGTGGGATTAGGGAAAATAAGCTTTTGGGTTGGATAACTGTTTGCACAGTTTTAGAGGGCACAGGTAATTACCAAAGCCTTTGCTTGTTAAGCCACTGCTTTGACCACAGATGAGAATGTGAATAGGAGTTGTGAAATGTCATATGAAAGACTTATTTATGATAAAGACAGAAGCAGGTTATGATTTATGTCATTTATGTTCCAAAAATGGATTGAAATTCCAGAAAACAATTCCCACTTGTTACAGTATTTAGAAGAACTCTCTGAAACACTACACAGTTGTATTTGACTTAGAAAGACTTTATCACTCCTGATTTAGAGCCAGAAATACTGAATTTTATAATGTCAATCCTATTGTGTTTGTTTGGGCTTTGGTTTCTTGTTTGGCGGGTTTTTAAGTAGGATTATGCTTACTGAACCTTCAAGGTGAAAGCTTTAATTGTGCATTCTTAAAACACCATGTCTACTTTTAGGTGGGAGATGAAGTATATTCAGGGTTCTTTTATTGTTTTTCTGAAGTTTCATCACTTCTGTGGAGGTGTTAGATCCTAGGTAGGAGAGACAAATGTGGCTTCAAGCAGTTATTTCTACCTATAGAAAAATTTTAAATATTTACTTGTGGTTCTCTAATTTTCTAAATATAGTTATAAAACCATTTTGGATAGAGGTCTCTGTACTGTGGAAGTTTTAATTCCAGTGTCTGGACCAGTGTTGTTTGTCTTGGTCATACTGGTCTGTATTGACCAGTATTTTGTTAATATTTTTGGAATGGAGTTTTCTCATAATTTGACCATTGACAAAGGCTTCAAGTAAAATCTGCTGTTTTCATGGCTCTTAAGTGGCTCTTACTGAACCTCTAATTTTTGTAGCTTAGAAATGTGTGGTGGTTTGAGCCTTAACTGGGATCTAAGAGTTCAGATGGGGGGCAAGGCTGAGAATCCCTCCCCAGCCCCCCCTCCATCTTTCCCAATCAAGAGGACAAAAATGGAAAGGGAAGGAGCAAATCTACTGAGAAATAATTTGGAGTCAGTTTGGAAATAGGTAAAAATTTTGTTTAAAATATATATATATATAAAAATAAATAAATGTATATATAAAAAACAAGAACAGGAAGGGTTCACAAGGGTAAGGAATAAGGATGGATGGGGAAAATCACAGTATCACAGTATCACAGTATAACCAAGGTTGGAAGAGACCCCAAGGATCATCAAGTCCAACCTGTCCTAACAGACCTCACAACTAGACCATGGCACCAAGCGCCACGTCCAATCTCCCCTTGAACACCTCCAGGGACGGCGACTCCACCACCTCCCTGGGCAGCCCATTCCAATGACGAATGACTCGCTCAGTGAAGAACTTCCTCCTCACCTCGAGTCTAAACCTCCCCTGGCACAGCTTGAGACTGTGTCCTCTTGTTCTGGTGCTGGTTGCCTGGGAGAAGAGACCAACCCCCTCCTGTCTACAACCACCTTTCAGGTAGTTGTAGAGAGCAATGAGGTCACCTCTGATCCTTCTCTTCTCCAGGCTAAACAATCCCAGCTCCCTCAGCCTCTCCTCATAGGGCTTGTGCTCAAGGCCTCTCACCAGCCTTGTTGCCCTTTTCTGGACACGCTCAAGCAGCTCGATGTCCTTCTTAAACTGAGGGGCCCAGAACTGGACACAATACTCAAGGTGTGGCCTAACCAATGCAGAGTACAGGGGCAGAATGACCTCCCTGCTCTGCTGGCCACACTATTCCCAATACAGGCCAGGATGCCATTGGCCTTCTTGGCCACCTGGGCACACTGTTGGCTCATGTTTAGGCAGCTGTCAATCAGCACCCCCAGGTCCCTCTCTGTTTGGCAGCTCTCCAGCCACTCTGACCCCAGCCTGTAGCTCTGCATGGGGTTGCCGTGGCCAAAGTGCAGCACCGGCACTTGGACTTATTAAATGCCATCCCATTGGACTCTGCCCATCTGTCTAGTCGGTCGAGGTCCCTCTGCAGAGCTTTCTACCCTCTAACTGACTAACATCTGTCCCAACTTGGTGTCATCTGCAAACTTGCTGATGACTGACTCAACCCCCTCATCCATATCATCAATGAAGATGTTAAAGAGGATGGGGCCTAGCACCGATCCCTGGGGGACGCCGCTGGTGACTGGCCGCCAGCCGGACACGGCACCATTCACCACCACTCTCTGGGCTCGGCCCTCCAGCCAGTTCCTAACCCAGCACAGAGTGTTGCGGTCCAAACCACGAGCTGACAGTTTAGCCAGCAGTTTACTGTGGGGGACGGTGTCAAAGGCCTTGCTGAAGTCCAGATAGACTACATCCACAGGCCTCCCCACGTCCACCAGACGGGTCACCTGATCATAGAAGGAGATCAGGTTGGAGAGGCAGGACCTGCCCTTCCTAAATCCATGTTGGCTGGACCTGAGCCCTTGGCCATCCTTCAGGTGCGCAGTTATTGCCTCCAGGATAATCTGTTCCATCACTTTCCCTGGCACTGAGGTCAGGCTGACTGGCCTGTAGTTTCCGGGCTCCTCCATCCGTCCCTTCTTGTGGATGGGGATCACATTGGCCAGTTTCCAGTCATCTGGGACCTCTCCAGTGAGCCATGTATATATATACATATATAAACATATATAAACACTCCTTTGAAGTCCTTTGAAGAAGCGTGAATGTAGCAGGAAGAAGGAGGACCAGGCCTGACCAGGCTGAGGGAGCTGGGATTGTTTAGCCTGGAGAAGAGGAGGCTCAGGGTTATTGCTGTCTACAGCTACCTGAAGGGAAGTTGTAGCCAGGAGGGGGTTGGCCTCTTTTCCAGGCAAGCAGCAGCAGAACAAGAGGACACAGTCTCAAGCTGTGCCAGAGGAAGTTTAGGCTGGAGATGAGGAGAAAGTTTTTCACAGAGAGAGTTGTTAGCCGTTGGAATGTGCTGCCCAGGGAGGTGGTGGAATCACTGTCCCTGGAGGTGTTCAAGAGGGGATTGGACATGGCACTTGGTGCCATGGTTTAGCAGTCATGAGGGTGACAGGTTGGACTTGATGATCTTTGAGGTCTCTTCCATCCTTATTGATTCTATGATTCTGTATGTTGTAAGTGGAAGCTTTATATTTTCATAGCCTATGTAGTTCCACAGCCTCACAATTCCAGAGTGTAACTTCAAAGAACTGACTAGGTAAAGCACAGTTGCATGGACTCAGGTATTTTCAGTCCTTTCCATAAAAAATACCATCAAGAAGAACCTTCACAACATTGGTGTGGAATTTGTGGAAAATAAATCTGAGCAACAATGCTGATCCTTGAAAAATTTCCATTGTTTAAGCAGAAATATCAAATCTGGACTCAGGTTACTGAGATTTGGGTTGTTATCAAAATCATAAATATAATTATATCAGCATTTGTATCCAATTATCATGAGGTTAGCTCATCTTTGACAAATGGACTCCAGTTTGGAATTATTCCTTTCATTTCCATGATCTCTTTAATCAAAGATATCCCATAGTGCAATACTGTTTGAAGATAAAAATGCTGATGTGCTTCTCAAAACTCAGAATCAATGGTCACAATAATAAAGGTACAATCATCTCCACCTCACACATCTACTCTTGTACTACAGCACTAAATACACATAAAATCTATGTCAGGTCATTATTGCCTTTATTATTGCTTCCAGTTGAAGTCCATGGCAAACCTTTAAGTCTAATTGCACTGGGCTTTGTTTCTATCTGTTGGGTACAGACATTCTAAGCCACTGAAAACAGGAACCACACTAAGCCATACTTTCCTAGGTAAACAAAGTGCAAAGAAATCAAGTAAAAATAAAGTAAGCAGCATAAAGCCACCGGCCTAAGAGGATCATGTTTCCAATAGCAGCCCAATTCATTAAACAAGCATGGGAACTTAGGCATTCTTTGCCTGATTAAGTGCATTTGGGTGTATTGGTTTTTCTTTTCTGTGGACAACTTCATAGCTTTTTTGGTTTTTTTCAAAGCTGTGCCTTCGTGTTCTTACTGTTCAGCAACTGCCAACTTTTTTGCCCCTTTTTATTGAATAGCTCACCTAGGGGGAGCAGCTTTTCTTTTACATTTTTCCCTGAGGCTGAAATGAAAGTGAGGGAATTACGAATGTGTGTCATTCAGCACCTACAATATCAAGTAATAGTTCTTGGAACTGGCAACGTGTACTCACTTGCAAACTGGAAATGAAAACTTCCCAGGTTTTTGCCTCATCGTTGGATGGAATCAACCTTGCAGGATAGAGATTGCTTGTTCCCACCAGCTGACAATGAAATGAATACTCTGCGGGAGCAGAGATGACAGAAACGTCAAATTCAGCAAACTTTTCTCCATCCTGTACAATTGAACAGAATTAAAGTAGACCAGTTTCTAGCTGAGCCTCCGTAGAAGTTGTTGGACATTAAAAACCTAGGAAGACAAGAGAGAGAGAAAAAAAAGTCAAAATAACAGAAGAAAAAATCCTTAATATTCATTTGATAAAGTAGTGGTGGCAGATAAAAGCTCAATATTGCTAGCTGCAAACGTCACAGTTGTTATCTTAGCTTGGCCTCCCATGTCATTAAGGTTGTTGATAAGGGACACTGTGAAGATGTTTTTTACCGCTTCTTAGAATTTCATCTCATAAGCACAGCTTTCTATAGCTGCGGCAGGCAAGGAGCAAACGCAATTTCATTCTTCAAGGACCTCTGCCAGTGCAGTATTTCATCAGTACCAACAGTATACAATCAGTTGAGCAGAACCTGAGAGACTGTCAGCAGGCCTGCAGTGGCTCTCAATAAACATTTTATGGGATTTTTTTTTGACAATTGCTTTTGTGATAGCTACAGGCATGATAATGTCTCTGATTTCTCATTGCAATTCTTCATTGGCTCCAATGCCTAAATGGCAATTTCCTTTGCAAAAGCCTGAATTTGCAGAAGACAACAGAGTTTTCTGCCACTGAGGGTGGTGTCTCGATCCGGAGAGGGAAAGAGATTCAGGTTTTTAATGAATATTCCCGTGTTGTGAAATTAGAGGCACAAACGAGGCCAAAATATCAACAGCTAGACTATTGATTACATAAATACAGTGGATGGACATAAAGTGGATGGATCAGAAGGGGAGAGAGAGAAAATAGAGAGAGAAGAGAGAAGAGGAAAGGAATTATATTACCACACCCTTCACCCCCCAAGACAGTTTGAGTCTGTGGAGGAAAGATGCTGCAGGAGATGTTGGGTCTGTAGAGGAAGGGTGCTGAGGCTTTGGCTGTAGAAGGGATGTGGTCCTCTGGGCAGCTTCTTCAGCTCCATGAGTTGCAGCAGCCGGAACTTAGGGCACGGAGAGAGGGTTTTCAGAGTCCAGGATCCGTTGTGTTGGCCCCGTGATGTTTCCAGCGTGTGGTGCTGCATTTTTCTTCACCAGTTTTCTTCTCCAATTTTCTTCTTCAGTTTTCTTCTACCAAGCCAGTAGTTGCTCCAGTCTTCTATACAGTTTTTTAGTCCTCAGGCAAGTGTCCAGGTGTTGTTCCCCAGGATATAGTTCTGGGAAATCATCCTTAGGTAAGTGTCCAGGTATCATTCCCCAGGAAATCTTTCTGTGTACTCAGGTGAATTTGGGCAGCCGTCTGGATGGAGGGGGGAAGGCCTCCGCCTCCTCCTTCTCCATCTACCTACCCACACACCCTTTACACATCAGGAAACAGGTGGTGAATCTATTGTCTCAACATCCTCCCTTCCTGGGGTATCTGATGGCTGGAAATGGTCCTGTCCTGAAGGCGTGATGGCTGGGCCCTTGGGCCATTGTTGTAGGCCAGCTGCAGTCCCATGAGCAAGGTTATCTTTGCACCTTCCAAGAGTCCTTCCAGTGGCTCTGCCCAACTCACATCAGCTATTGTCTGGGCAAGCAGCAAGTGATTTTTATCTTTGTTGAGTCACACCAGGAGAGACAAGCTTTAGTCTCTCACAGGTGGGAAGGGGTCATCAGCTCTAGTTCCTCAATCTTTTGTGGGTTAGGCACAAATAACTATTTTCTCATTTTAAAAAGGTCTATGTATGGTATTTCAGCAGTTTCCAATAATGTATAATCATGGGATTTATATATATATTTTAGTATCTCTCTATTCTGAACACCTATGATCAGGTGACCTGCCTGGTGGATGTGGGGAGGCCTGTGGATGTGGTCTACCTGGACTTCAGCAAGGCCTTTGACACTGTCCCCCACAGCAAACTGGTGGCTAAGCTGTCAGCCCCTGGCTTGGACAGCAACATCTGTGCTGGGTTAGGAGCTGGCTGGAGGCTGAGCCCAGAGAGTGTTGGTGAATGGTGACACATCCAGCTGGCGGCCTGTCACTAGTGGTGTGCCCCAGGGATCAGTGCTGGGCCCCATCCTGTTCAATATCTTTATTGATGACCTGGATGAGGGGATTGAGACAGTCATCAGCAAATTTGCAGATGACACCAAGTTGGGAGCAGATGTTGATCAGTTACAGGGCAGAAGGGCTCTGCAGAGGGACCTCGACTGACTGGACAGATGGGCAGAGTCCAATGGGATGGCATTCAACAAATCCAAGTGCCATGTGCTGCACTTTGGCCACAGCAACCCCATGCAGAGCTACAGGCTGGGGTCGGAGTGGCTGGAGAGCTGCCAAACAGAGAGGGACCTGGGGGTGCTGGTTGACAGCTGCCTAAACATGAGCCAGCAGTGTGCCCAGGTGGCCAAGAAGGCCAATGGCATCCTGGCCTGCATTAGGAATAGTGTGGCCAGCAGGAGCAGGGAGGTCATTGTGCCCCTGTACTCTGCACTGGTTAGGCCACACCTTGAGTGCTGTGTCCAGTTCTGGGCCCCTCAGTTTAAGAAGGACATCGAGACACTTGAACGTGTCCAGAGAAGGGCAACAAGGCTGGTGAGAGGCCTTGAGCACAAGCCCTATGAGGAGAGGCTGAGGGAGCTGGGATTGTTTAGCCTGGAGAAGAGGAGGCTCAGGGGTGACCTCATTGCTCTCTACAACTACCTGCAAGGTGGTTGTAGCCAGGAAGAGGTTGGTCTCTTCTCTCTAGCAACCAGCACCAGAACAAGAGGACACAGTCTTAAGCTGTGCCAGGGGAAGTTTAGGCTGGAGGTGAGGAGAAAGTTCTTCACAGAGAGAGTTGTTAGCCTTTGGAATGTGCTGCCTGGGGAGGTGGTGGAGTCACCGTCCCTGGAGGTGTTCAAGAGGGGACTGGACGTGGCACTTGGTGCCATGGTCTAGTCATGGGGTCTGTGGTGACAGGTTGGACTCGATGATCTTTGAGGTCTGTGATACTGTGATACTGTGGTACCTCCCAAATGTTCTGACACAGAAATATTTGAGGCTATCCAGGTGCACATAGAGATCAGGACTATGTCCTAGTCTTCAACACTTTTCATCCAGTTCCTTTTATGTATTCAGGTTGTTGCATAAGGAAATACTAAACTCTTTTCCTTATTGTATGCTGCTTAACAATTCAACCTTACTTGAACTATGTATGTATTGCTCTATATAGTTTGCTGAAGATTTATTTTTACTTATTGATAATCACAAAGCATTTAGAAGAGTAATTTTTTTAGCAGTGAGTGGGACTTGCTGCAAAATAAAATATTCTTATTTATCTGTACCCAGCAGGACTCTGTAGGTGGACTGCAACATTTGGGAAAATACTTAGCTACAGTTGTGACAGGTGTGGAAAATAAGTAGTCACAGAATCACAGAATCACCAAGGTTGGAAGAGACCTCAAAGATCATCAAGTCCAACCCATCACCACAGACCTCATGGCTAAACCATGGCACCCAGTGCCACATCCAATCCCCTCTTCAACACCTCCAGGGATGGCAACTCCACCAGCTCCCTGCGCAGCCCATTCCAATGGTGAACAACTCTCTCAGTGAAGAACTTTCTCCTTACCTCCAGCCTAAACTTCTCCTGGTGCAGCTTGAGACTGTGTCCTCTTGTTCTGCTGCTGGTTGCCTGTATATTTTATGCTCTATAGTGCATATGCATATAGAGAGATAATATTTCCGTTGGGTTTGTTTGTGTTTGTTTTCTCCAGTAATCTGGTGCTTTTGAGTTATATAGCATCATAATACTCAAGAGTTTAAAAATGCTCTGAAGGAAACCTAGAACTCAGTGTCATTCAGGTGAGAAAAGGATTTTTTTTTCCTCACAGCAGTCCTTATGTTTTGAACATAGACTGCTCTTTCCAAATAACATTCAGCTGCAAGCACCAGTGAAAAAGAAAAAAAAAACATTTGAATTTCATCTAGCACACATTCACACAAAATTAAAACATGCTTTAGCCTAGATATTAATTGCTAGGAGAAATGAAACTTTCCCTGATATATAACACAGTCCGAACAGTATTTCTGTGGGGTCTCACTAGCAACACTACAGGCACAAGCTAAAGGCCAGGTAAAATCTCAGAGAAGTTTGCTTAAATTTCTGTGCCAGCCACAGGTGCTGGGTGTGCTCTGTACTTCTGCTGAGAAGATAAGAAAAACAGTAAGGAAGGAAATACTTTGGAGTCTTATCAAATGTGAACAAGTTTTATACAGCTATTCGTGTGAGTTCACCTTGCACCAAAGACCAGAATCTTGTATGAGTTGTGGATTTATGAGGATGAAAATTCTAATTAGTGAACTCACTGAACTTGGCTAAATCAATAATACAGGCTTTTATCCTTAGCATTTTTCCAAACAACTGATAGTGAATAGTCTCCAATAAGCAGACATTTAACTAATACCTGATGCATCTATAATTCATTAAATTACCAAAACAGACACCCCCGACAACAACAACAACAACAAACCCCAAACACATTCAAATGGCAAAAATCAATGGAAGTATTTCATTTAGTCTAGTATTTGCTCAGATGAGTAGATGGCAAATAGAATGAGTACAATATTGGAAATGACAAGAGGAGGAGAGATAAAGATTTTCTAGACAAAGAGGAAAGCACCTTGGCTTTTGCAGGAAATGCTGTGTTCTATTAAACATCAGAGCAAATACAGGAAGCAAGCTTTATCACAGCCAGTATGCACTGCATGTATTGTACTGTACTGTACTGCACGTAGTGTGAATCATCATCCCTGGAGGTGTTCAAGAGGGGATTGGACCTGGCACTTGGTGCCATGGTTTAGTAGGCATGAGGTCTTGGGTGACAGGTTGGACTCGATGATCCTGGAGGTCTTTTCCAACCTTATTGATTCTATGATAAACAATTCCTGGTCACAGGCTACACTCCCTATGTGTGAGATAACTGGATGAACTCTAAATGCCACCACCTGTTACTGATGACAATCTCATGTGGCTAATCATTACAAGGAGAGATGTTTCTAAAAAGGAATTGCTACTGTTTGAGAAGACTCAGAGAGAAACACAACTGTTAGCTAAAAGACTTTAAAACATGGTTCTTGGGTCAATTATATCTATGCATGTAAGGGCAACAACAACAGTGAAGTATTTATCAACATAAGTGGGAAAAATGCTAATGCTTTGCACTTCCACACACTTTGACACCTTTTCCCAGAGAAGGCAGACAGGTGCTTGAACATATGGATGTCTTCAGCTGTGATGATGCTTCTTCAAGCAAAAACTACTGCCCGCCTCTCCTACCCCTGCTGCAGAGTTCACTTCTCTAGAACTAGCCCAAGGAGAAACATTCTACAGCTTCTCCCTAACAGCTCACCTCTCAGTGGCAAGTGCAGGAGAAAGAATGAAGCTACTGCTTGTGCTAGAGAGGAAGGCAGCACCTGTTTGTACAGGATGAAGTAACTACTACAGCTGCTATTAGGAGGTGGGAGCTGCTTAGTGTCAGTTGATAGACTAGTAGTGGTAAGGGCAGGCTCTGGATCCAGCTCATGCTGATGAAGCTAGAGCCTCTTTTATTGATGAACAAATTCATCTATTTGAATGTGGTCCTCTTTGGTGTGACTCTATGTCTTCAAGGTATGATCTCCTGCACCTCAAGCTGCACCAGGGGAAGTTTAGGCTTTGAGGTGAGGAGGAGGTTCTTCACTGAGAGAGTCATTCGTCATTGGAATGGGCTGCCCGGGGAGGTGGTGCAGTCACCGTCCCTGGAATTGTTGAAGAGGGGATTGGATGTGGCACTGGGTGCCATGGTCTAATCATGAGGTCTGTGGTGACAGGTTGGACTTGATGATCTTTGAGGTCTCTTCCAACCTTGGTGATTCTGTGATACTGTGATACTGTGAAATGACAGTTATAGGGGAAGAAATGCAGACTTGGCTCTAAACTCTGTTCCTCTTTGTCTTGCTTGTGTCCTGTTTATTGAGGCAGACTGTAATCTTACCAGGAGTCATCCTGAACAGGAAGTGTAACCAAAGTTAACCAGAAGGGAAAACATAGTTTATAAGGTATCTCCACAGGTTTTACAACCTCTTGACAATAAACATGCTGAGATAAACAAGGTGAATAGTGTTGCTGAATCATTAAAACGTCAGTGGATTGTTCTGGTTCTGCTGAGTATATATCTTTTCATTTGCATTCTGTGCCATTCAGCGTTGTATTACGCTAGCTAATAGAGGCCTACACAACTGTCTTGTAATCAAGAGATAATCCAACAGAACACAGCACAAACAACCACGTGTGTCTTTAGCAGAAAGTTTTCTTTATAAACACTTTTGACTTGTTGATGTCAGCCATCAGTCAAGCACCTGCTCACTCTCTGTCACCAACAGGACAAGGCAGGAGAATAGAAAGAGATAAAATGAGGAAACTTTGGGTTGAAATGAAGACAGCTTAATGAGTGAAGGAATGAGTTAAAAGGATAATATAGAAGCAATCACTCTACCTCCCACAAGCCACAGCACAGTTGAATGCCCAGACAATGACTACCTTGGAAGCCAGCCCCCAACTTCTTCCTCTGTTCTATTTCTCATTGCTAAGCACCTCTGTCATACATCAAAAGAATCAATTTAGCTATCTTTGTGTCTAAATGCTCTGAAGGCCTATTAAAAACCTGGATCACACCTAGTCAAACAGCGTAAATCAAACTCTCCTGCAAAACACAGCCAGCCAAATCTACTTCAATCACTCACCAGCCATGGCAACAGTCAGGAATTCACATACTCTCTTTTCAAGTACTCACCTATTGTGGAGCCTGAGTTTCTGATCCACTTTGAAGGGCTGTTTATGCATTTTAGTTTTTTTGTTATAGTATATTTCAGCAGAAGCACAGGTCAAGAGAAACTTTGTGAGTATTTCTGCCTTTACTACAACAGGCTCAAAGGGGTGTAAAAAATATTTCAGAGTAAGAGAGGAGATATGAAGCATTGCCCTTTTGTACTGATGTTATCCTTCAATTTAGTCAGCCTGCCTGCAAAGCTGCTTCATATTTCTTCTCTTCAGATGCACCTCAGTTTCATGACCCCACTAAAGTTCTCTTACAATAAGTAATTAAAATTGCAAGACTTTAACAAACAGACTACTAAACATAAATCTGAATAATTCTCATAAAGTCCATATGCATGCCCCAACACCACGTTTGGTCTTCTTAGGTCTGCTGCAGCAATCAGCATCTAAAATAAATGTTTCAACTGCCAAGGTATTTAGTAGCATCCTAGGGTTTGCAATTTCCCGTTGCAGAGTTGAGTGAAATCTGTTGACTGCTTTAAAGAAAACAACCCCTCTAAGATCTAATGGTTACTTGGTAGCTGGTTTGCAGCACAATGTCACATTCCACACAATTTTCAAATGCTCATGATTCCTATTGTTTTCTTGAAACAGTAATTTTGCTAGAAAGCATGGTATTATGCTGAGGATAGTCACATTCAGGACAAATGTGGAAAGCAGCCAGATTCATTCACACCGAAAGACATTGCAGGAAAGCAGCTAAGACCTTCGCTAGCATGAGCAGAAGCACAGAATGAGAATCCATGGCGCTGTTTTGGTGGCTCTGTCTGTATGAGAGTGAGACAGGAAGAGCAGACAGCAGACAGAAGCACCAGGCTAGCAGCAGAGGAAGTGATATTTTGTGACTTGGAGCAAAGGTAAAGACATAACTTGGGTGGAGTCTTCATTTGAGACCAGTATTTGTGGTATGGGATCCAATTAAATTGGAAATCCTTAATTCCCTGTGGTGGTCAGGGAAATGCATGCCCCTCTGCTAATTTATAGTTTTGACAACAATAGATGCTTGACTCTAACACCAAAGATAATTCTTAAGGATCCTCTATGCAGCTCACTACAATAGCCAAAAAGAGTAAAAATGCTATACTAACAGCAGTATTCCCTAATTGAGGGAACATATTAAATAACAAAGCAATTTTGTTTTGCTGATGCCTATCATGGTTGCTGCTGATGACTGCAAGTGTCTCTATGCTCTCCAAATACAACTCCAAACATATCACTGACTTTAAAAAAACAGCCCTTCTGGGGGTCCTTTTACCTAACTGTGAAATGTCCTTCTATCTCACTGTAAATACTAGTATTTATTCATTTGTCCTTATCATCTTGGTGCCATGTGTCTCCTTTACTCTCCTACCAAAACACTGATCAAGTTCTGTCTCCTTCATTATCACTTTAAGCTTCCCCTCCTTATTTCAGTTTCCCTCATTCAAGAAAGATATCACTTTAGATAGCAAAAGTTATTCACCTTTCTACTGCCCAAGCAAATACCCAGTTTGTCCTCTGATATATGCAACTTTAATTCAGTGCAAGTTTCCTGGCCCAGGTGTTTCCCAAGTAAATTTAAGCAACTAACTGATGTACCTAAATGAAAAAAAAAAGAGCATTTTTTGCCAGAGCTTAAGGAATGCTGTTCCTGCTGCTGAGGAAAGAACTGTCTGTGGACCAGCAGCAGGATGGCAGCCCTCTAACAGTAGCAAATGCTTTCTGCATCCATAGAATCCACCAGTGACAGCAACAGTTCCAAGCTCCCCCTCTGCCTTTTCATGTCTTTTCAAGTCTTTTCATTTCCTTTCAAGTCTTTTCATTTCCTAGTTTTTCTTTCCTCATGGTATAAGTGTGGTCTTGTCGTCATCCATGGAGCAGAAGGTTTTGCAGGTCTCATTAACCACCAGCTAGCCATGACAAAGTACATCAGTAATGCACAGTAGGACTGAATACAACCTTGGTCATGCAAGTAGATTTCAGCAGTCCCTAGAACTGTTTACAAATCACAGTTAGATTTCCCTAAGACAGGATTGTGATCTGATCCTATCAGCAAAACAGGATATTTCATCTACCAGATCCTTACAGTCTCATTGTTTGCTCACCCCAGTTTTTCAGAACTTTACCTGAACATATTCACACATTACCTATACAGAGACTGTGCTATTGTTCTCCTGAATAATAACTCCTCAAAACAGAAAGTAAATAATAATTTCAAAACTGTTTTCACTGAACTCCTCCTCCTTTCTTTTTAGTTTTCCCCTCCTAATTTACAAACAGGCTTTGTACATTGAAGAACAAATCACAAGTTACCTTATCTCTAGGCTGCTGATTCCATTCACAGGCTTTGTGTATCTTAATGACAGTCTAAGAATAAGAAACAGATTTTTAATGTTAGAGTAGTCAGCTTTAATTAAATCATTGTGACATTTCAGTCGAAGGGAATATTCTAAATCAATAGGCAATTACAAAAGTCATACAGCAAAGGTTCAGTACACAGAAAAATATGACAAAATATTTCTAGGTATTTTTTACCCAAGAGCAGGTGCTGCAAAGTAAAGGAGAACAGAGATCCCATTTCATTAATGTACTTCCAGCTGAATTACTACCTAGTAACTGGCAATACTTCCCTTCAAGGGAATTTTTGCAATGAAATGATGCTCTCATTAATGCCAGTGGAGATTTCTGTGGTTATAAGATTGGGCACAGCGAAACCTGTTTGGACCAAATTTAAACAAGCACAGAAGTAAGGAACGTAAGAAGAAAAAACTGAAAATCGGAGGTTGCAGCCAAACAATTTTGGGCCCCATGCTCTTTAACATCTTTACTGATGATCTGGATGAGGGCATCGAGTCCATCATCAGTAAGTTGCGGACACGACACCAAGCTGGGGGCAGGAGTTGATCTGCTGGAGGGCAGAGAGGCTTTGCAGAGGGACCTCGATAGGCTGGACAGATGGGCAGAATCAAAGGGCATGAGATTGAACACATCCAAGTGCTGGGTTCTGCACATTGGCCACAACAACCCCATGCAGGGCTACAGGCTGGGGTCAGAGTGGCTGGAGAGTGGCCAGGCAGAGAGGGACCTGGGGGTGCTGGTTGATAGTAGGCTGAACATGAGCCAGCAGTGTGCCCAGGCAGCCAAGAGGGCCAATGTCATGCTGGCCTGCATCAGGATCAGTGTGGCCAGCAGGAGCAGGGAGGTCATTCTGCCCCTGTACACTCCACTGGTTAGGCCACACCTTGAGTCCTGTGTCCAGTTCTGGGCCCCTCAGTTTAGGAAGGATGTTGACTTGCTGGAGCATGTCCAGAGAAGGACAACAAGGTTGGTGAGGGGTTTGGAAGATAAGCCCTATGAGGAGAGACTGAGGGAGCTGGGGTTGCTTAGCCTGGAGAAGAGGAGGCTCAGGGGTGACCTTCTTGCTCTCTACAACTACCTGAAGGGAGGTTGTAGACAGGCGGATGTTGGTCCCTTCTCCCAGGCAGCCAGCACCAGAACAAGAGGACACAGTCTCAGGCTGTGCCAGGGGAGGTTTAGGCTGGAGGTTTAGGAAGAAGTTCTATACAGAGTGATTGGCCATTGGAATGTTCTGCCCAGGGAGGTGGTAGAGTCACCATCATTGGAGGTGTTCAGGAGGAGACTTGATGGGGTGCTTGGTGCCATGATCTAGTTGTTTGGGTGGGTTGGATTGGTTGATAGGTGGGATGAGATGATCTTGAAGGTCTCTTCCAACCTGGTCTATTCTATTCTATTCTATTCTATTCTATTCTATTCTATTCTATTCTATTCTTTGATATTTGCTCAATCTTTCTTCCAAGAATATTCAATTTACTTTTTTTATTTTGATCCTTTAGAAGAAGAAAATTAAATTTGTATGACTTGACATTGCACCATTTCTGACTAACTTTCAGAACTGCATGTATTATGATATGACATTTCTTTTGCTACTCACGTTGTGTTGGTGTCTGAGCACTCAGAGGAAGAAATATTCACATTCTGGGATACAAATGTCACATTTGTCAAATCTATAAAAACTGAATTATTGGCTTTGAGGCTGAAATTTCTTGCATAAAATAGGATGCATGTATCATTTCCAGTGGTTACATTCAGAGGAGGATATGATAAGCTGTCTTCTTCCTCAGTGGCCATTAACTGTCGTCTTAATTTCCACACCTCATCAGTTCTTGTAGAAATCTGGAATAAAAGCACATTAACAATTCATCTCCTTTGTAAGAGATAATCCCAACTGAACACAAACCTTCACCGTTCTGTACCATCCACCTTTCTTAAAGCCTCAGCATTTATTATTGTCTGTCAATTTAATTGGCAGTGTGGTGCTGTTCACCTAGATTCCCATTGTCATATGAAAACAAGCATCAGTAGTCAGGTAAATTAACACAAACCCATGTTGTTAATGATGCCTTAAGACAGCAGTATTCATATTGTTAACAGGTAGAAGAATTTTTAATTGGGGTTGCTTAGCCTGGAGAAGAGGAGACTCACAGGTGACCTTATTGCTCTCTACAACTACCTGAAGGGAGGTTGTAGACAGGCAGAGGTTGGTCTCTTCTCCCAGGCAGGCAGCACCAGAACAAGAGGACACAGTCTCAAGCTGCACCAGGGGAGGTTCAGACTGGATGTTAGGAAGAAATTCTACACAGAGAGAGTGATTGCCCATTGGAATGGGCTGCCCGAGGAGGTGGTGGAGTCACTATCATTGGAGGTGTTCAGGAGGAGACTTGATGGGGTGTTTGGTGCCATGGTTTAGTTGATTAGGTGGTGTTGAATGATGGGTTGGACGCGATGATCTTGAAGGTCTCTTCCAGCCTGGTCTATTCTATTCTATTCTATTCTATTCTATTCTATTCTATTCTATTCTATTCCATTCTTTCTATCCTATCCTATCCTATCCTATCCTATCCTATCCTATCCTATCCTATCCTATCCTATCCTATCCTTTTTTTTTTTCAGAGAAATGTACTGGAAGAAATTAACTTCTTTTTCTTTTTTCTGTGACAAAACCACAAAAAACCTTCAACTTGCCAGCTCAGTGACCACTCTTCTTAACAGCAGTAATAGGTTTGCCCTCCTTATTTTCACAGGCATGAAAGGCCACTACTTAACTACAGAGTGTTATATTTAGATTCTTCAGACAGCATCTGAAAAAATGGATGCTCATTTAGAAGGCTTCTAAGAATTCTTTTTAGTAGGCAATGCCTTTTTACCAATGTGTTCAGGACATCCTGACAAACCAGCCTCATTAATATCAATGGTAAATAGCAGATGACTGAGCAACAGCTTGATCCTGCTGCTCGTATCTTACTGATCATTTCTTACTCAGTTCATATCTGGGCTATGTCATTTACTTTTGAGACCCCCGTCAGCTTTGCAACTTTGTTTTCTACATGTGGCCTCTGCCCTTGGATAACTTTGGGATACAAGAAATGAGAGGCATCACAGGGGTTACCAGAACTGTAATTATGTGGAGCTACTGCCTGTAACAACTTTTAACGGGTTTAAAAAAGGTAAGGGCCATTTTCCAGTCTGGAACGAAGGCTATAATATCACTTTATAGCCTGCCTGTGGACAGGAATCCCAGGAGATTGTAACCTTAATGCTGCCCTTTAAATGCTGTGGGCCATCTGTTATTTACAACACACCTTTGCAGAGACCTCATTCTATGAACAAAGCAGAATGAGCCGAGTTAAAAACCTTTGACTAGATGCTCACACGAAGACTGCAGTATTCCTCTCCCTACATGCATACTTTATGAATTTCTTTTTAATTCAGGTTAGTGCCTTTTCAAATACATCAGAACATGCATTATTTTAAAAGAATACCATTTTCTTAAAAGTAGAGTGTACAACAAAGAAAATATTCAACTTTGGTATAAAACTTTTAATCTTCCCTTAGGCTTTCTTGAAACATAATCATTTTATTTCAAACTGAGAGGAAGAGCTGAAGTCTAAATTATATCCTGTCTAACAATTGACTTCAGTATGTGGGCCTTGCATATCATCTAAAGAGGGCTTAAAAACCACCTGCTAATAGCTGAAAATAATGCTGCATTGGAGACTTGATTGGGCTAACTTGAGGGAGTAGGTTTAAGTATCTTAAAATAAAATGAAAGCTATTAGAATATAATCACAGGACTATAGCTCCATTTCTGCTGCTCTGCTACCGGCACTTTGTCGTAAGGCTCTCATAAATATCCCATTTCACCTCTGAAAAAGCATATGAATGGAAAGAGCATTTGCCTGTGAAGAAGGGGTGCTAGTCACTACAAGCTCTTGCAAAAAGTCCATTTCCATCTTTCTTGTAGGCTCCCTTTATGTAATGGAAGGCTGCTACAAGATCTGCCTGTAACTTCTCTTCTCTGGGCAGAACACCCCTCTCAGCCTGCTCCAGAGGAGGAGGGTTCCAGCCCCCTAATAATTTTGTAGCTCTCCTCTGGAACTGCTCAAAAGGGTCCATGTTTTTGTGAGGGCTCCAGAGCTGGAAGCAGTACTACAGATGGAGTCTCATAAGAGTGGAGTAGAGGGGCAAAATCACCTCCCTTGACCTGCTGGCTTTTCTTCTTTTGACACAGCCCAGGATATGGTTGGGTTTCTGGGATGCAAGCACACATTGCCAGGCCATGCTGAACTACTCAAGCAGCACCTCATGTCCTTCTCTGCAGAGCTGCTCTCAATCCATTCTCTGCCAGCCTGTACTTGTGCTTGGGATTGCCCTGACCCATGTGCAGCATTTCGCCCTTGGCCTCATTGAAAGTCATGTTGTCAATCCTTAAGCCATATTTTATTCTTGTTTAGGGTGCCCTTGACGTTTACATAACCTGAACCTGGCCTGCGTGAAACTCTGACTTGTTTCTCTGGATTTAATAACGATATTTTTAATCTCAGATATACAGTGAACAATCACAAGATTTGATTAAATACAGCACAGAAAAGAAAGGATGCCATTTACATTGTCCCAGACCAGAACTGCACACTGTAATTACTAACTAACCCTGTAATTACTAACTGAACCTGCAACAGAAGTAGCCTGGACGAAATTTTTCCTTTTGATCTGCTTCACAGACCTCCTAATTCAGAATCATCTCTCTTGGATAGGAGAAAGACAGCTGATCTGGTGACATTTGATGCACCAACACTCTGATCTTTCTCAAAACAAACAGGTCTTACATACAAAACTATTCATTTGCTTGTTGTTGTTTCTGGCATTTCCTTGGCTGTTCCAAAACAGAATGGCAAGAGAGAAGAAAAAGGATTTGGGTCCATTTTATCTATTCAAAATTACCAACAAATCTAAATCAAATGGTTGCAAACATATGCAAGAAAAAGAAATAATAGTGGGAAAATAAATTGTTTGTTGACTGAAGTGATGAATGGTAATGAAACATAGAAACATGCTAGTTTCAGCATGGGACTTTTGGCTACCAGTTCAACAGATGGTTGTACTTTCTTTTCCAGTCTTGTTCTTAGGGTTAATGTTTTAATTGCTATGTTTAGGTGTGCACATCAAGAACAATGGGACTGTCCTGGTGGTGTTTGTTGCTTCTTTTCATTTCCAACTATAGATCTGTGACCACATCCTCACTGTGGAGTTATTGCTCTTATTGTAACAGCTAGGGGAAGGGCTTTCTCTACTTTCAAAGAGGGAGACAAGGAGAAAGAAATGTCCAATCCCTTTCTCTTTTCATATTGTACCTTAACCTAGTCCCTGTCTCTCTACTGTACTGTGCACTAATGGCATTCTTCCATTGTATAGAATCATGAAATCATAGAATCAACAAGGTTGGAAAAGACCTCAAAGATCATCAAGTCCAACCTGTCACTCAAGACCTCATGACTACTAGACCATGGCACCAAGTGCCACATCCAATCCCCTCCACCTCCAGGGACAGTGATTCCACCACCTCCCTGGGCAGCCCATTCCAATGGCTAACAACTCTCTCAGTGAACAACTTTCTCCTCACCTCCAGCCTAAACTTCCCCTGATGCAGCTTGAGACTGTGTCCTCTTTTTCTGGTGCTGATGTGAGACAGTCATCAGCAAATCTGCAGATGACACCAAGTTGGAGCAGATGTTGACCTGTTAGAGGGTGGAAGGGCTCTGCAGAGTGACCTCAACTGACTGGACAGATGGGTGGAGTCCAACAGGATGGCATTCAACAAATCCAAGTGCCAGGTGCTGCACTTTGGTCACAGCAACCCCATGCAGAGCTACAGGCTGGGGTCGGAGTGGCTGGAGAGCTGCCAAACAGAGAGGGACCTGGGGGTGCTGATTGACAGCCGCCTGAACATGAGCCAGCAGTGTGCCCAGGTGGCCAAGAAGGCCAAGGGCATCCTGGCCTGCATTAGGAATAGTGTGGCCAGCAGGAGCAGGGAGGTCATTGTGCCCCTGTACTCTGCATTGGTTAGGCCACACCTTGAGTCCTGTGTCCAGTTCTGGACTCCTCAGTTTAAGAAGGACATCGAGACACTTGAATGTGTCCAGAGAAGGGCAACAAGGCTGGGGAGAGGCCTTGAGCACAAGCCCTATGAGGAGAGGCTGAGGGAGCTGGGGTTGTTTAGCCTGGAGAAGAGGAGGCTCAAGGGTGACCTCATTGCTCTCTACAATTACCTGAAAGGTGGTTGTAGCCAGGAAGGGGTTGGCCTCTTCTCTCTAGCAACCAGTACCAGAACAAGAGGACACAGTCTCAAGCTGCACCAGGGGAAGTTTAGGCTGGAGGTGAGGAGAAAGTTCTTCCCAGAGAGAGTCATTCGCCATTGGAATGTGCTGCCCAGGGAGGTGCTGGAGTCACCATCCCTGGAGGTGTTCAAGAGGGGACTGGACGTGGCACTTGGTGCCATGGTCTAGCCGTGAGGTCTGTGGCGACAGGTTGGGCTCGATGATCTTTGAGGTCTCTTCCAACCTTGGTGATACTGTGATACTGTGATTGCCTGGGAGAAGAGACCAAATACATACCCTACCCTGTACATACCCTACTTAGATGCCAAATGGTAATTTTCCCAATTTGATCATAACATGATTAAACAAGTTGTTGGAATCCCAAAAGTACATTAAAATTTTAGCTTTTATTAAAAAAAAAAAAAGAAGTGCAGTTTCAAAAGCACATATTGCTAATGGTATTCAACTTCACAGATGCAGAAAAGAGCCTGAAAATATCTAGGTAGTATAGGTAAAGACAAAAGCTCAAAATACATTCACAGAATAGAATCACAGATTAATTATGAGGCTGGAAAAGACCTCTGAGATCATCAAGTCCAGCCTATGACCTCACACCACGACTTCAACTAAACCATGCCACCAAGTGCCACACCAAGTCTTTCCTTAAAGACCTCCACTGATGGTGACTCCAAGACCTCCCTGGGCAGCCCATCCCACTGCCTAATCGGCCTTTCAGTGAGGAAATGCCTTCATGTAGCTCCAGCCTCACTAACTTCAGACCAAGAAAAAATTACTTGGGGTTAGTATATACCAAAGGGAGGCGTTGAGTGCACCCTCAGCAAATTTGCTGATGACACCAAGCTGTATGGTGCAGCAGACAGCACTGAAGGGAAGGGATCCATCCAGAGGGACCCTGACAGGCTGGAGAGGTGAGGTGAGCCCATGACAGCCTCACGAGGATCAACAAGTTGAAATGCAAGGTTCTGCATCTGGGTCAGGGCAATCCCAGGCAGGGCAGGGACACAGGCTGGGCAGGGACTGGCTTGAGAGCAGCCCTGAAGAAAAGGACCTGGGGGTGCTGCTGGATGAGAGCTCAACAGGAGCCACAGTGAGCACTTGCAGCCAGAGAGCCAATCACATCCTGGGCTGCATCCAGGAAGTGTGGCCAGCAGGTCACACTTCTTCCAAGTGAGACCCTACCTGGAGCACTGTGTCCAGTTCTGGAGCCTCTGTTACAGGAAGGATCTGGAGGTGCTGGAAGGTGTCAGAGAAGGGCCACGAGGGGAGCAGAGGGCTGGAGCTGCTCTGCTATGAGGACAGACTGAGGGAGTGGGGGCTGTTCAGTCTGGAGAAGAGAAAGCTCCCAGGAGACCTTCTTGTGGCCTTCCAGTATCTGAAGGGGGCTACAAGAAAGCTGGAGAGGGACTTTGTAGGGTGTGAGGGAGTGATAGGACTGGGGGGAATGGAACAAAACTAGAAATGCGTAGATTCAGATTGAAATTAGGAAGAAATCCTTACAGTGAAGATGGTGAGACACTGGAACAGGTGTCCAGGGAGGGAGGGGGGGGAAGCCTCATCCCTGGAGGCCTTAAGGCCAGGCTGGATGTGGCTATGAGCAACCTGATGTAGTGTGAGGTGGAGGTTGGATCTGGCTGATCCTTGAGGTCCCTTCCAACCAGACAATCTATGACTATCATTCTAGGATCATCAAGTACAACCAGAACCCTAATCTACAAGGTTCCCCCCTAAACATATCCCCTAAACCATATTCCCAGTAGCTGAGACTAAGCCACCATGATGCACCAGGATGAGCTCATGCAGCCAGTGATCAGCAGATGGATCTTTTCCCCAATCTCCCAGTGGGAAATAATTCCTTCAGTGTAGCCACACATTGATAAAGGGAAGGTCAAAGAATCCTTTTGGCCACTATGATGGCCTGAATCATGGAGTGTACATCCAAGGAGGAGAAGGTGGGCACTGCATGTGCTACCACAGCACCCCAAGAGAAAATACCTGCTATCTGAACTAGATCTGGGTCTGGCAGCTTGAACTGTATCTACACATAATGTACCACCAGTAATTCATTGTGTGGGATACCAAGTCGATAGTGACCTTGTCTTAACAGGCATATTTAAAAGTGTTGTTGGTTGGTGTTTTTCCCCACAAGATATCATTTAAAAAATTATGCTAGAGGTGAGGAGAAAGTTCTTCACAGAAAGAACTATTGGCCATTGGAATGTGCTGCTCAGGGAGGTGGTGGAGTCACCGTCCCTGGAGGTGTTCAAGAGGGGATTGGACGTGGCACTTGAAGCCAAGGTTTAGTTAGTCATGAGGTGTTGGGTAATAGGTTGGACTTGATGATCTCTGAGGTCTTTTCCAACCTTATAGTTTCATAGTTTCAGTCAGGGTTGGAAGGGAGCACAAGGATCATCTAGTTCAACCCCCTGCCATGGGCAGGGACACCTTATTGATTCTATGATTCATGACATGCTGAATGCAGGGGTGCTGCTCCCAGAAGAATGGCAGATTGTGCCACTTGCATGATCTGTTTGACTTGTTTGACTGTGGCACATCAGAAGACATTCAGCATTCATATTCCAGTCAAATATCAGCACATTTCAAATCCTTTTCCTGAAATCACCATTTCTGTTTCCTTCTCATGCAAACAAGTCAGTTTTCCTCCATATTACCTGGCTCTGGAGGATCATGGCCTCACTACAAACAGCATCATCACCAGCCCTGCTAAAAGATGTGGGGGTTTTGGAAAGAACTGTGCCACAAATCTGTAGTTAAAGGTTAGGAATTTGAAAGGTAGGCATTAGAATTTGGTATAATCACAAAGAAGACCTTTGCAGTGTCAAGTTCATACAATCACATGTACAGCAGGCAGAAAGAATGTATTTGATTACACTCATTTCATTCACCTGTCAGTGCAAGACACATAAAGCATTACAGTGCTTTGAGCTCTCAAATCTGCAACAAACAGTTAACATTGTTACAATTTTCCATGGGTTTTGAGTTTTGGTTTTAATTGCCCTCTAGGTTATCTTAAAATATAACTTCGATTTTGGCCTAAATTTGATCAATCTTGCATTCCACAGAAATCTCAAGCAGTCTCCTCTGTTTTATTCAGGAGACTGGATTCATCCTATGATACACCAGAGAGTTATACTGCCATCCAGAGGGACTTCCACAGGCTGAAAGAAACGGGCTGACCGGGACCTCAAGGAGTTTGACAAGAAGTGAAAAGTCCTGCCCTTGAGGAGGAACAACACCGTGCAGCAGTTCACTCTTGGGGGCGGCTGGCTGGAAAGCAGCTTTGCAGAAAAGGACATAGGGCTCCTGGTGAACACTAAATTGAACATGAGCCAGCAGCGTGGCAAAGGAGGTTAATGATACCCTGGGTTGTACTAGATGAGATACTGCAAGCAGGTCAAAAATGGATGCTTCTTCCCCTCTTGGTGAGGTCATAGGTGGCAGTGCTGGGTCCCACTGCTAGGCTTCTCAGCAAAAGAGAGACATGGACACAATGGAGACAGTCCAGTAAAGGACGAAGCAGGGTCTGGAGCATTTCTCCTACATGGAAAGCTGAGCAAGCTAGAATTGTTCAGCCTGGAGAAAAAAAAGGCTCAAAGGGGGTATCTCACAAATATATGTAATTACCATCAAAGAGACGGTAAAGAAGATGGAGCTGGGCTCTTTTCAGTGGTGCTCAGTGACAGGACTAGAAGCAGTGGGCACAAACACAGAAAAATCTAAAATTTTTTTCTACTGTGAAGATGACCAAATAACCTTGGTGATTCTGTGATTCTGTGAAATACTGGCACAGGTTGCCCAAAGAAATTGTAGAGTCTCATCCTCAGGGATGTTTTAAAATCTACTGGATGTGTGTGCTGGGGCAACTGGCTCTAGGTAACCTTGCTTGAGCAGGGAAGTTGGACGAGATGACTTCCAAAGGCCACTTCCATCTCAATTTCTCTGTGATTCTGTGTGTGATCTGTCCTAACACATCTACAGATCTAGACCTCAGCATGACCTGAGTAGGATGCAGGGTGAGGAAAGCTTCTTCATTGTAGTGGTCAAATCCTAGATTTCTAGTTTTCAAAAGACAATAATACCATAATAATACAATAATACAATACACCAGGTTGGAAGAGACCTTCAAGATCATCACGTCCAACCCATCAACCAATCCAACCCACCTACAATACAGTACAATAGTACAATACAGTACAATACAGTACAATACAACCCACCTAAACAACTAAAAAACTAAACCGTGGCACCAAGCACCCCATCAAGCCTCTTCTTGAACACCTCCAATGAAGGTGACTCCACCACTTCCACAGGCAGCTGATTCCAGTGGGCAATCACTCTCTCGGTATAGAACTTCTTCCTAAGATCCAGTCTAAACCTGCCCTGGCGCAGCCTGAGACTGTGTCCTCTTGTTCTGGTACTGGCTGCTGGGAGAAGAGACCAACCTCTGCCTGGCTACAACCTCCCTTCAGGTAGTTGTAGAGAGCAATAAGGTCACCCCTCAGTCTCTCTCTCCAGGCTAAGCAACCCCAGCTCCCTCAGCCCTTCCTCATAGGGCTTGTCTTCCAACCCTCACCAACTTTGTTGCCCTTCTCTGGACACGCTCCAGCAAGTCAACACCTTCCTAAACTGAGGGGCCCAGAAACTGGACACAGTACTCAAGGTGTGGCCTAACCAGTGCAGTGTACAGGGGCAGAATGGCTCCCTGCTCCTGCTGGCCACACTGTTTCTGATGCAGGCTAGGGGATGCCATTGGCCTTCTTGGCCACCTGGGCACACTGCAGGCTCATGTTCAGCTACCATCAACCAGCACCCCAGGTCCTCTCTGCCTGGCCGCTCTTCAGCCACTTGACCCCAGCCTGTAGCACTGCATGGGGTTGCTGTGGCCAATGTGCAGAAACCCGGCACTTGGATGTGTTCAAATCTCATGCCGTTGGACTCTGCCCATCTGTCCAGCCTGTCCAGGACCCTCTGCAAAGCCTCTCTGCCCTCCAGACATAGAGGCCCAGTCTTGTTAGACGGTATTTCCCGCCTGCTGAGTGAACTGAAAATTTTGACTACTATTTTCCAAGTGCTATTGTTTGAAATGGCCTTTGAATTACAAATGTGAACCATGAGATACTGCTTATCCATCACTGACAAAGGTATGAAATACCCATAATACTGAAGAAGACCCATGGTTCAGAGCAGCACACAATTTCTAGTAAATTAACATTCAAATGGGGACTTTGATGCAGCAACTACTATTTTTTTTTGTCTGCTGTTGCAGCACAATCTTTCTTACCCTTCCTGAAATAATATTGGCTTTCATTCTTTACAACTGAAAATGACAGAAACTGAAATTTCTGCTCTGCTGCAACTAAAACAAGAGGATGTTTAAACTGCATTCTCCAAAGAAATGTTTGAAGGGTGATCTAGAATCCCCAGACATTGCCAGTGGAGATGCTTTGCTTATCAGGAATTACCAGAAGCTCATTTAATACACCTTTCTTGCTCATTTACTTATAATTAAGGTAGTAGCTTATCATCACTTCAAGGCAGATTTTCAACTCTGAAATTTCTGTTCCTACTAAATTACTAGAACAAGAAGACACAGTCTCAAGCTGCACCAGGGAGGTCAGACTGGATGTTAGAAGAAAATCTACACAGAGAGAGTGATTGCCCATGGAATGGGCTGCCCGGAGAGGTGGTGGAGTCACCATCACTGGAGGTGTTCAGAGGAGACTTGATAGGGTGCTTGGTGCATGGTTTAGTTGATTAGGTGGTGTTGAATGATGGGTTAGACACAATGATCTTGAAGGTCTCTCCAACCTGGGTTATTCTGTTCTGTTCTATTCTATTCTCTTCTATTCTATTCTATCTATTCTTTATATTCTATTCTATTCTCTATCTATCTTATTCTATTATCTATTCTATTCTCTTCTATTCTATTCTATATTCTACTATTTACTCTACTCTATTATCTATTCTATTCTACTTGCAATTTTAGGACTGGCATAAACACAGGATAACTTATATATTAAATCCCAAGTCATTGCACTTGCAGGTGTTGTCAGAACCAGAATTCAGTTTCTGGAATGTTCTTTCGGTCCACATTAATTTGTTCCATGCAAATGGCCTGAGGTAAAAGCCACAATTCAGCTTCAAGGAAAACAAAGCCAGTTAAAACGTGCATTGAGTAAACTCAGGAAAAAAATTGAAATCTCATTTAGAAAGATGATTTTTCTGTGCATGCATAAGCCCGGTAAGCTCTTTGTTTTGTGAGAGCCAGCCCTAACCTTTTTTACTCAGCCATTCTTCCTGTCATTTGTTTCTTTTTCATTTTTGTTCAGAAGTTGAAACTTGAAACCAACAGAATCACCAGTCTACACAGGAAAAGCAAGCAGATATGTAAAGCCCACTCTTCAATGAAACACAAAATAGAAATTGTGTTCTAAGTCCTGAGCAAAGAGAGAAACGTGCTTTAAAATAAAGATCACCTCATTCAAAATCCATGCACATCTGAACTGTGACACTATTTGACTTAAGTATTGCCCCCATACACTTATACACAGACACATAAATATGAAAGAGTGGAAATATACTCAGAAGCAAAGAGCTTCCCCGAAATCTCATTCTTTTCCTGCTGACTGCACGGATCTACAGGTAGATCCAGATGGTGAATGCATACCTGATGGCTTTACAAGACGACCAAGAGAATGAGCTTGAAGTGATCATACAAAGAGAAATGTTTTCAAAGAAGGATTCAGTTTGTGCTGCTGAAACTTGGAATGGATCCTCAAAAAAAAAAAAACCCCAGAAATTAAACTTTCAGAAAAATTATCTCCTTTTAAACACCTATACTTTATCCTTTTCCCTTCCACTTTAGCAGCTGGTAGGGAAGATTAGAGCACTGCTTGTTATCACACCAAAGTGAAGTCTATGCTATTTTGGACATTCATAAAGCAACTGTATAGCCTAACCAAGACAGAATAAATGTCAATAGTATTTAGGGACACCTCCACTGGACCAGGTTGTTCAAAGCCTCTTGCAGTCTGGCCTTAAACACTTCTTGGGATGAGGTGCCCACCAACTTCTCTGGGCAACCCATGATATTTCCTGTTACTTCCCACTCAAAACTTTAGCAGATTTTTATACCAACCTTTCAGCTAACTTAAGGAAGAGCAGGATTAACTATAAAAATATCTTGATTTCAGAAAGGAGAACAGAATGGTATAAGCTAGAGTAGCAGTGGAAGGAGATGCTGCACTTAATTCTCCCTTTTACATTTCACATAGGACAAATAACCCAAATACAATAATCCAATGTAAACTGTGTCGTGGTCATCTGCTCGAGTGTTAAAAACTAATTTCCATTCTTTCAGTTAATCAGTCTTTCAATCTAATAACAAAAGAGAAACAAACAAAACAAACAAATAAAAAAAAAAACCAAACAAAACTGTGTTAAGAACTTGCATTGTAAAAAACGAATAATCTGAAAGGCATCTAGCAGATGTGTCGTTCAAGCAGTGTTTGTTGATGCCTGTCTCCCCAGATTTAACATTAGATTTGGGGACAGAGAGATAAAAGAAGCTAGGGATTTGGCAACATTTTAGACTGGTAAGGGGAATATCCACTCCAACTGGTGTTTTCCCAACTTCCTTATGTTCATAGTGGCATCAAGTTGCCATGGGAGATATGGAAAAGGATGAGGAGTCTCTGTTGCAATCATAATAAAAGGATACATAGTAAGGGTTGGACTGAGGTTAGGGTCTGATGGGTACTCGACTGAAAAACACAGACAAGGAGCAAAATGTGTTATTCAGTGCCCAGAGATTGTCAGCACTGTTAGTCCCAAGTATAGGCTGTCATGAGGAAAACAAAAAATCTGATGATTATGGAATCATGGAATCAGAGAACAGCTTAGGTTGGAAGGGATCTTAGAGATCATCTACTGCAAACTCCTGTCCAATGGGCAGGGATGCCTCTAAGCTAGGCACAGCTGCTCAACTGCCTCATCCAGACTGGCTTGAAACACCCCAGAGAGGAGCATCCACAACCTCCCTGGGCAGCCCATTCAGAATCTCACCACCCTCATACCCAGATTTGCAGAGTAGTCCTCTAATGTGTTAGAGGATGAAAATATTCGTGGAGGGAGGGAGCGTTTAGTGATGGCCTTCTATGACAAACTTACAGCACTGGCAGATACAAGAAGAGCAGCTGACATCATCTACCTGGATTTGTGCAAGGCATTTGACACGTCCCACATGACATCCTTGTCTCTGAGATGGAGAGACATGGACTTGATGGATGGACCACCAGGGGATTAGAAACTGGCTAGATGGATGGACTCAAAGGGTTGTGATCAACAGCTCAGTATCAGGTGGAGACCAGTGGCAAGTGGAGTTCCTCAGGGATCTGTACTGGGTCCAGTGCTGTTTAACATCCTTGTCAGTGGTATGGACCAGTGGCATCAAGTGCACCTCAGCAGATTTGCAAACAACACCAAGCTGTGTGCTGTGGTGGACTCACTTGAGGGAGGAGATAGCATCCAGGAGGATCTTGACAAGCTGAGAAGTGGACCAGTGCCAACTGCATGAGATTCAGCAAGTCAAAGTGCAAGGCCCTGCATCTGGATTGAGTCACTCTCAGGCACAAATACAGGCTGGGTACAGAGTAGATGAGAGTAACTCTTAAGAAAGAGACTTGGGTGTATTGATCGATGAGAAACTCAACATGAGCTGGCAGTATGCTCCTGCAGCCCAGAAGGCAAGCCATATCCTAGGCTGCATCAAGAAGAGTGCTCCAGCAGGTCAAGAGACATGATTCTTCCCCTTTAACTTCTGTGGTGAGACCCACCTTGAATGCTGCATCCAGTTCTGGAATTACCATCATAAGAATGACACAGAGCTGTTGGAGTGAGTCCAGAGGAGGGCCACAAGGATGAGACAAGGGCTGGAAACCTCTGCTATGCAGGTAGGCTGAGGGAGATGGAGTTGTTCAGCCTAGGGAAGAAAAGACTTCAGGAGGACTTATAGCTGCTTCTAATACCTGAAGGGATCCTACAGGACAGGCTGGAGAGGGACTTTCCATGAGGATGTCTACCCATAGGACAAAAGGAAAATGATTTTTAGCTGACTTGAATGAAGAGGTATGGACAAGAAGGTAAGTATTCACATGTTGCACTTTGAGTGTTTATTGTTACTCATGTAAATGTGTTTTTAACTTTCTAAAGTTACATATAAAATTCCTCATGTCTGTCTGTAATAAGTTACAGTCTAAATACCAGTATGTTTTTCAGATGATCAGATTCTCCCTGTAAAAACACTGCATTCAGTGTGACAAACACATTCTTTGCTTTTGGCATCTCTCCATCTGTGTGTGACAACTTTCTGGAGAAACCAGAGAAAGCCAGAGAACTTGCACTGCAGGAACTTGTGAATCATAGAATCACAGAATTGTTAGGGTTGGAAGAGACCTCAAGGATCATCCAGTTCCAATCCCCTGCCATGGGCAGGGACATCTCACACCAGATCAGGTCGCTTACAGCCACATCCAGCCTGGCCTTAAGAACCTCCAGGCATGGGGCTTCTACCACCTCCCTGGGCACCTGTGCCAGTGTCTCACCACTCATGGTGAAGAACTTCTTCCTAACATCCAATCTGAATTACCCATTTCTAGTTTTGCTCCATTCCCCCCAGTGCTATCACTCCTGACACCCTAAAAAGTCCATTTCCCAGCTTTCTTGTAGCCCTCTTCAGATACTGAAAGGCCACAGTAGGTCTCTGGGAGCCTTCTCTTCCCAGACTGAACAGTCCCAAATCCCTCAGTCTGTCCTCAGGTGCTCCAGACCTCTGATACCTTGTGGCCCTTCTCTGGACACGTTCTAGCACATCCAGATCCTTCCTGTAATAGGGGCTCCAGAACTGGACACAGTGCTCCAGGTAGGGTTTCACAGGGCCAGCCAGGCAGGATGTCTTTGGCTTTCTGAGCCGCAAGTGCACACTGGGGCTCCTGTTGAGCTTCTCATCCAGCAGCATCCCCAAGTCCTTTTCTTCAGGGCTGCTCTCAAGCCAGTTGCTGCCCAGCCTTTATTGGTGCTTGGGATTGCCCTGACCCAGATTCAGAACCTTGCATTGGTATGTTGAACCTCATGAGGTTGTCATGGGCCCACATCTCCCTGTCCAGGTAGTAGTGTATGTAAGCTAGAAGGTATATATATACACATAAGTGAAATCCACATCAGAAAGTCTAGAACAAGCTAATCTTAGAACACTGTTTTTGAACATTACCATGGTTTCTTTTCTCTTGATAAACCTTTTTCCTTTTCTAAGTTTGTCTCAGACTCATTTCACTGAAGACTAGTTTACCCTTCCAGTTAACAACTCGTCAATGTAATCCATCTCAATTGCATGATTCCTTCATTAATACTAGCCTTCTAGCTAGGGTCATCAGCCAAACCAAAATGAGACCAAAGCATGCAACCTTGGCCAGCAGTTACATTTAACTGCCCCTCTGTGGCTGAGAGTTACTGTCATGATGACTCTTGTCATGATGACTCTTGTCACGATGCTTTGATACTAAACTTTGGTAAATGAACTTTATAAGGTGAGGGGAATTAGAAAACAAAGACCAACTCCCTTTCTGCACTCCTGTGTGGTTTTAGCATCTTGATGCTATTGCTGTTAGTCCACCATAGCGAAGCTTCAGTGCCAGGCAACAGAAGCCTATCTAGGGGTTTGGTTTGACCACAATCAGCTGCTCCTCATGGCAGTCCATGAGAAAAACTGGAGCAGTAGCAAGGACTATGTTAGGTTCATAAGGCACTATGTAGTAGGAAGGAGAATTGAGTTTTCAGCATTAAGGAGGCAAAGCAGGATCCAACATTCACCTTATGATAGTTGCTCAACATAAAGTATGAAACATCTTTATTCTGTTCATGGATTTTGCAAATGCTTTGGCTGAATGCCTCAGAGGCAGAAATACCTGGGTGCTAGAATATTTGGGATTAACTTTCACACCATTGTGCACTAAAATGCAGAATGAAACTTTTTAGAATTCATTAAGTATATCTTTGAAGTTAATCCATTGGGCTGAAGCAGAAATCCATCACAGAGAAGAATAGCTGCAATGTTTCAATCAAAGTGTAAACACTGAGGGCTAGTAAAGTTGAAACAGACGAACAAGAATAAAATATGCCATGTAATACAAATTTGATGTCAGGCACTACTTTACATGTGGGTTTACAGCAATGTTCCATTGACAAATTAAATGAGGCCGTGACATTTTGTCAAGAAAAGGATTAGTTCCTTACTTTTTTTTTTGCCTGCCAGTGGCACTAAGGAGATATG
>CM037632.1:56004836-56079076 GCA_015227895.2 Colaptes auratus
TATCCTTTGATTGTAGGGAAGTTCTCACCAAGAACTGCCTTTCCCTGAGGTGAAGAATGTGATTCTGTGCAAAAATCAGAAGTCTCCAAGGAAGAAGGGAATTATCAGCCAGTAAAGTTTACATACCTCTCAGATAATAGAAGGAACTAAAATATAGGATATTTAAAGATAAAATTAAAGAAAAAAATGAAAAACATTAGTCATTATAAGAAATCTGTATGGCTTTGAAGCCACAAGCAGAGAATCTGACCTTCTGATCTTGAAGTTCTCTAAAGGGTCAAAAATTAATGAGTGTGGACCTGACTGATAGGATGTACCTGGATTCCCCAAAAAATCTGTTGTCAGAGTCCTTAACCAAAAAACCTTAAGGCCATCAAGCAGCCACCACGTAAACAAGAAGGTCCTTACCTAACAAGCCCTATGAGAGAGACTGGGGGACTGGGGTTGCTTAGCTGGAGAGGAGACCAGGGGTGACCTTATTGCTCTCTACAACTACCTGAAGGAGGTTGTAGACACAGAGGTTGGTCTCTTCTCCCAGGCAACCAGCAGCAGAACAAGAGGACCACAGTCTCAGTGTGCCAGGGGAGGTTTAGGCTGTTGAGGTTAGGAGGAAGTTTTACACAGAGAGAGTGATTGCCCATTGGAATGTGCTGCCCGGGGAGTACTGTTGGAGTCGCCGTCACTGGAGTGTTCAGAGAGGAGACTTGATAGGGTGCTTGGTGCCATGGTTTTAGTTGATTAGGTGGTGTTGGATGATAGGTTGGACATGATGATCTTGAAGGTCCTCCACCTGGTCTATTCTATTCTATCTATTCTATTCTATTCTATTCTATTCTATTCTATTCTATTCTATTCTAACAGTGAAAAAAATGAGAGTAAGAATAAATGGTAGGTACTTGCAGTGAAATTATCAACAGAGTTGTGCAGGACCTGTGCTAAGATCTGTGTTATTTTACAGTATTTAAATAACCATGCCCAAGCTAAGACTGAGTTGATAGCAAATGTAGTTGTAATGGGTAGTTATGTGGCATAGTGTGGATTACAGAAGGAGCTTACAATATCAGGCAGCAATAAAATGGCATACAACGGTCACTGTAGATAAATGTAAGAAAAATAGCTGCTATTCAGGACAGAGATCTTGGTAGTTTTCATGAAACCATTCCTGTTCATTAGCAGTCAAAGAAGAAATCAATGTTGGGAATTACCTGAAGGGATAAGGATTAGCAGAAAATATCACTTATACTTCTTGATCTTAAATAGCTAAAAGACAACAAAGGATTTAATTATTTTTATTCACCTCACCCCTTCCTGTCTCTTCCAATAGTAAGAGAATGAAATAAGGTGTGCAGGAGTCAATCATAGAATCATAGAATTGTTAGGTTTTGAAGGGACCTCAAGGATCATCTACTTCCAACCCCCCTGCCATGGATAGGGATCTCTCACACTAGATCAGGTTGCTCAAGCCACATCCAGCCTGGCCTTAAAAATCTCCAGGGATGGGGCTTCTACCACCTCCCGGGCAACCTGTTCAAGTGTCTCTCACCTCTCTCATGGGGAAGACTTCTTCCTAACACCCATCTGAATCTACCCATTTCTAGTTTCGTTCCTTCCCCCTAGAGTGAAGTTCAAAGCAGGAGTTCTTCAAGCAAGGGGCCTAATTGTGGAACTTGCTGCCAAGAGGGTTCAGAAGGATCACTCTGATTCAGGGGTGCAATGGACAAATACCTGAAATAGACCATTGTTTGGTGGCTACTGAATAGGCATATTCTGAGCTGCAAAGAGTTGAAGAAGAACTAAGGTACTAAGAGCAATATTGCACATGCATGCCCTTCTTTTCTTCCAAGCAGGTCAATGCTGGAGAGAGATGACTGACTGACTTAAAAGAACATGCCTGTTCTTCCACCAGACACAAGGGCTGAAGATTTCAAAATGAAGGTAGAAAGAAACTATTTATCTTGAGTTACAAACTGATTTTTGTAGCATTACTCTCCCCTTCACTTCTGATACATAAACTTTCAATAAATCAGCTTCTTTTTTTTTTCCTGAGTAGAAAAAGGTATAACCAGGGACTATGCTTGAATTTTTGAATTTCTCATTCAGTCTGTAACTCAGCAGGGGAAAGAAGTCACTTTGCACTTCATGTGATACCCACCAGCATCCCTTTCAGACAAGAGTGACTGAATAGAAGTCACAGCATGAAAAGTATACCAAAGTGAATGTGATTGGAAGGAAAACATAGCTCCTATCTGGACTGTTTGGACTGACATGTCAGCATTCAGGAGTATCCTGTAGTTCGTTGTTCTGCCCATTTCACTTTCACCAGAGATACACACGTGGAAGCATAACTGCAGCGCATAAAGTTCACTTGTGAACTAATGACTTTGAAGGAGATCATATAGTGGAACTTCCAGAAGAAAAACACTGTGAAGAGCAGCCAAAAGAGAAGCCTTTAATTGTAAAGCTAAGTAACACCAGAAGCACAGACAGGAAAGCAATCAGTTGATTCAGAAACAAGGATGTGTTTAGTGCCAACACTCTGCAAGGTTGTTCTTTTACTAAAATGTTGCTTTTTTGTTAGGTAGGAAGAAATATCTTGTGAATGTCATCCAGAAAACAAATAACCTTTTCTACACGAGCAGCTTGCTACCCAGTCATATGCTCTTCCCACTAGGAAGGCATGAATGAACCTTGAATTCCTCAGCATAGTGGGTTGACTCTGCATAAACACTTGTGTTCTCAATCAACAGCACGGCATAAGAGACATATGAAGTATTAGTATGCTTGATATTCTGTCATAATTTTCTGTCTGTATCTTCACCTCAGCAATAGGGGGGGTATGGTCCTTTGATGTTGAGACCAGGTGGCAAGGTCTGCTGCACACAAACTACTCTAGAGCTCAGATCAGGTCTCCTCTGTGCTCCACAATGTCCCTAAGATTTAGGACATCAATTTACTTTTATGTTTTATTCCACGAGTTTTGAAGTAAAAACATGGTTATTGTGTTGCAGCCTGTATGAGCATTACAGCCTGCAGCCTGAAACAGCATTCAAGTCCTAGAGTGCAGCAAAAGAGCACAGGGGACACCCAAGGGTTCAAATCTACCAGAGGACTTCTGGAGACATGGAAAGGTGGAAAGAGTCAAAGCTGATTCAGCTTTGTTCAGAGGGGCGTTCAGCATGCACAATCCCACAACCAGTCTGGAATCTTAAGAGAGTGGCTATGACTATGGCCGTTGAGATCCATGTATGAGATTTCTTCCTCACCAGTTTTATGGTATGGCCCTGGTATATTTTGTATATTTGCTCTTATTGCTGCTTGAATTTCTCTTCACCAGACTACAAGAAATGAAGCTGAGTGACTCTTTTACCTGATCACTTGTCTAATGTCACTAGATTGCCCACTACTCTAAAATTCATGCCAGAAGAAATTCGCAATTTGAACTATAGATATGGCTCCATTTTACATCCTCCTCCACCATCTGACTTGAGATCATTTTTGATGATCTTTCTCAGGCTAGGAAGGTCTAAGATCCTTCTGTGAAGCAAAGGTGAAATATAAATTGAATACCTCATGCCTGGGGTATAAAGCTGTTTGTCTTTGTACTGCAGTCTCTCTAATTCTCAGCCTGACTTAGAAAAATGAGATGTATAACGCCAGGGATGAGCCTAGAACTTTGGCCTGTAGTGCATTGTCTGTGAAATTCTTTTTTCCCTTTTACTATTCTTAGTGCTGTGGCAGATGAATGAGTGGATGTATTATGTGCGTATGTGTGTTTGCCATCCTCAGTGAGTGTGTCTGCTTCTGTCCTTGACTTACTTTTTCTTCTTTCTTTATGTTCTTTTTTCTTTCCTATACATATCCAGTTCTAGTCAGACCCTCTCTATTCAAACACTTCTTTTATTCCTAAAACACTCATAATGTTATTCAGAGAATATCTGTACAGAGGGAATAGATAGAACACAGAGTGCTTACCACCGTGTAAATGATGTGCTCCCTGAAATGCTTCTATGCGTTGCATGCACTGTTGTCCTTCACTTAGATTATGCATAAAAAGAAATGTATCTACCTTTCTTTTGAATTCTTGACATAGTTTGAGCAATTGTCACTGTGTATTTGTCTTGTTAGGTTGAAGGCATAATAAAAAGGCTAGAAACAACAAAGAGTTAGGCTCAATAGGAAATATGAATGTGTCAGCTCTTCAGAAGTGATAAAAGAAGCGTGCTTTTATGGAAGATAGGTTACCAACTAAAAGCCAGAAACTCTCCTAACTTACCAGCAGGAACGTTAAGATTCTTGACAGTATTTCAGCATGTTCAAATGCATTTAAATTTTAAATAACATTATCAAGGGTTACATGATGTTAATCTTCCACTACCAAATCACACTCAGGTCACAAATGCCCAGCTCCTGTTCTCTCAGACAAAGCTTGCTTCGAGCCAATGAAGGAACAATACCCCTTTTAAGGATTGTCCCTTCTTCACTGTAAAACAGCCTCTGTGGATGACTGGTTGCAAGGCAACAGAAGCATACATCCCCCACTACAATTCTGGGGTTTTTTTTGATTCCCTGACAGCATCACAGTAATGATTTTTGGACAGAGAGTGTTTTACCCAGACAGCAGGATTGGATAGTATGATAGGGAGAGATCTAGTAGGCTGCCCCATATATTCTTGAACTTTAAAAAAATTTCCCAGAAAACTCTACAGCTCTAGTGTGCACAGGAGGTTATAGATAAATGTTTTCCTAAAATCTGTTACCCTCCCAGCCCCACTCTAGTCAAGGAAGACATGCATAGACTAAAACAAGTCGTGGATGCCCCATGATGGTAAGAGACCAGAGCATTTGCTCTGAGGAAGGCTGAGGGAGCTGATTTTTTCAGCAGGAAAATAGGTGGTATCTAGAAAGAACTGAATGATATACTGCCCCACCAGCTTCTTTGGGAGGCTGACAAGAGACCACAGATATAACTACACTGAAATAAGACAGGTTCAGACTGGATAAAGCCCAGACTGGATAAAGCCCTCAGCAATCTGGTCTGAACATCACAACACACCCCTGTATCTAGCTGGTTATGATCTAGAGACCTGACATCCCTTCTAGCCTGAGCTAATGCAACAATCCTGTCTCCAGCATCTGCTGTTCAACAGCTGAGCTTGCTCCCTCACAGTCTGGAATAAGACATAGACAAAGCAAAAGTTCATTTTAAAGAGCATGTTTAGCACTGCAAAGCAACTCTTTTTTACCATGTCTTTCACTTGCAAGTGGTAGGAGGACATCACCACAGGATGCCACTGTGACCAACAGCTCCTGAAACTGCCTATGTCTTTAGTGGAAAGAATTCCAGAAAGGTCCTACCCTTTTCCTGGCTGGGGTTCACACTACATTCCCAAAGTATTTATTTCTCCTAGTGGCAGCATAGCCAGAAGAACCCGAGTATCACAGTATATCAGAGGTTGAAGGGACCTCAAGAGATCATCGGGTCCAACCCCTCTGCTAAAGCAGGATCACCCAGGGTAGCCTGCACAGGAATGCATCCAGGTTTGTTTTTGAAAGTCTCTAGAGAAGAGGCTCCCACCTCTCTGGGCGCCTGTTCCAGGGCTCTAGTCAACACCTCTCTGAGCGTACTGGTTCGGGCCTGTTCAACCGTCCTCTGTTCATCTCACTGTCATCCAGTTGGTTGACTCGTAAGAATTCTAGTCATGTTGAGTGAAATCTCTATGTTCAAGTTGAACCCTTGTTCCTTGTCTTATTCCTGTGCACCACTGAAAAGAGCTTGGCCCCATCCACTTGACACCCACTCCACAGTTATTGTACACATTGATGAGATCCCCTCTCAGTCTTCTCTTCTCAAGACCAAATAACCTCAGGCTCTTAAGGGAGGTTGTAGCCAGTGGGCTTGGTCTCTTCTCCCAGGCAACCACCAACAGAACAAGAGACACAGTCTCAAGCTGTGCCAGGAGGTTTTAGGCTGGATGTTAGAAGAAGTTCTTCACAGAAACAGAGATTGCCATTGGATTGTGCTGCCCAGGGAGGTGGTGGAGTAACCATTAGTGGAGGTGTTTAAGAGGAGACTGGATGAGGCACTTGGTGCCATGGTTTAGTTGATAAGATGGTGTTTGGTGATAGGTTGGACTTGATGATCTTGAAGGTCTTTTCCAACCTGGCTATTTCTATCTATTCTCTCAGTCTTTCTTCAGAGGGGAGATGTTCAAGACCCTAATCATCCTCATGGCTCTTCATTGGATTCTCTTCAGCAGTTCTCTGTCTTTCCTGAACTCTGGAGCCCAAAACTGGACACATCATTCCAGGTGTGGTCTCACCAGGGCAGAGTAAAGTGGTAGAAGAATCTCCCTAGACCTGCTGGACACACCCTTCTTGATGCACCCCGGATATCATTGGTTGTCTTGCCACAAGGGCACATTGTTGTTCCATGCAGAACTTCCTGTCCACAGCACCCCAAGGTCTTTCTCTGTGGAGCTGCTTTCCAGCAGGGCAGCCCCTAACCTGTACTGGTGCATGTTGTTATTTCCTCCCAGATGTAGGACCCTACACTTGTCCTTTTTAAACTTCGTGAGTTTTTGCCTGCACCCAGCTCTCCAGCCTGTCCAGGTCATGTTGGATGGCATCACAGCCTGACAGGTGTCAGCCACCTCCCCCCCAGTTTTATACCATCAGCGAACTGCTGAGGGTACTCTCAATCCCCAATCCAGGTTGTTGACAAGAGTATTGACAAAATGACCCAATAGCAATCCCTGGGAACACCACTGGACACAGGCCTCCAAGTTGACTCTGTGCCACTGATGATGACCCTCTGAACTCTGTTTTCAATCCACCTCACTGAGCAGCTATCTATGCCACATCTCCTGAGCTTTTCTATGAGGATGTTTATGGAGACAGGATCAAATCTTACTGGAGTCAAGATATATGACATCCACTGGTCCCCCCCATCGATCCATTTGGTCATATTTCATAGAAGGCTATCAGATTAGTCCGCCAGGATCTCCCCTTGGTAAATCCATGTTGGCTACTCCTGATGACCCTCTTGTCTTCCACATGGTTAGAGATGACCTCCAGGATGAGCTGCTCCATCATCTTTCCAGGCTACTCACTATAGTATGATCAGTTGCTAAGGTACAATTAGAGAAAACTCAAAACTTAATGCATGCAGCATGGAAACAAACAAGAGGAGCTGGAAGCCACTGTGTATCAGGAAAACTATGACATAGTGGCCATCACAGAAACATGGTGGAATGTCTGACACAACTTGAGTGCCACAATTAACCCCTTCTTCAGAAGGATAGGCAAGGAAGGGGGTGGTGGGGTGGCTCTGTGTATCAGGAGTGTTTTGATTTATTGAAGTTAATGATGGTGATGATAGGGTTCAGTGTTAATGGGTAGATGCTCTGGTGGGAGTCTTGTTATAGACCACCCAGCCAGGATGAAGACAGCTAAAATATTCTTTAAGGTATCTGGGAGAAGTCTCATGATCCATTGTTCTCCTGGGAGTCTTCAGCTTTCATGGTGTCTGTTGGTAAAGTAACACAGCAGAGAGGGAGCAGTCCCAGGTATACCTAGAGTCTGTGGAGGATACCTTCTTGACACAGTTGTGAGGAAGCCGAATAGGGGGCACTCTGATGGACCTCCTGCACTGTGATCATGAAATGATACAGTTCTCAGCTGTTAGAAAAGTAAAGAGTGGGGGGGCAGCAAACAGCCACCTGAGACTTCCAGCAGACAGACTCTGGTTTGTTTCAGAGACTGGTCAACAGATTCCCTTTGGAGATAGTTCTGAAGGGCCAAGTAATCCAGGAAGGCTGGACAGTGCCCCGTGGGCTAAAAGATGGGTCGTGGGGAAGAAGGCCAGCCTGGCTAATTGAGACATTTGGTTTCAGCTTAGGGAAAGAGGAAGTTTATGGTCTTTGGAAGATGGAGCACACCACTAAGGAGAACTATGAAATTCTTGTGAGGCTCTGTAGGGAGACAATTAGAAGGTCCAAAGCAAAACTGGTAATAATTTGGCTTCAGATGTTAAAGAAACATGAAATCCTCCTACAAATACATTAGCACAAAGGAGACTAAGGAGAATCTCTGTTCTTTTATGGATGCAGGAGGGAACATTGTGGAAAGGATGAGGAAAAGGCTGAGGTACTCAATACCTCTTTGCCTCAATCTTTAGCAGACCAGTTGTTCATTGGATACCCATTCCCCTGAGCTGGAAAATCAGGATGGGGAGCAGAATGAAGTCTCCATTATCCAAGATGAGTTGGTTACTGATCTGCTGCACCACTAAGACACAAGTCTATGTGGCCAGATGACATACACCAAGGGAACTTTGGAGCTGTCAAAGTGCTCACCAGCCACTTTCCATCATTACCAGCAGTCCTGGTGAACTGGGGAGGTCCTAGCTGTCCCTGGAGCTGTTCCAAAAGCACATAGACATGGCACTTCGGGACACGGTTAAATAGCTATAATAGTATTAGGTCAATGGTTGGACTCAATGATCTTAGAGATCTTTTCCAAGTGAAACAATTCTCTGATTCCCTTAAGCAAAAAATTGGTCAAGACAACCACTGGAAACACCATTCACTAGCCAAACAGACACAGAATACAGAAGACTACACCTTGTAACAGGGTTATATCCATTAGCCTTGAATCAGTCTGTCTGAACAACGCCTGAGAAAACACACTGAATTTGGACGGTAGCACGGGAAGGAGATTATTTTTAGTAACAATAAGAGACTTCCACTACCTGATTTCTATCACATGCAGCTCCCTGCCAAGTAAATGCAGGCCTCATAAATTTTGCTTCCTCTAAAGGCTATGGATTTCAAAGTATATAATTAAAAATTACCTGTTACCGTGAACATGAGAGCCCAAAATGCAAAACTGTAGTGAAGCAGGTTGGGTCAATGACAGAACCGTTCTCTGAATGTTCAATCAATTCACTGAGATAGCAAGATGGCGGTGACAGCCTCTCACTCCATAGCGAGCGCAGTATTCGTCTAATACGAGACTTGACCTGGACTAAACCAGCCCTGAAAGAGAAAGCAAAAAAACCCCAAAACCACAATGTTTTGAGATTCCTTTTCCCCTCTCACAGCTTTTAAACCTGGAAAGAACGCCAGGATATACTTTTTACATGCGTCACATAAACTTTTTGTACTCAAATGATTTATATCAGACTGATGCTGGTGGCACTGGAAGCTAGATCGGACAACAGCCCTCATGCTGAAGGGAATAAATGTCAGGAAATTGAAGTTCTCATTCCACTACTATGAAAGAGAGAGTTTACAAAACCATGTTAATACATCTAAAGCCTGGTATAGATTCAGTTATCCCAAACCTAGTAAAAAACACCCTAATGTTCTAAAATAAGGATTTTTTCCAAAGTAATTGATTTTAAGCTAGAAGAGAACATTTGCATAATGCTGAAGGACATAATATGGATGCTAAACACAGTTTTCTGGATTGCCAGTTCCCACGGCTGCAACTTCCATGTCAGAGAATCACAATTTGTTCATCCACCCTGTTTTGTAAGAGGGATACCAAGCTAAATGTTTGTTAAAAGCCATGTGAGTAAGATGAGTGTGACTGACCTTGAATAATAATTAGATATTCTGGGGCATACCGAGGGCTTACGTGAGCAGTCTTTATATGAGACCAAATCACATAACCCTGACACAGACACGAATGAAGCACAGACTCCTCCCAACACCACAACAGCTCCTGAGTGAATCCAGAGTAAAAAAGAAATTTATTCTTGATGTAGAATGTAAACCAGAAGACTCCTGATTGCCCTGCTGTCTGCCAATATGAAAAAACCAAAACAAAACAGTGAGCTTCCAAAAGCAGCAGGGAGAAAATCATAAACCTTGGGAAGCCACAGCACTACTGCGTCGCTGTTCTAAAAAGCAGTTTCCTTTGTTCTTTTCTTAACTGTGGTGATATTTGCCTCTCATCATCCTCGCCAAATGGTAAGAGAGACTGGGAACACCTAAACTCAAATATACAAAGAACTCGGTTAAGAAGTAAATTACTTTGTAAGTTTGTGAATTTGTACAATGAATTTAGCAGATGAAACCCATCGTTTTGCTAATGACTGTGAGTACTTCTGCAAGCTCTTTGTACAAAATAAAAGCAAAAATTACTATAAAACAATACTTAAAATATATTCACATCAGGCTTAAAACATCTGTGTTTTAGCTTTGCTGAAAGGCTTGCATGAGACAGGCGTTTCATTTAATATTCTCTTCTCCCCCAACTCTTGAACTGAACTACTATTTGTAAACAAGAATATCTCAGTTATTTTAAAATTAGTTTACTCCTGATTAATTTCTTTGAAGTCAGCTTTTCCACTGACATTAAAGAGCTTCAGCTGTTTCTAGAGAGCGCTTAGCTTTATTCCGGCACCCAGAACAGTACACCGTGTTTTAAACTTCTATCCGGTCACGCTCAATAGCTAATGCAGTTTACTCACTGGTTGCGAGAAAACATGAGACCCACTTAAAGAAGAAAGAAAAGAGGTTTTCATACAACCTGGTCAATTCTATTCTATTCGATTCTATTCATTGTTTTGGTGACAATATTAATCCTAGTCTTAGATATAATAAACAGTGGTTATTGTGATAATATTCTGCCACTGTGACATCGCCGTCACTGATCTCTATGGTTTTATGGGAGACATAATAAAACGCTGCATGTCGATCCCCCACAGTACAAAAAGAAAGAATTATTAACATTGATCTACATGAAATTGTGACAATTATACAAATCTTTTGAGAACCCATTTCTTTAACTTCAGTCTCTGCAGGACAACTTTTAGTGTGGTCATTTTCATATAAATACCTGCCTGCCTTGCCCCGTTCACCCCATAACACTCATAACCTCATAAACACATAAGTGTATGCTACAGAGCGTCAGATAACTGTACTCCTCAAAAACAAGAAGAATGCAAAATTAAAGCATTCACGTCACATAGTGTCCTAATACGAACGTGCTTAATATTAGTGCTTACACATTTCTTGTTCTATTTTACAAGATGCATGCATGATTTACTCCATATCCATAATAAATATAATATATATAAATATAAATGCATTGTTTCTAAAAAATGGCAGGAAATGAGCTGTTCGGAAAAAAAACCATAAATATCAGGTATAGTCTTTATTCTATTGCTGTCTTGACATTCCCAGTTTTTTTTAATTACAAAGATATAGTTAAATATGCAGTCTAACACCAACAACAAAATGGTCACCCATTCCACTTGCTAAAGCTGAATTTTAGAAAGAACAATAATAAATACATCAGGTTTATGTTGCTATAGCACTGTGTGTTCACCTAACTCTTCTAAAGTTCCTGATTTCAAGGTTATATTAAGTGTCTTACTATATTATTTATTATAAAAAAAGATTTTGACCTCAGTGCACTGTTAGAAAGCTAACAATTTTCTCTTTGAGTGCCATTACTTTGTACAGATGTACCTTTCGGCCTCTTCTTTGGTTCAGTGTGCAACCCACAGACAGAAAATGAGTCATTTAACTTTTTCTATACATACTTATCTGGTAGCATTTTAAAAAATTAATGTTTCCCTTTTTTAACACTTGCAAACAAACCTCAACCCCCCCATCATTACTTTTTGTTGCTGCTGGGATAGTAGAGTGAGAAAATTGTGTGCTATGAGGCATTTTAACTCCTTAGTGAGAGGTCGCTATCTCAAGCATGGTATCAGGTGAAAAAAAGAAGCCTCAGGAAGTTACCCACACAAACTCTTTAGCATGTGTATATAACGTTGGGCCTTCCCTAGTGAAACTAAACCAGAATCAACCCCATTCTCAGCTCTTAGTCCATAAAACCAGGAGCGAAAACATTATCTAGGAAAGGGAAACTGTAGCTACAAATATGGAAACACCTTATGTCAGTATCTTATTTTTTTATAGCTGTCTTGGAAAGTGAAAACACTTCACTTTGATACACAGATCACATATCACTTGTTTTCTCTTTAATAGCTCATCTTTTACTTGCAATTCGGTAACAGATATGTGCCCATGCATCTATACGTGCTGTAGATTCTGCTTCCCTTCTTTCAAAGTTTTCCTTCTTCACATCACAGTGGAATGGAGAATTACAGGATAGGTGATAATGCCCGACAAGACCTGAGTACATCTGTACCTTGAAATGTCTGTATAGGTGTCAGTAAATTCTACCATGGGTGCTCTTACCAGTATCAAATGTTCTGTTTTCATTCAAACCTCCAAAAGAGACATGACAATTCCAGCTGATAAAACCCGGAGTCCGCTTGGGTCTTTTTGCTTTGTATGAGTGCACAGCAGCAGCTTGTTAAGTGTATAATTTCAAATTTGAAACCAATTGATTGGAACCTTTTATTCCAACTAAACCCACAGGTATTGAATGCAAAAGAGAAAGGATTACTTTGTCACAACTCTTCTCACTTCTTTATTCTCTCTTCCAGCCAGTACATCACCAAACAAGAATAGAGTCATTCAGTCTGTGATCCAAGGTCTGCCTCTGAAGCAGTCTAAAGAGGGAAGCATGGTCAATTTGCAGGGTTAGCAGAAATAAACTCATCCATGCCATGTTTCTGACCACGGTCTGTATCTGTTCATACAAGGAAAATGTGCAGAACAATATATATGACAGTGTGTGCAGATTCACCGATGCAAGCGTACACACGGTACAGAAGTCTCTATACAAACATTCTTGTAAATGTCAAAGAAACAGGTAAGGCATTACTTGTTTGCAGATGACTTATAAAATCTCACTTTAAACCTGAAAATGGTATTACTAGATTATTTGTCTATCATAACAATCTATGCATTGTAATAATGAAAAAAAAAAAAAAGAAAAAGTTCCTACCCACTGACAGATAAACAAAACTCAGAAAGGCTTCTAGAAAACCCAGCACAGTACATGAAAATAATTCTTAAACTGCTGTTTTCTAGCAGAGCTCGTCAAATGTTGCAATTTATACTGAGTATGAAAAAAAAAAAAAGTGTTCTACAATTTTCTGCTTTTTTCTCTCTGTTTCTAATTTTAGCAAAATAACCAAATAAAATTCCTTCCCTCCACCGCCGAGAAAAGGTTTATGCGTTATTCTCAGATAATGAAGAGCATCTTTACTGCAGATAAAAGTACCACTCGTAAAATATTCATTATGGCTTGAACCTACTTCTCAAATGGCAAACTGGAGCAGAATGACACACTGGCTTGAGCTAGTCATTTCCAGCCTCCTTTTTGTACTTGGCTTTTAATGAGACAAACCTTAATGTAGTAATGGCAAAGGGCTCCTTCAACCTTCCAGCAAAGAGTAGTGAAAAAGGGAGCAGCATTTTTGTGTAAATACATTGAGAAAACATACCATCCCAAATGGCACTTCAATCAAAGGCCCAAATTATTGTTCTTCACAGATTGCATCTTTCAAACGCCTTTAAACCCCGCGGTTATCAAAAGAGAAGCTCTAGCGATTGCTTTCATTAATGCTTATGTTTTGTCAAAGTCCTCAATGTGAATTATCTATCAAGTATGGACAGAAAAGCCTTACATTGCCCGAAAGGACTAGTTACGTATTAGCACATTAGCTGTCTTGGATTCTATAGACTGTACTGGGGTGAACAGTCCTATCAACTTAAAAATTGACTTCCCCATTCAATAGGGTCTTGGATCTTTGTTCCTTTAAATTCAACCTAAGTCTTTTTATATTCGTTACTAGAAAAATAGAGACCTAAGTGTATCCTAATGCAATTTTGAAAACCGGCATAGGACAAAACAAAAATTTCTAAAGAAAAGGAGACAAAAGTTTATTGATTAAACCCAATTATAGAGCCGGTTCATAATCAAACTCAATGATCTGTGGGCATGATGCTAACATCTCAGTCACATTTAGAAATTTAGCCCCAGATCATATTGATCCATGTCAAGTCCAACTTTCAGCTGTATTTGTGGATGAGAGAATTATTTAATTCAAGCTGAAGGATCTGCAGCATCACATCCTGGAAAGATGCAGAAACTAATTCATATCACTTGGCTTTGCATTGTCAAAGCAAGAGTCACATCCATGTGACAGATTTCACCAAGGTGATGTAGCAAATAAACAGTATGACATACATCGATGGATAAGGTATGAGACCATCATCGTAGAGAAACAGAAGCATGTATTTAATGAAGATCGGCTGCATATGTAATTGCACAGATTAACTATTTCCCATGAGCACAGAGCAGCCTATCATTAATGACAAACTATGGTCATAATTTGACATAGGTACATAAATGCTCTGTCTTAATGCCATTTAAGTATATTGGACACAGAATTCATAGATAAACTACTGATAGACACAACTACATTAGTGAAAGTACTAAACTACATTGGGAAGTTACCTATCGTTTCTAAATGATCCCTGCACTCCAGATGAAGTTCTCCAAACCTAACAGGTTTAATATGCAATGGGTTTCTACATTTCTTGTAGTTTTATTCTTAGATGATGTCTGTTTTATTAAGCCATTATTTACATGAAGACAGATGACAGAAATGAAAGAGGATTAATATTTCTCTCTGCCGTTGGTCTCATGTGCAAACTATATATGGTTGAATCTTTCTGAATTAACTGGTGTGTTTCCCCCCCCCCCCCCCCCCTGCTTAAGCACACAAATGTAAAAGATTCTCCTTTAGTGAAAGAAAATCTGTGTTAAGTGCTGTTAATAATTGAGTTTCTGAAATCAGGAGACCGGATGTTTGCAAATGAAAAGATTCCACATTCTGATGCAGTTACCAAGATGATCAGAATTTGTAAGCCAATCGACTTAACGCAGCTTGTGAAGTAGAATCTGCTATTACACAAGGGGGGAGTGTGTTGTGTGGAAACAAAAAAGATGTATTTAAAATATAAATATTTGCTAGATTTAATTGCACAGAAAGATCTATGACTTTTACCATCTTTTAAGCAAAACTATCTGTAGAAAAGACACTGTCAGGTAGTAGCAGAAGATCTATTACCAAATGTATTTTAGCAAAGAAAACAAACAAATAAACCCCCTACCTTTGTCAGCTGTAGGTAAGCAGGAAATAATAAAAAATAGATCTAGTGTAATACATGAGATTTTATTTAGTGCTATGATATACATACAAGTAACTGGCAACCTTTTTGAAACAAAATGGATTAAAAATAAAGAACTTGACCTGAGATGATGATGATAAATAAAATGCTATTTGAATGTGACCCGACTCAACTGTTCAAATCTGTTAATTGTATTTTTCAAATTCCTACACAGGAGCTTAATATGTCCTGCTCAAGCTACATGCAAATGCAAAAGCATAACGGGTGCTGCATTGTGATATACATTAAGAAAAACCACAACCCTATTTTGTACTCTATGCTTTCTCAGTCCTGGGAGGCTACCTGGGGAGAACTTGGAAGTAGTAATACTTCTGCTTTTTCACAATTTTTCCCCCCCCCCCCCCCTTCTTAATGGAATTGTTGTCCTGATTACAAGTGTGTTTCCTGCTTTCAAACTCACACTCACTGTTTGGCTGCTACTTTCATGTCACACTGTCTGTTTCACATTGTATGGTTTTGTTGTTTGTTTCATTTTTTTTTATTCAAGGTATATTTTTTTTAAGTCATGGTAAAAACTCACAAAAGCTATTGCAGGAGTTTTAGCAAATTCACTGGGTATTCTTTTTGACAAGGACATTAATTCTGACAAGATAGCATCCAGAATATGCCAATTTTAGTCCAGCTGCAAAGGCTATAAAAATCATTGCATCTTACGTGGCTCAGTAGAGTTGAGCGAATTAAGACTACCAAGAATTCCATGTTTATAGCATATCTTGAGTTGTTCCTAGTGATAACTAAATCACCAGGCAACATCTCTGCCATTCCAGCCCAAAATCAAATACATGTTTTCTGTAGCATTTACTTTGTGCTAAGGTGAACTGGCCTTGAAAAGAGGTGATCTCCTTGCCTTTTGTGACTCTCAGTGACATTCCTGCTTGAGTTTAAGCATCTTGGAAGCAATTTGAACTAACTCAGGCAGGCAGGAAAGAAGAGCAAAGAAATCTAGGAGATTAAAAGATTTAAAGACTAGGAGTAGTGGGTAAGACTATGACTCTTATAGAGAAGAGGCTGGAACTGGTTGGATGAAGATGAAGTGCACATACTCTTTGCAAAGACAGTGGCAAGATGCATTACATTCCTTCAGTGCCACTCCATACTGATAGTGACAGCTTGTATTGGGAACATCTCGACTCCGATCATTGACCAGGACCCAGGATTCCAAGTGCTACATGCTTAGAAATACAGGCCAAAGAGACAATCTATGCCCCCAGAACCTTGTAATTTAAATATCAGACAATAAAAAAGCAGGTGGAGAGAAAGTGACAGAATATGAGAAAGCGGCAGGCCAGGTGACTGTCAGGTTGGGGACAGCACACAACGGTGTGCCTGCCAGTATTTGGCCAAAGGATGGATTGAAGAGCTGCATAAAGGTGACTTATTACTGCCTAAGGTTGGAGGCCAGTGTTAACTTTTTCTTTCTAAAAGGGAGATGTGGCTATTGGAGACAAGCAGGAATAGGACATGTGGAAGTATGGGCAATATGCAGGGAGGATGGAATTGCATTACTTAGAGAAGTGCCACACTTTAAATGTGTTGCCTCGTCTCGTTGATAGTATAAGGTATATCATGTTTCTTCTAAATGTCCTACATGCATGTCCAAAATTGCTATATAAAGCATCAACAAGAATATACTGCACACTCATAAACAGTTAGAGATCTGCAGGCTGGCCTTTTGGACTGCTGCTGCTGTGCACATGCAAGCACAATATTTCTGTTTCCTGCATTGTGATAACTGCTGTGAAGATCAGTCACCCCTGGCTATCTTACTATAATCATATGCCTAGTTTCTTTTCAGGAGTTCCTGATTGTTTTTGTTTGATCTAGCTCTGAGGTAGCTGGATTTTATCCATGTAATTTTAAGCAATCTTTTGTACTTGGAATTTTGTGGGAAAAAGGCACCAATAACTGCAAAAAAATTTTAATATATTCATCTTACTCCTTCCATTCTACTAATTTCTTTCATAAAAATGAGTTCATAGTATAGATCACAAGCATAATTCTACCAGTTTAAAGAACTCTTTAGTGTTTTGAACTGGAGACAACAAAAAACAGTAGAGCTGTGAAACAAAGTATCATTTATTGTCACTTACACTTATCACTTGATAAAAATGCTAAATGTTGAATGAAATGCTTGCATTTGACAAGCTGTCATCTATCAGCTATAATGGAAATAACTTTGGACAGTAGAGTTTTACCTAAAAGGCAATGGAAAATGAAATGTTAGATTTGTTACTAGCTAAAATTACCTTAATACAGCCATGTGTGTGGCATCATCTGATGTTTTAATTTCTTCAGTGACAATTTTGAGTTACTTTTCCTATCTGTCAAGAGAATTTCAGGATTACAGAAGATACTTTATTAAGCAATATATAAAAAAAATGTGGAAATGTGTCCTTAAGTTTCGCCCCCCCCCCCATCCATGAGTTTTAAGTCATTTAAAATTGTTTCAAGTGATGAAAATTCTTTTTGTACATTTTGTACATCTTATCTTCCTTCCAGACTTTCAGGCTTGACTATGATTAGATGACATTTGTTTGGCACACCTCTAGTTGGATTTTTGCTTTATGTATGTGAAGGGGGCACTATATGTTACACTGTAGAATAGAATAGAATAGAATAGAATAGAATAGAATAGAATAGAATAGAATAGAATAGAATAGAATAGACCAGGTTGGAAGAGACCTTCAAGATCATCGCATCCAATCTACCATCCAACACCACCTAATCAACTAAACCATGGCACCAAGCACCCTATCAAGTCTCCTCCTGAACACCTCCAATGATGGTGACACCACCAGCTCCCTGGGCAACCCTTCCAATGGGCAATCACTCTCTCTGTGTAGAATTTCTTCCTAACCTCCAGCCTAAACCTCCCCTGGTGCAGCTTGAGACTGTGTCCTCTTGTTCTGGTGCTGCTTGCCTGGGAGAAGAGACCAACTCCCACCTGGCTACAACCTCTCTTCAGGTAATTGCAGAGAGCAATAAGGTCTCCCCTGAGCCTCTTCTTCTCCAGAAACTAAAACAATGATCTTCTATTGTCCTGGAAATGCTTACATGATGTATTCATTGAAAAATTATATATATAAAAAGTAGCTGGAAAATACTCTGTTTCATAACTGTGTTTTCTAAGACTAAAATGTATCTAGCAAAGAAGAAAAAAGTGGAAATGAATGCCACTTAACACATACTCTAGCTCTCAAAAAATAGAATGCTCTTAGTTTCATACAAGCATTTTGCTAGGTAGGAACAAGCTTCTCAGGAAAATGGGCATATTTAAATTTGACAAAAGCTCAGCTCCAGAGTCATCTTAGAGTAAAACTGTGCCCCCCAAAAAACCAGCATAGTGCATGTAAATGAGCCATGATCTCAGAAAATTATTTAGGTTAAAAAAGTCAAGTTCTACATATACAGATACAATGAAGAAGAACTTTTGTATACAGCTGCACGATGTAAAAATTTTGATGGCTGTTACAAAATTCTTGGATTGTACTCAGTCTTCGTGAAAAAAAAAATAACAAAATCACAGGTGCTTCCTACATGCATATAGCATCTACATGACGGATACTTTCAAAGAGATCATAGGAAATTGTCAAAATATGGTTAGTATGTGCTAAACTTTTATTTTCTCTGAACAATATGCAATTGCACTTGCGGCCCGAAAGCCAATCAGATCCTGGGCTGCCTCAAGAGGAGTGTGGCCAGCAGGTCAAGGGAGGTGATTCCCCCCTCTACTTGGACTTGGTGATCCTTGAGGTCTCTTCCAACCTTGGTGATTCTGTGATAAGCTAACCTACATTTATAAAATTCTGTTCAATGCTATAGTCATGGGCTACTGGAAATAATGTAAACCAAACACTATTGCCATGGTGATATAAGTCATCTACAATGAATATGAAGCTAATTGTTGTATTTTCATGAATTATAATAAAATACTAGCCTGCAAGTCAGGATTTCCCTCACTGGTGATAATATCATAACTAATGAGCTTCTAGCAACAACACACTGCTAGGCACATTTCTCAGTGAATAAAATTCTGCCTAATTAAACTTCATTGAGGAAGCTGGTACATATTTTATCAACTAACACCAAACCAAGGCCACAAAAGAAATAGAAAGCCAACTTACAAAGAGGGGATATATCTGTGTTGGCACTTCCTCCTTTAGGATTCATCTTCTGAGCTTGATTTGCAGGAATAGGCTTATATGATTGACCTGTGGCTCTGTACATGGCTTGAACCCAGAGTATTCTATCCTGCTCATCATCACTGGCAAATATCACAGTATCGCCTTCCTTAACAGCATTGAAAAACATTCGTCCACCCTGGAGACCTGGAGCAGGAATGGGAAGTATCTTAATATATACAAGTTACTTTTAATCACAGCCAATGTTTATCACATATTATGATTTCCTCCATGTATGTGAATGTGGAGTGGTGTATTTATAAGTATTTGTGACCCGAAATGCAATAAAATCTAGATCAAATGGTAATATGTGGAAGTACCATGTAGGTGAACAAACCAGCAAAGCCACAGCAGAAAATATCTCTATAGTTCTATCTCCAATTAAATCCCCTTTCTCCATGGCCTGTGCTACTTTGCATTTCCCTAGCACATTATCCTCCTTGACATCATTTTCTTAGCTGAAATTCCCTGTAAACTTTAACTCTTCTTGAACAGAGACTGTACAATGCCTCTTTATCAGTGTCGCTGCTCCTTCCTTGGTCCCTTTTTCTCATTCCAGTGTTTTTGTTTCTAAAGTGCATAACAGAACAGTACACGATGATCAGTGGCTGTGTCAGGGATACAACATTGTTTTAGCTTTCCAAACACCTTCTGAGCTTGTTTCCCTTCTCAGTTATTCTAAACATTAAGGCAATGTTTTTCCAGAGACAAACCGTCCACCGCATAGGAAGAAGAGAATTGTTTTTCTCTACATACGTGACTTTGATTTTCCCTCTGACAATTTAATGTCAACTTCTGCAGCTTTTTCTAGTATATCTGGTTGAGGCAATCCCAGCACAATCCAGGCTGGGCATGTGACTGGCTGGAGAGCAGCCGGAGGAGAGAGACTTGGGGGTGCTGGTGGTGGACATGAGCTCTCAATGTGCACTTGCAGCCTGGAAAGCCAATCAGATCCTGGGCTGCAGCAAGAGAAGTGTGGCCGCAGGTCAAGGGAGGGATTCTCCCCCTCTACTCAGCTCTGGTGAGACCCCACCTGGAGTACTGCATCCACTTCTGGAGCCCCTATTACAGGAGGGATATGGACATACTGGAAGGTGTCCAGAGAAGGCCACGAGAAAGATCAGAGGGCTGGAGCACCTCTCCTATGAGTACAGACTGAGGGAGTTGGGGCTGTTCAGTCTGGAGAAGAGAAGGCTCTGAGTCACCTCATTGTGGCCTTCCAGTATCTGAAGGGGGCCTACAAGAAGGCTGGGGAGGGACTTCTCAGGCTATCAGGTAGTGATAGGACTAGGGGGAATGGAATGAAGCTGGAGGTGGGGAGATTCAGGCTAGATGTGAGGAAGAAGTTGTTCACCATGAGAGTGGTCAAGCCCTGGAATGGGTTATCCAGGGGGGTGGTTTTGGCCCCGTCCCTGGAAGTGTTTAAGCCTAGGCTGGATGAGGCTCTGGCCAGCCTGATGTCGTGTGGGGTGTCCCTGCCCACGGCAGGGGGGTTGGAACTTGATGCTTGTGGTCCCTTCCAACCCTGACTGATACTATGATACTAATAAAATTTATTTTTCATTACTCTGGGTAATCAAACCACAAAAATTTGCATTTAAAATTCATTCAAAGTACCTGCGTGAGGAGCGGTATAATCCACGGTGTAGCCTTCGAGTTGCATCAGCTCCTGAGGCTCAGATTTCTTTTCTCTGTAACTGCACATCGCAAATGTGTATTGGCTAACCTGAACAAGAAAGGACGTATTTGCTGAATTCCATTCCAGAATTGCATAGCATGTATACCATGGTTTAAATAAACATTCAGTTGTGATGAAGAAATAACCTATTGTTTCTTAATAGACATGTTTACAGCGTACAGGTTTGCATTCTTTCCCCTTCCTGCCAAAAGGAAGAGGAATAATAATAATAAATAATAATAATATAATAATAATAATAATAATAATATAATAATATATAACTTTAAAAAAGAATCATAAACACATCTCTCATCCCTGTCCTGAATACAGTGTATTTCAGTTGCTGCTTTATGAAACATTGAAAGGAAGCAAATTAGTTCTGGTAAGGAAGATTGGTACTGTGGTACTGACCAAACTGCTCAGCTTAGAAGAGAAGAGAGAGAAGAAAGAGAAGAGAAGAGAAGAAGAGAAGAGAAGAGAAGAGAAAGATAAAGAGAAGAGAAGAGAAGAGAAGAGAAGAGAAGAGAAGATTGAAAAGACCTCTGAGATCATCAAGTCCAAACTATCAACCAACACTATCTAATCAACTAAACCATGGCACCAAGCACCCCATCCAGTCTCTTCCTAAACACCTCCATGGATGGTGACTCCACCACCTCCCTGGGCAGCACATTCCAATGGCCAATTTCCTCTTTCTATGAAGAACTTCTTCTAACATCCAGCCTAAGCCTACCCTGGCACAGCTTGAGCCTGTGTCCTCTTGTTCAGGTGCTGTCTGCCCGGAGAAGAGGCCAACCCCCACCTCGCTACACCTCCCTTCAGGTAGCTGTAGAGAGCAAGAAGGTCAGCCCTGAGCCTCCTCTTCTCCAGGCTAAGCAACCCCAGCTTCCTCAGCCTCTCCTCATAGGGCTTGTGCTCCAAACCCCTCACCAACTGCGTTGCCCTTCTCTGGACACGTTCTAGCAGTCACATCTTTCCTAAACTGAGAGCCCAGAACTGGACACAGTACTCAAGGTGTGGCCTAATCAGTGCTGGTACAGGGGCACAACAACCTCCTCCCTGCTCCTGCTGGCCACACTGTTCCTAATGCAGGCCAGGATGCCATTGGCCTTCATGGCCACCTGGGCACACTGCTGGCTGATGTTCAGCTGGCTGTCAATCAGCACCCCCAGGTCCCTCTCTGCCTGCCGCTCTCCAGCCACTCTGACCCCAGCCTGTAGCACTGCATGGGGTTGTTGTGGCCAAATGTAGAACCCGGCACTTGGATGTGCTAAATCTCATGCCCTTGGACTCTGCCCATCTGTCCAGCCTGTCAAGGTCCCTCTGCAAAGCTTCTCCTACCCTCTAACAGATCAACACCTGCCCCCAGCTTGGTGTCATCTGCAAACTTACTGATGATGGACTGAATCCCCTCATCCAGATCATCAACAAAGATATTAAAGAGCATGGGCCCAGCACTGATCTCTGGGGACACCACTAGTAGTAGCAGTAGTTTTCACTATGTGAAAAAAAGAAAAAGTCCTGTATTCCCAGAAGCTGGAAAGAAAGGACTTTCATGCACAAAAGTACTGTTTGCATAAGAAGTGTCAAAATTAGTATGCAGCTGGAATGACAAACACTTGATCTGGCTAATTCTAGTTAAAGATGGCAAATACCAGAATCTTCAGTTTGATTTCATAGTCTAATTTCTGCATATTTTGCACCTGGTTGCTGGGCTCACTGGATATAGCACTGTGTAGGCTAAGCAGCTTGCAGCTGGCATGAACAACACTTCTCATCAAATTAATCTATCAAAAATATAAGAAAGCAATAGGAAGAGAATCTGTCACCATGTGGTTTAAGACTCCACAGAGAGAATAGAAAGTAATAAGGAGAGATGAAGAAAAAGTGACTGAAAAGATAGAAAAAGGAATGCAAAAACTGGAAGAGGAAATTCAATCACTGAAGCAAACATGTTTCCAGTCCTAAGGGCTAGAAATACTATCAAAAGAGACCAGAAGAAAGAGCTTGTAAACCTGTGAACACCTGAAACTTAAGGGAACAGAATATATGGGGCTTTCGAAATTCATAGCTCCAAGGACTGTGGGATACCTGGCCTACTATATATATATATATACACTATATAGTGTTGTATATATATAGTATATACTATACACTATATCTCTTATATGTGTTGTGTTATATATATTAAACTATATTATGTTATACTATATAGTATATACATATTTTGAACTATAAATTGTTTCTTACATCTGTAAAATTATGCAAAGATCTAAGGACACACAATGAGCTTGTCTGGTAGATGATGGCTGCCTTCATCTCAGTTGCTGACTGTTCAGCTAAGTGTTATCTAGATTTCTTGCTTTGGCTACAACTTCAAGAATGATTCTTTTTGAAGTAAAATGTCAGCTTCTGATTCCAGCTCCAATCATATATGTTTGCTGGTGCTGTACCTGTGTGTCACTCCACTTCCAAGTCCAGTGACTTCAAGTGCTGTTGACTCTGGGTAAAAGACTTATTTTTTTTGAAATAGGAATGGAATGGAATGGAATGGAATGGAATGGAATGGAATGGATGGAATGGAATGGAATGGAATGGAATGGAGCAGAGTAGAGCAGAGTAGAGTAGAGTAGAGTAAAATAGAATAGAATAGAATAGAATAGAATAGAATAGAATAGAATAGAATAGAATAGAATAGAATCAACCAGATCATCAGTCCAACATACAGAAGGGTGATCATTATATGCATAATGCTCTACAAATATTTCCTTATTTCAAGTACTTTTTTTTGAAACCAGCAGTGTGCTATGTGTATGAAGTTTATGTAACTGAACATCCTCTGCCACAGGTAATTATACTTAAGTTGGCTGCACCAAGGAGGAAATGCTAAATAGAAAAACCCACAAAGAAACCAATCTAGCCCATCACTTTCAAAGTTCAGATTTACAGGCTGGAAGGGACTGTTCAAAACCAGCCAGCCTGTCCTCCAGCATGATGTACCTAATGGAATTTCACCTCACTGTTTGTGCATGGAGCCCATAGTTTTGCTTTCATTTATAGCATGCATCTTTGAAATTATGTAATTGTTTTAAGTTTTTAAGTTCTCCCTGGCTGGCAGGGCAGGGCTTGGCAGCTGGGGCCAGCCAGCAGCAGGGCATCTGGAGGCGCTGGAACAGCCGCAGACATCAGACAACTCCCTGGGAACAAGCCAAGGCTGTAGGTGGGCTCAGCTCAGCAGGACACACTCCTGGGCAGGGCTTTGGCAAGCTGCATACCAGCTCTGCCATGGTACCATGGAGCCTTAGGAGCTGAAATGGGGTCCTGGGCAAGGTGAAGAGGCCCTGGGGTGCTGGGCAGGGACAGTCAGGGTTGATGGTCCCCCTCAGGGCACTGACACAGCCCCTGTCCTGAAGGGTCAAAACCCTCAAATATGTCCTAGTCCAGACACCTGCAAACGTGCTAAGCTGGACAGTTCCGGGGGTCCATATGGCCAAGGTAAATGTATAATAGATGTGATTAACACGGTAAGCACCCGTGGATGTGCAGTCCTGGACTTCCTGGTGTCCAGATAACATGTACCATGTGTAATTAACTTTGCAACACAGCTGTGAACTGTGTGTGCCCCTGGCCATGTTTGGATATGCCTCATCCCACAGATCCAGTTATCAGGGTTCTGTGTAACCTAAGGGCATTAATTGTCTTGGGACAATATTTAAACCAGTCAAGAAGTCAGGCAACTTGCCTTGTGTCACTCAGATAGCAACAAGAGACAAATGCTGCTGCAGCAGCAGCTGAAGAACCTGCTCTAGCAGACCAACAACTTCACCCAGGCCTTGCACCTGCACCAAGGCAGAAAGAGGAAAAGCTCCAAGGGAGCCGAATCCCAGAAAGGCTGGAGCCCAGCAACAGAGCACACAAGAGAGGCTCCTCCTGAGCCCTCTCTGAGCCAGGACTGCTCAAATCATAGCCACAGCATCTGGAAGATACCAGACAGAGGAACCGTCATTAGTACTTGGCCAATCTGCCACGGAATCCCAATTGTGGGAAACCCACAGATCACAGCAGCTGCATTTCCAATTTGAACTGCTGTATTGGAAAGGTTAGATCTGTGCTTTAGCCATTTAACTGTCTTTATATGTGCAGTGTAAAACCCACAAGCGAACAACTGAACCTGTGAACGTGAATACATTTTGCAAATAAGTTGTGGTGGTGTTGAAGATTCCACTGCCAGGAATATTAATTATAAAAGATATAAAAATATACAATTTTTATTACAGCCCTAAGTCATGTCATAAGGTTGTAGGCCTAGCAGCATATGCAGCTGACTGCCAGGTTATTTTATCCCATAAGCAAGAATTATTTGGTTTTCTTGCAGTGCCAGGTAGCAAAAATCAAATCTGTCTGCTCAGTTTACATGAGTTAAAACATTTTTATGTCAACAACTTTGTATACAGACCACTGTACAGACAGACAGCCAAAAAGGAAGATAACAGATTTTGCATGGATGCCTAATTTTTTCCCCAAACATTCCAGTTTTTGAGATAGGCTGTGAAGCCAACATGGATTTAGGAAGGGCAGATCCTGCCTCTCTAACCTGATCTCCTTCTATGATCAGGTGACCTGCCTGGTGGATGTGGGGAGGCCTGTGGATGTGGTCTACATGGACATCAGCAAGGCCTTTGACACTGTCCCCCACAGCAAACTGCTGGCTAAACTGTCAGCTCGTGGCTTGGACAGCAGAACTCTGTGCTGGGTTAGGATCTGGCTGGAGGGCCGAGCCCAGAGAATGGTGGTGAATGGTGCCACATCCAGCTGGCAGACAGTCACCAGTGGTGTGCCCCAGGGATTAGTGCTGGGCCCCATCCTCTTTAATATCTTCATTGATGATCTGGATGAGGGAATTGAGACAGTCATCAGCAAATTTGCCGATGGCACCAAATTGGGAGCAGATGTTGGTCAGTTAGAGGGCAGAAGGGCTCTGCAGAGGGACCTTGACAGGCTGGACAGATGGGTGGAGTCCAAGAGGATGGCATTCATCAAGTCCAAGTGCTGGGTGCTGCACTTTGGCCACAACAACCCCATGCAGTGCTACGGGCTGGGTCAGAGTGCTGGAGAGCTGCCAAACTGAGAAGGACCTGGGGGTGCTGATTGACAGCCAGCTGAACACGAGCCAGCAGTGTGCCCAGGTGGCCAAGAAGGCCATGGCATCCTGGCCTGCATTAGGAATAATGTGGCCAGCAGGAGTAGAGAAGTCATTGTGCCCCTGTACTCTGCATTGGTTAGGCCAACCTTGAGTGCTGTGTCCAGAGAAGGCAACAAGGCTGGGGAGAGGCCTCGAACACAAGCCCTGTGAGGAGGCTGAGGGAGCTGGGATTGTTTAGCCTGGAGAAGAGGAGGCTCAGGGGTGACCTAATTGGTGGTTGTAGCCAGGAAGGGGTTGGTCCTCTTCTCTCTAGCAACCAGCACCAGAACAAGACACAGTCTCAAGCTGTGCCAGGGGAAGTTTAGGCTCAAGGTGAGGAGGAGTTCTTCACTGAGAGAGTCATTCGCCATTGGAATGTGCTGCCCAGGAGGTGGTGGAGTCACCGTCCCTGGAGGTGTTCAAGAGGGGATTGGACGTGGCACTTGGTGCCATGGTCTAGTCATGAGGTCTGTGGTGACAGGTTGGACTTGATCTTTGAGGTCTCTTCCAACCTTGGTGATACTGTGATACTATGAAGTTCTAAGCTATGTTTCTTCATGTTTAAACTTACCCCTCTCAAATAGAGATTTATAATGCTGTTGATTTTACCTTTTCACACATTCCAAATGCTTTCTCCAATTTTAAAGGAACAATTCCTCAAAGGATCTTAAACTCACAACTTCATATTCTTGTTGAAAATGAGACATTTGAAAATCTTCCCACCAAAGAAACAAAACCCTCCAAAAACACCATTGGGGAAAAACACCACACAAAACAATGAAATATAGGCTTGCCTGTTTGTTTATGCTTGCAATCACTTAAACCCTTTTCCTTGTGGTTCTTGGTGGCTACTATCAGTTATTATAGAATGAACTACCAGCACAAAATAAAATTACACTTTTAATCATAGAATCATAGAATCAATAAGGTTGGAGAGACCTCAAACATCATCAAGTCCAACCTATCACACCAGACCTCATGACTAGACCATGACACCATGCCACATCCAATCCCCTCTTGAAAACCTCCAGGGACGGTGACTCCACCACCCCCCTGGGCAGCCCATTCCAACGGCTAAACAACTCTCTCTGTGAAGAACTTTCTCCTCACCTGGAGCCTAAGCTTCCCCTGGCACAGCTTGAGACTGTGTCTCTTGTTCTGGTGCTGGTTGCCTGGGAGAAGAGACCAGACCCCTCCAGGCTACGACCACCTTTTAATTGTATTATTAGTAGTGAATGGACTTGTAGGTATTTTTCCTTAGAATTCAGCAAATTAGCATCAATACTTCATTGAATAATGCATACTCAAAGTTAGGACCCTGTACAACACATTCTCAGGCAAAACTAGAATCAAGCCATCCTCTTAAATATTAATTTTGACAGAAGAAAAGGCCTGAATTCAAAGTTTTTTTCCAGAGGTCCAAACATCTGGCTACTAGCTGTTCTCACTTTGGAACAACCTGGAAAGCCAACACCTGCATGCATGCATGACAGACAGATAGGCACAAATATGTGGACATGACTTATGAGCACTGTCACTAGGGGATGTCCCCATGGGGCAGAAAAGACACTTTCTAATGTGCTGGGAGGAACTGTTACTGCAAACCTGGAAGCTGACTCTGTGGTCCCTGCTACAGGGCATCACTGGGCAGCCCTCTGTGGGAGTCCAGCAGCAAGAATTAGCCTGCATGGTTGGCATGTTTAGAAAAAAAAATTATCCATGAAACAAATGACTGCCTTTTCCAACATCAGAGCAGATGAAATTAAAATGACAGAAATGAATCTGCATTCAGATTACTGGAGGAAGATATTATCAGACAGTAAATGAAGTAAAAACACAGCATGTCCAGCTGAGGCATTCTACCAAACACGTTACATCCTGCCTTTTTCCAGTTTGAAGCAAATCTTTTGGAGAGGTGACCAATTATAAAATGAAGAGGTTAAAATGTTCAGACTCTAAACTTCCTGCACATAGTGGTTTCTGAGAGGACAGCTCAAACAACTTCTAATACATGTAGCAATAATGAAAGTGCATATTTCACACATCACACTCCTGAAAAGCCAACATTATTCATCCAATTTCACACCTTAGTTAAATTTGCAAAGCAAGTGTAAATCATACTGCTAACCTCTGTCTTAGAACTGATTTTCATGGCCTTAATGTGTTACTAATGTAAGTTAAAAGACTATAGAGAGGATGACTCCTCAATACACCAATAATAAATCAATAGAACAGACTGATATGCCTTACTGAATGCTATTTCACACATATTGACTTCAGCTTCCCATTCGTGTATGTATCATGGCTGGACTATATAAATGAATCAAAGCTGTCTGGACAGTAAATATTGATTTAAGATGGTAATTTTTATGTACCCTTATTGAACTGATAGGTACTTGAAAATTAAATAGATGTGTTAATGCCACTGTATTTGGAAACTGGTGAAATGTTCTCCTCCATTATTTCAATTCAGCATAGAAAGCAGAAGAAAGTTAATTTTAACTTGGCTGGAATAAACTGGTCTCCCAGGTGACTCCATATCACACACAGAGAAAGACTATATCACTTAAGAGCACATTTTAAAACTCAGGTGACACTTCTAGCTTAGAGTAAGAGAAAAAGATCTTTTAAGATTTTAAAAAAATATAAATTAAGAGTGTTAAACAAAAGCAAGAGAGATTCGAGCATTTTTTTTTTCTGCAACTTTACATTATCCTCCCTTTATATCCATGCCTTAATAGCAAGCCTATACAGAGATCTTCCCAACCTTGAGAAATCTTAATGAAGTCACAAAACAACCCCATGAAGAACTACAGGCTGGGGTTGGAGTGGCTGGAGAGCTGCCAAACAGAAAGGGACCTGGGGGTGCTGACTGACAGCGCTTAAACATGAGCCAGCAGTGTGCCCAGGTGGCCAAGAAGGCCAATGGCATCCTGGCCTGCATCAAGAATAGTGTGGCCAGCAGGAGCAGGGAAGTCATTGTGCCCCTGTACACTGCACTGGTAAGGCCACACCTTGAGTCCTGTGTCCAGTTCTGGGCCCCTCAATTTAAGAAGGACATTGAGACTCTTGAATGTGTCCAGGAAGGGCAACAAGGCTGGGGATAGGCCTTGAGCACAAGCCCTATGAGGAGAGGCTGAGGGAGCTGGGATTGTTTAGCCTGAAGAAGAGGATGCTCAGAGGAGACCTTATGGCTGTCTACAACTACCTGAAAGGTGGTTGTAGCCAGGAGGGAGTTGGTCTCTTCTCCCAGGCAGACAGCACAAGAGCAAGAGGACACAGTCTCAAGCTGCACCAGGGGAAGTTTAGGCTGGAGGTGAGGAGAAAGTTCTTCACTGAGAGAGTTGTTAGCCATTGGAATGTGCTGCCCAGGGAGGTGGTGGAGTCGTTGTCCCTGGAGGTGTTCAAGAGGGGATTGGATGTGGCACTTGGTGCCATGGTTTAGTCATGGGTCCGTGGTGACAGTTGGACTCGATGATCTTTGAGGTCTCTTCCAACTTGGTGATTCTATGATTCCGTGAAAAAGTCCTCTTCTTTTCACAGAGGACCTTGGTAAAATCAGAACCCAAATGAATCAGTGTACTATCCAGAAGATCCTGTTGAACCTTATAGCCATTACTCACTGACTATCAATATGCTAGCCAGTTCACATGGAAGGCAGGGAGAATGCTGCAGCAAGGCTAATATGCAAATACTCTCACCTTTTAACTTTATTAACAATCTTGGCTAGGATTAATTTTTTTTACATCCTTACAATTTTCATCATTTAAGGGTAGGAGGAGACCAGATGAATGTGACTGACAGAGTGGTAGAGAAAAGAATCTAGCTTTCTGTAAAGTAGTTTTAGAAGCTTTCCTTCTTAAAAAGCCTCATTAACAGACCTCATCCTTTGTATGACTCTTATGGAGGCTCACAATTTGACAGTTTGCTGTCAACATAACAAAGGACACAAAAGACTAGTGTTCTCCGAACTGACTGAGAGCAGCATCAATTTTGTAACTTCAATCTGAAGACAAAAAGAAACAGAAAATAATGATCTTTCCAAAGACACAGAAGTCATTGATCTCTCAGTTTTGGCCACTCAAAATCTACTGTTCTATTCCTGTTTTAGTGATCTCATGTCATCGTCACCATTCGCTAGCTTAAAGCTTGAACAAAAAATTAGGACGTTATCAGCCCAGCACATGGGGCCATTTTTGTAGCAAAGCACAATTGCTACACTGTATTTTTCTCTAACAACCACATAATTGTACTTAATTTGCAGGGAAGAACAAAAATTAGCATTATTTTTTAAATATTTATGAAAAAGTTCTTAATAGTAAGTATTTTCACTTTAATTTCAAAGGCAGGAAATCTTTGTGGGGGTACAATAAATGAAACGGGAAGTGCAATCTACTTTGTGAAGTATAACACTGTTTTAAACTGAGCACTGCTAGGAAGCAGTCAGCACAACATTTCAAGGTTACAGGTTCATTTAGATATTTCTAGGTTTCAGTTGAAACACTGCTCAGTATAGAAACTCATTTATATGTATGCAAAACTCAGTATAAAACTCACTTCTGTTCACTACATTTGTACATTGAAAGAAACCTACTCTGGGTATCTCCATAACATAAGAAAGTTGGAGCAGTGCTACATATGCTGCCTGAAGATATGGGGTTCTGCACGTTGGTCACAACAACCCCATGCAGTGCTACAGGCTGGGGTCAGAGTGGCTGGAGAACAGTCAGACAGAAAGGGACCTGGGCGTACTGATTGACAGCCGCCTGAACATGAGCCAGCAGTGTGCCCAAGCAGCCAAGAAGGCCAATGGCATCCTAGCCTACATTAGGAATAGTGTGGCCAGCAGGAGCAGGGAAACTATGAAACTAAGTCATTGTGGCCCTGTACACTGCACTGGTTAGGCCACACCTTGAGTCCTGTGTCCATTTCTGGGCCCCTCAATTTAAGAAGGACATTGAGACACTTGAATGTGCCTAGAGAAGGGCAAGAAGGCTGGGGAGAGGCCTTGAGCACAAGCCCTACGAGGAGAGGCTGAGGGAGTTGGGATTGTTTAGCCTGAAGAAGAGGAGGCTCAGGGGAGACCTCATTGCTCTCTACAACTACCTGAAGTGTGGTTGTAGCCAGGAGGGGGTTGGTCTCTTTTCCCAGGCAACCAGCACCAGAAAGAGGACACAGTCTCAAGCTGTACCAGAGGAAGTTTAGGCTTGAGGTGAGGAGAAAGTTCTTCCCAGAGAGAGTTGTTATCTATTGGAATGGGCTGCCCAGGGAGGTGGTGGAGTCACCATCCCTGGAGGTGTTCAAAAAGGGATTGGATGTGGCACTTGGTGGCATGGTTTACTAGTCATGAGGTGTGGGTTGACAGGTTGGACTTGATGATCTTCAAGGTCTTTTCCAACCGTATTGATTCTATGATTCTATGATTTACTAATGGCTCCAAAAACCACGTGTAAGAAAGTCCAAGGCTACTTTTTAATGAAACTTCATGGCAGTCTACTAACCTGAACAAGAACAAAGTAGCGTTTTTTCCACCGCTTCCAAACCTTCTGTCCTAGAGCATACAAATATCTGCAAAGGAAATAACAAAGGGAATATTTTTCATTAATAAGAGCATGATATTAGGAGGACCCAATATAAATGAGTGTATTCATTTGCTCTACCTACTGAGCTGCTGCTTCTGTACTGTTACATACAGGAGATGTTTTTTTGCCTTCTATTTACTCAGACCATAAAAATGCAAAAATATATTCATTTTCTCTCAAAATAAACCACAAACAAACAAACAAACAAACAAAAAACAGGAACAAAAGACCACAAGTTGAGAAGACTAACCTGGTCATCACTTTTATTCACCAGTTGCATTAGAGGATATAATAGTAGAACACTTTTGGTAATACAGAAATATTGAAGTTAAAGTCTCCAATACATTCCCCCCACCCCCACTTTGCTAGTGCTGCTCTAGTGTGTGAGAAGTCAAGCCACGGTGTCACTCTGGGAAAATGCTCAACTGAAAAAACGTTACCAGACACGCAAGATTAATTTAGGTTTTTTTCCAGAGTAAACCAGAATCTAATTTCCCAAACTGAAGCACTTCACTGTAAAGACTCTCAGACTACAAAAAAAACCTACTTGTCACCTTGACAACTTCTAGGCTTTGAACCAGAAAAATGTAATCAGGAGTATCAAACAGTAAGATGACAAAACCACAAATGTTGATACTGTTTGGTGGCAGAGGAAGCACCCTCGCTACCCAAGAAGTTACAGAATGTTTTATGGCATTATAGAGACACTTTTTTGTCTGTAACTGTGGTTATGTTGCACAAAGATAGCAAGAAGAAAGGGATGAACTTGGGGATTGTAAGTAACAAGTGGTAAGGATCTCCTCCTTAAAACTTGACAGGAGAGCAAAGTTTTACCTACTTCTGGCTAGACAGCTTGTATCAAGAGCATCTAGTACAAGCAGGTGGGTCAAAGACAGAATGAAGATCTAAATTGTACAGACCAATGAAAGCTGTATGCCCTTCACAGAGCACTCTCCAGAGGATGATGGCTCATATATTTATGAAGAAGTCATAATAACAGATGGGAGACGGTTGGTTGAATGATTGGTAGATGGACAGGTGCCTTTGTGGTTGGAGGACAGGGTTTGCTGCTCTGATCACTTTTGGGACTTTATTGCCTAGTGTTTTTTTAACTTGGTTGAAAAACAGAGCAATGAAGCAACATCTTATGTGAAACAGGCAAACACGACAGAGGCAAAATCTTTTTCTCTCACTACATCTTTTCCCACTTTAGGTATCACGAAGGATAATTTTCTTCTAACATGAATGTTTAGTGTAATGCTTATTAATTGTTATGGTTTGTCAGACGATGTAGTGGCTCCTTCCTTTCTATGACACCAATACCTCACCCTTCATCAGTTTGTACTACTGTACTGTGCTGAAGCCCTGCCTGGCTTGGTTACTCAGCTTTTTATTTGCATGAAAGGACAATGGGCTTTGTGTACACAATTACCCATTGATGGAGCTTTCATTGCTACGTACTTCTTAGTTTCTCGCACCTGTTACTATTATAACCTCAATAAAGAGAAAGGAGTAAGGGTTATGTCAGAAAGAGTATTTAAAAAATGGCCTACCAGGGTTTTGTTAAAAATTTTACAATGTTTTGTAACTAAGGAAGCATTTACCTCAAGAGTGATAGGCCACATATCCCCCCCCAGTTTTGATTTTTGCATGTTTCAGAGGAGTCAGGTATGCTCCTCGGAATAAGGTTATTGACTTTTCTCAAAGCAAATTGCTATTGGCCCGTTAGACTCTAATACTGCCATCGGGTGGAGGAGGAATGACTCATGAATTTCAACCTGCCTTCAATATTAAGGATTCTGATGGAGAACAGCAAAATGGTTCACAGGTGGCCTTTGCAGTCTCTTGGTCCTAAGCCTGCCCTGTTCCTCACAGTGATTCTGCCACTGCATCCCTTGGAAAATATCCTGTAGGTTTCCCTGATCTATGTTGGAGGACAATAACCCCTTGGACTTTGAAGATCAACTGAGAACACAGTTCCTGACCATGTTCCCACTCTCTTGGCAGGTTTGCAAAAACTGTAAGAGAGCCATAGACTACCAGGATTCTTCTTGCTTGAAATTAACCCTGCAGTGACTTTACACTCTACCAGGAACACGGCAGAAAATGAGTAACCCAAACATAGAAACACCAGGTTTAGTTCATTCTTTTTCATTACTATCTGAGCCTGATATAGAAAGGTGCTTTTAAAATAAGAGATCTTAAAAGAACACTTGTTATCAGAGAAGAGGTTTGCCAGATTTGGAATGACTTTTCATGTAAAGTATGCCACATATGCTCCTGCAGAACTAAGAAAAGTTAACACTAAATTCAAAATTAAAAAATAAGGAAGCACACACACAAAAAAGAAATAAGAGCAACATGCCCTTTTTATTGCCCTTACAAATCACTTTTGACTAAGGTGTTAAATAAGATATTCCTTGGTTAACAAAGGAGTGGAACATTAACTAGCCTTTAAATCCATTGGTCTTAGGTAAGATTAGGTAACAAAGAAAACAGCATTCAACACACAAAGCTGGGCTTTACTATAGAAGTGCAGTGCCTTTTGTTACATGGCTTTATAAACCACTATAAAAACACAGTTATAATCTTATGGCATTAATCCCCCTTCCAGTGCCATCTGTAATGGGGACAGTTTCTTTCCTAATGTAGAAAGTTTCAGCCACTTGCAAGAGACATATCCTGTGCTTGTCTTAATTGTGCAAGCTCAAAAAAGATGAGAAGATTAATTCTTACTTGAGAGCCTAATATTTATTCTTAGAAGGAGCTAAATATCCTAGGCTCCTGGAATCCTCTTTGAACTTCTCTTTCCCATTTATTTTCTATTGAAAGAAGTGGGAAGGACCTAAGAACCTTGTTAAATTTAGACAGTAGTAGCTAGGATTGGTAGAAACTGCAGCTGATGTCTAGAACAAGAAAAGTCTACAAAAGACAGCTTCCAGAATGAAATGACACTTGAGTTTCACAACTGGAGCAGAAAATTAATAGGTTATTAGATTTAGAAGGCAACCAAGTCTGGGAGCCAAGTTGAAGAGTGTTTTATTTTTAAGATGAGAAACTGGATCATTTTTCACATGTAAATGACAGTACCATACAGCAGACTGGACCCTCATAATCACCAACTCACAGAGCTGCAGCTTGCTATTTCGCTGCCCACATGTGTATCTGTATTCCCCTACAAGTGCTGCTCACTCTCTCCATTGAAAATAATGTCCACAGGATGCATAGAGTTAATTGCTCAGACCATTATAAACATTCTCAGCAGCAACAACAAACACACAACAGCCATTCCCTCAAACACTGTACCTTTCTTTAGGTAAAATATTCTGTGGGACACCAAGAAGAAACTGGTAGTCAGAAGTAGCTAAGTCCGTATTTCTAAAAATAAACCAAACCATTTGCTACAAATCTTCTCCCCTCTATTATGGGTTTTAGAGTTGCAATAATCTAAAATAATTCCTGAATTATTACAGTTCAGCCACGTGCTGAGAAGGATGCTGAAATACTTCTCTGTATCTGAGCAGTGAAACTGTAATTGATTATTACTAAATAGATTTATTTTGACTATTCATTAAAACCATGTTTTATAAGGGTGTCTAACTAGCTGACTGACAAGAAGTCATGGCAGATTTGTTTTCTGATGTCCATGTGTGGTGGGGTGAGAAAGTTCCCTCCCCACACACAGGGAAAGAAACCACAGCTAGCTCAGTCGGAAAAGCAGATGAAAGCTATATTTACAAGCATAAATGGAATGCAATGAATATATACACAAATATACAATATTTACAGTATATACAGGAAAATATAACACTGAACACAATGCAGAAAAACCTTTTCCCTCCTGCCGGCCAGGGGGGGTTCCCTGAACCCCCCTCTCTCCCTCCCCACCTCCCCTTTTTCCCAAAAAGGGTTAGAGAGAGAGAGAGAAAGGCAATTAAGAAGGAAAAAGTCTGTTAGCTAAAAAGCACATGCAAAATTAGTTTTCTTATCTGGTTAGCTGCTAACTCAAGGCCGTTCCTGCTTCAGAAAGAAAGAAGCACAGACTGCACCCAGCCTGAACCCAGACCAGACACAGACTGAACCAACAGAACCCAAACTCCAAACTGCACCCCATAAGCACCAATGAAATTCGTTTAGACTATCTTGTTTTTGTCAAATATAAAAAAACATTCAGCCAGAGTGTTCAGCAACTGTCTCTTTCTTAAAGGCATAGCATCAACCGGTCACACCATGGAAACAGGGATCGATGGCAGACTTATATTATGCAAAAATACTTGTTCACGTGCGCATTAGAAAGCATGCTTATGGTTAGTATGTGTATGATTGGTTGCTTCTTTGAGTCCTTTTATATTACATAATTTCCAGTAACTTAAGACCAATACACCTGCTTTTATACAACACACAGAAAATAGGAACTTGATCAAACATCTTGATTCTTTAAGTGCTAAGTGCTCAGTTGCAAAGATTCTCTAACAGTTTTGCTGCTTTATGAAAACTTAGCCAAAAAAGTGCAAACCATACAATCACTTTCCTACGACTTTTGCTCTTGAAAAGAGTTCTGCAGTTTTACTTTCTTCAATAGTATTTGATGCTGCTTTTGATCTTGTGGTGGTTTGGGCTGGGTGCCCTCTGCTATGTAGCATACTTGCTGTGTCCAGAAGTCCAGCCCAGTGGGTGGACACAGGAAACTGGGTATCTCCTACCATAATTCTCTGCACCACTATAAGATCCAGCATGGGGTCTGGCACTGCCTCTTTCTGCCCCTTGCCGGCACCCGGTAACTGGGGGAGACTTCTCCCGGCCTTGGGCCTGGCTAGGCCCAAGTCCTGGGGGATGGGTGGTCTCAGGTCTGGCCAGCTGAGACTAGCCTAGCAGTGGGAGGGGGAAGAAGGAGCCCTGGGGGGTCTTGGGCCCACCTTCAGGTGGGGATGGGATGTTTCTGGGTCTGCTTTGGGGTTTCTTTTGTCACTACTTCTGGTTCTCTGTACACATTCACTCTTTTCCATTTAAACTTTCCATCACTTTTGCAATCCGTTTGTCAGAGTTGTTATTTCTGCCCGTGGTGGGGAGGGGGTCTGCCTCAACCCACGACAGATCTCTTCACTCACTCCCAAACTGAAAAGTAAACATCTGTTTTTCTATAAAGTCACAGATTTACCTGATTATACCTCACAATGCTTACCCTGTGGCAGAAAAAAAATAAACATTTTATATTTAAACTTCATTTTTCCTGGAAAACAAATAAAAATACAGGAAATTGCATTTCCAGTACAAAACACAGAAACACCTGGATAAAAATGCTTTATGCAGTATTTTATCTCTGTCAGCATGATTTTTTCTTCCAAAAATAGAACTGAACAACCATGTTCTTCAAAAAAATCTGAGCATTGCTATTCCAAATATATAGAGGTTGAATATTTTTTGAAGCATGTATGGTTTCACCTAAAACCATATTGCTAAATATTATAGTTCAGTTTCAATTAAATGCTGGCATACACAGGAAAGAAGATGGTAGCTTATTTGCTCTAAGTCCATGCTGCAAGAGTGCAGGGTTCTACTTTTTGATGAAAAAAATCCGCACTAATGAATAGCTGAAAAACATAATTGAGTGTGGAATACCAGAGCTATTCACTGCTGGAGAAATATGAAAGGATTTACTACCTCTACAGAGATCATTTTTAGACTGGCCTTTTTATTCCAAGGAATGAAGCAATCTATCTACATCCTGAATGATAAATTCCCTACTTGTGAAAGGCTTCATTTATCACAAACAATGAAAAAAAATATGGGAAGAAGAATCAATAGATGTAGCAGTCTAGTCCAGCAAAGGCCTTTCTTAAAGAGAAACCTCAGTCAAGGTTGAAAGAGCAATTAATGCAGTCTCAAAAATCTGGGCCACTCTGATAGAGTTCGGTTAACATGTGGCAGAAGTAATCATCCACTTGTGAAAATGATTTTCAGTTCATTCTCAAACACCTTTCAGACACTCATGATCCCATTTAACTGACAACAATACAAGCTATCTGTGGGCATCATTGCATTTGCTGCGAGAGCCAATGGGGACCAACTGCCCACAGGCACTTTCAGTCATCCCTGGGTGCTTGCATAAAAGGAATCTTCCTTGCACTGCATTCCTTCTTTTATTTAACCCCGCAAGATTAAGCCACTTTTTTGTCTTCAGTTGAGGACAAGAGAGAAAACTGATTCAAGACAACAATATGACCTAGGTCATAAGAAACCCAGCTGTAAACATTCTTGGATTCATTTTAGTACTTTCTGTGCTCTTGAGAAAGAGAACTAAATAAGCTGTCAACAGATGGAATGAAAAAAAAAAATTAGCTAAACCTCTACTGTAAATATGCATGCTAAGGATAAAGAAATGATGAAGAATGTCAAGTAATACAAACACCACAGGCACAGGAAACAGTTCAATCTATTCCAATGTGCAAGATACTCAGAATATGAATAGGAAAACATAATGGTTCTTTCTTCCCCCTAGACAACTTTTCACTTACAGTATAAATGGTTATTAGTATGTTGAAAGGTCAGATATCCCTAGATTCTTTAACAGTGGTATCTTACTGCACTACAGAGTGCTTCAACATTTGTGAATATGCATGCCAGTACTTAGGAAACCTGTGAAGCAACTGCAATGGCAACTTGAGAATTAGTAATCCAATTTATGTCATATAATGAAACCTACTTGGTATGTAAAGTGGGAATGTTTGTCAAGACAGAAACACATCATTTAGCCTTGAGAGAATTCCAAGCAAGAAAAGAATCCTTCAGAGGCAACATGAATTCAGCAAGTGCTCTGATTCCAGTATAATCTAATTGTAATGCAAACAGGTAACCTATCACAACTGTGAAACAGCTGGTGATGAGGAGCAGACATCCACTCTTTTTGATGCTTTTTGAGGCAGCTTACTTTGAACTGCCTCTACACTGAATCCATGGACCAAATGGCTACCAGAGGTTGCAGTATACATGAGTGCATTCCTGGAGTTCATCTCCTTGTTTAATTTAATCTAAAAGGATAACACCCCGTGAAAACAAACTATTCAGTAAAGTGAAACAAAGCACTGTAAGCAGGAACAACTAAGAGACTGTTTTCAAAACGGAAAATCTGATTTGAAATTCTAATGATGTAGTAGAAGCAGTTCCAACTGTATTGCCTTCCCTTTAGCATCTTGTCTGTGGAAGCAGTTCTTCACATTGCCAGACCTCAGATCGACTCAGAAACATAGTTTCAAAGTTTCATAGTTTCAGTTAGGGTTGGAAGGGACCACAAGGATCATCTAGTTCCAACCCCCCTGCCATGGGCAGGGACACTACACTAGATCAGGCTGGACAGAGCCTCATCCAGCCTGGACTTAAACACCTCAAGGGACAGGGCCTCAACCACCTCCCTGGACAACCCATTAGAGGGCCTCACCACCCTCACGGTGAAGAACTTCCTCCTCACATCCAGCCTGAATCTCCCCACCTCCAGCTTCATTCCATTCCCCCTAGTCCTATCACTCCCTGATAGCCTGAAAAGTCCCTCCCCAGCCTTCTTGTAGGCCCCCTTCAGATACTGGAAGGCCACAATGAGGTCACCTTGGAGCCTTCTCTTCTCCAGACTGAACAGCCCCAACTCCTTCAGTCTGTCCTCAGAGGAGAGGTGTTCCAGCCCTCTGATCATCCTCATGGCCCTTCTCTGGACACCTTCCAGCACCTCCAGATCCCTCTTGTAATAGGGGCTCCAGAACTGGAGGCAGTACTCCAGGTGGGGTCTCACCAGAGCTGAGTAGAGGGGGAGAATCACCTCCCTTGACCTGCTGGCCACACTTCTATTGATGCAGCCCAGGATCTGATTGGCTTTCCGGGCTGCAAGTGCACATTGAGAGCTCCTGTTGAGCTTCTCGTCCACCAGCACCCCCAAGTCTCTCTCCTCAGGGCTGCTCTCCAGCCAGTCCCTGCCCAGCCTGTATTTGTGCCTGGGATTGCCTCCACCCAGATGCAGGACCCTGCACTTGGTCTTGTTGAACCTCATGAGGTTGGCTTGTGCTGACCTCTCCAGCCTGTCCAGGTCCCTCTGGATGGATCCCTTCCCTCCAGCCTGTCTGCTGCACCACACAGCTTGGTGTCAGCAGCAAACTTGCTGAGGGTGCACTCAGTGCCACTGTCCATGGCACCCACAAAGATGTTGAACAAGCCTGGTCCCAGGACTGATCCCTGAGGGACTCCGCTTGTCCCTGGCCTCCACTGGGACATGGACCCATTGACAGCCACTCTTTGGGTGCGGCCATCAAGCCAGTTCTTTATCCATCTAGTGGTCCACCCATCAAACCCATGTGTCACCAGCTTGGAGACCAGGATGTGGTGCGGGATAGTGTCGAAGGCTTTGCTCAGGTCCAGGTAAACGACATCAGTTGCTCGCCCCTCATCTATTAATATTGTCACTTGTTCATAGAAGGCCACCAGGTTTGTCAGGCAGGATTTGCCCTTGGCAAAGCCATGCTGACTGCTCCCAATCACCTGCATCCAGGCATCCATCCTGGACATCTCTCCATGTCAGTGCAAGCACATGACACCGCAATTAGAAAAACTGGTGACCCTTTTCCCAGCGTGGCTGTGATATTATTTTTGATCTAGAAAACCTAAATGGTTGAGGACTTGTTAATATGAAAAATCTGCTTTCCTTTCCAGGTCATACGCTCCCATTGATGGAAGAATTCAAAATACCCTGCTCACTAGATCACATTGATCTAGCAAAGGCAGGGAAGGTTTAGGCTGGATGTTAGGAGGAAGTTCTATACAGAGAGAGTGATTGCCCATTGGAATGGGCTGCCCGGGGAGGTGGTGGAGTCACCTTCATTGGAGGTGTTCAGGAGGAGACTTGATGGGGTGCTTGGTGCCACGGTTTAGTTGTTTAGGTGGGTTGGATTGGTTGATAGGTTGGATGCGATGATCTTGAAGGTCTCTTCCAACCTGGTCTGGTCTATCCTATCCTATCCTATCCTATCCTATCCTATCCTATCCTATCCTATCCTATCCTATCCTGTTCTGTTCTATTCTATTCTATATCCTTGATTGTGATTTGAAACTCTGTCTAGAAATTATGACAATGAATGAGCCTAGTATTTTCCCTCAGTTTATGCACACAGAAGATGTTAATTCAAAATGTTGTGATGTTTTAAAACCTTTTTTAAAATTCTTGACAGGGGGATTTTTTTTTTTATTCCCTAAAATAATTAAATTAAAAATCACTATTTTAAAATATCACAAAGCTTTGAAACAGATCAGTTTAACAAGTCCTAACTCACCTACCATTATTTTCTTAATATGAATGATGCTCAACACTTCAGTAGTGCTTTATAAAGTTCAGATAATTGCTCCACACAACATGCCCAGTGAGAGAAGCCAGCATTATTACATTAGCTTCTGTGGAAGAGAAACCAAAGCAGAGCGAGAACTGTTATTGCTGTCTACAACTACCTGAAGGGTGGTTGTAGCCAGGAGGGGGTTGAACTCTTCTCCCAGGCAACCAGCACCAGAACAAGAGGACACAGTCTCGAGCTACACCAGGGGAAGTTTAGGGTTGAGGTGAGGAGAAAGTTCTTCACAGAGAGAGTTGCTAGCCATTGGAATGTGCTGCCCAGGGAGGTGGTGGAGTCACCGTCCCTGGATTTGTTCAAGAGGGGATTGGACGTGGCACTTGGTGCCATGGTTTAGTAGTCATGAGGTGTTGGGTGACAGGTTGGACTTGATGATCTTTGAGGTCTTTTCCAACCTTATTGATTCTATGATCCTATGACTCTAAGAAACATTCAGGAAATCCTCACACCATCCCTCATAGAATTAGAATAGAATAGAATAGAATAGAATAGAATAGAATAGAATAGAATAGAATAGAATAGAATAGAATAGAATAGACCAGGTTGGAAGAGACCTTTGAGATCATTGAGTCCAACCTATCATCCAACACCACCTAATCAACTTAACCATGGCACCAAGCACCCCATCAAGTCTCTTCCTAAACACCTCCAGTGATGGTGACTCCACCACCTCCCTGGGCAGCACATTCCAGTGGCCAATCTCTCTTTCTTTGAAGAATTTCTTCCTAACATCCAACCTAAACCTCCCCTGGCACAGCTTGAGACTGTGTCCTCTTGTTCTGGTGCTGGTTGCTTGGGAAAAGAGACCAACCTCTACCTGGCTACAACCTCCCTTCAGGGAGTTGTAGACAGCAATAAGGTCTCCCCTGAGCCTCCTCTTCTCCAGGCTAAGCAACCCCAGCTCCCTCAGCCTCTCCTCATAGGGCTTGCGCTCCAAATCATCTTCCAGACACTGCAATTCAGAAGCCTGTAAAGACATTTTGCCTTTTCACTCCATATGTCAACACATGGAAATTGTTCATGAATTAAAAAAAAAATCCAAAGAAACTCAGCAAATTAAAAACATTTATCTGTGCAACTCCACTCTGCCACTTTCTGTGATCACATTTCCCCTGTACTTTGTATGGATCCAGTGCAAACTATCAGGGGCATATTTCACCTTCAGAGCTTTGCAAATTACCCTTTGGAAATGTCATTCGGTCTCCACTGGCTGTAACAGATCCCTGCAGTGATGAGACTCCAAACTTAGGCATTGCAGTTACTTACCTAAAAACAGATGAAATGAAGGAGGCCTGCTCTACCTAGGCATCATGAAAAGACATTTGCAGAAAATGTTTATTTGGTTTTGTCTGGTGAAAGTACTCATTCTAAAGCACAATTCAGAATAACACACATCGTTTTTTTTTCTTTTCAAGTCACAGAATCACAGAATGGTCAGGGTTGGAAGGGACTTCAAGAATCATTTAGTTCCAACCCCCCTACCAAAGCCATGAGGTAAAGCTTCTGTGGATGCAGTGACTGAACTTAGCTGATAATGAACAAAGACTATTCTGACTGTAAAGATTTCACAATCCATGGCACACTTGGTAGAAAAAACCCTTTATTTTTAGTTATTCTACTACAGAGCAGTCCAGGATGAAAAGTGATAGAGTGCAACTTAGGCAACATTAGAGAAAATTCAGTTACCTTCATACCCAATCTTTGAAACAGCAGTCTCTCCCTATGTTGCAGAAATAAACAGCTTTTTATTGAGAACTATGTTATTTTCTTCTGGATTAAAATTTTGATACTGCATGCTCTCATACATTGGAAAATGCCCTTTTAATGTACCAGGCTTGATGCAAACACTGAACCAATGATTGCCACCTTTCTCTCCCAACATACAACATCAGAAAAACACATGGTGGTGCCTGTGCCAGAGGTGCAGACTATCTCCACTGCATCTCTAAACACCCCCAAGGAACATAGGAAGAGTGCCAAACATTAATTTCCATTCTCACTTAGCAATGCAACTGTTATGGCTTGTTTCCATGAATTCAAATTAGTTACATTGCATTGTGCATTTCAGGCATTCCTGGGCAGGTTTGTGAAAGGGAAATTCAATTGTATTGAATGTTAGTGTATGCAAAGAAGACTGGCTCAGAAGGCCTTTGCTTTGCAGACAAGTGGAGTCTGAAAGAGTTCTGAGACTACTCCTAGAAACTCTCTACTGGCCCCAGTGGGAGACATGATACTGGGTTGTATGAACATCTGGTCAAAAACATTAGAGCTAATTTAACATTCCATTAGAGATATTCTGCCTTGGAAAACTTCACAGATATCTGTAGATTATCTTCCAATAAAAAGTTAAACAAATTTTTTGGTTTTACTTTTATATTTCTGTTACCTTACCATGACAATACAGGAGTAAGAATAAGGAAGAAAGCTTTGGTAGTATGGCCCAGTCAATCAGTTTTCTTTTAAGAAACTTTAAGACAGCTTCTCTTAAGACAGCTTCCAGTGCACAATAATATATATCAGAACCATTCACATGATTGGATGTTTGTCCTTGAAAATGCCACATGGAAGTAAACCATCTAAACCTGAATTTTGCAGGAATTGTTCTAGGAAACAATAGAAATGCATCACTGAGAGATGTGTCCCCTCTGAGAACTTTATCATAGAATCATTTAGGCTGGAAAAGATCTTTGAGATCATCAGATCCAACCACTAAGCTAACACTCCCAAGTCCACCACTAAACCAAGTCCCCATGGGTCACACTTACACATATTTTGAGTACTGTGTCCAGTTCTGGGCCCCTCAGTTTAAGAAGGACATTGAGACATTTGAATGTGTCCAGAGAAGGACAATGATGCTGGGGAGAGGCCTCGAGCACAAGCCCTGTGAGGAGAGGCTGAAGGAGCTGGGATTGTTTAGCCTGAAGACGAGGAGGCTCAGGGGAGACCTTATTGCTCTCTACAACTACTTGAAAGGAGTTGGTCTCTTCTCTCTAGCAACCAGCACCAGAAGAAGAGGACACAGTCTCAAGCTGCACCAGGGGAAGTTTAGGCTGGAGGTGAGGAGAAAGTTCTTCACTGAGAGAGTCATTCACCATTGGAATGGGTTGCCCAGGGAGGTGGTGGAGTCACCATCCATGGAGGTGTTCAAGAGGGGATTGGATGTGGCACTTGGTGCCATGGTTTAGTCATGAGGTCTGTGGTGACAGGTTGGACTTGATGATCTTTGAGCTTTCTTCCAATCTTGGTGATTCTGCGTGTGATTTTAAATACCTCCAGGGATGGTGACTCAGTCACTTCACTGGGCAGCCTGTTCCAATGCTTAACAACCCTCTTGGTGAAAAGCTTTTCCTTAATAGATTCATAGAATACCAGGTTGGATGGGACCTCAAGGATCATCTCGTCCAATCTTTCAGGCTAAGAATATAGTTTAAATGGGGTGGCCCAGCACCCGGTCAAGTTGGGTTTTGACAATCCCATGCAGGGGTCAGAGTGGCTGGAGAGTAGCCAGGCAGAGAGGGACCTGGGGGTACTGGTTGATGGTAGGCTGAACATGAGCCTGCAGTGTGCCCAGGCAGCCAAGAGGGCCAATGGCATCCTGGCCTGCATCAGGAACAGTGTGGCCAGCAGGAGCAGGGAGCTCATTCTGCCCCTGTACACTGCACTGGTTAGGCCACACCTCGAGTCCTGTGTCCAGTTCTGGGCCCCTCAGTTTAGGAAGGATGTTGACTTGCTGGAATGTGTCCAGAGAAGGGCAATGAAGTTGCTGAGGGGTTTGGAACACAAGCCCCATGAAGAGAGGCTGAGGGAGCTGGGGTTGCTTAGCCTGGAGAGGAGGAGACTCAGAGGTGACCTTATTGCTCTCTACAACTACCTGAAGGGAGGTTGTAGCCAGGTGGGGGTTGGTCTCTTCTCCCAGGCAGCCAGCACCAGAACAAGAGGACACAGTCTCAGGGTGCGCCAGGGGAGGTTTAGGCTGGATGTTAGGAAGAAGTTCTATACAGAGAGAGTGATTGCCCATTGGAATGGGCTGCCCGGGGAGGTGGTGGAGTCACCATCATTGGAGGTGTTCAGGAGGAGACTTGATGGGGTGCTTGGTGCCATGGTTTAGTTGTTTAGGTGGGTTGGATTGGTTGATGGGTTGGACGTGATGATCTTGAAGGTCTCTTCCAACCAGGTTTATTCTATTCTATTCTATTCTATTCTATTCTATTCTATTCTATTCTATTCTATTCGATTCAATTCGATTCGATTCGATTCGATTAGATTCTATTCAATTCCATTCACCTTTAACATCCCTTTACAGAATTCAAGATTTCTCAATAGATTTAAATATTAAAATAATATAAAAATAAATATAGTAAATCAATAAAAATTAAATATACTAAATATATAAAATATTTTATAGTATATTATATTTATATTAAAATTATATTATATATATTATATTATATTATATTATATTATATTACAATTATATTATATATAAAATTTAAAATATAATATTAAAGTGATATAAAAATACTTAGGAAAAAAACATTTGTAGAGAAATGTTTATATCTTTAAAATGGTTTTGGTTTGGGTGGTGGTTAGACAAAACCATGAAACTGATACACATGGAAGCCTATAATGCTGTTTGCCTAAAGTTCTTTGCTGTAACAAATAGAAACTAAAAACATTCAAATGCCCATTCCTTGCACTAGAGTTATTAAACTGGAGCTGATTTACTTTTGGAGCTGTAGAAGTAGGACTTCAGGAATACAGAATTTCCCACCTGTGAGAAGCATCACAGCCATCTACTGAGGTCAGTCCATTCCTGCTACACAGAATTGCTCTGACAAGCAACTGTCTACCAAAAATAGCAATGCTAATGTGCTATTCAGTTGTGAAACTGCTGTTACATAAAAAGAAGACAATTCTCAATATCTAAGAAAATCTAAGTAATAACACTGATGCATTGGATGTGATGGGAGGTTTGAGTGGTTTCTCCTCATGGAGTTTTAGAAATAGTATCATAGTATCAGTCAGGGTTGGAAGGGACCACAAAGATCATCTAATTCCAACCCCCCCGCCATGGGCAGAGACACCCCACACTAGATCAGGCCGGCCAGAGCCGCATCCAGCCTGATCTTAAACACCTCCAGGGACGGGGCCTCAACCACCTCCCTGGACAACCTATTCCAGGGCTTCATCACTCTCATGGTGAAGAACTTCCTCCTTCCTTTAAACAGAGCATTGATTTGTATAAAAGTGTACGAAGGGTAAAATGCCTTTTATGAGTATTATGGTGATAGATCTAAACAGAACAATAATTATAATTAATCTTTTAGCATTATTCACTGACTATTGTTCAAATCTAAGATTGAGAGGTTTTAGTTTCTTTCTCCAAGCAGAAGTTTACGTGTGTGTGTGTGTATATATGCATATATATACACATATGTAAAAAAACAATTCATGAAACAATATAAACAATCAAAAGTGGGATTCATTCAGCTGCATTGTAACCGTATTCCCATCTTCTCCCTTAATTTAACCATGCTGCCCTCCTGTGGATGTCAGGACACATACAATGCACTGGATCAGAATAAGAAAATCTAGTTCAAATAGATCTCTGCTACCTGTTTGTGACGGACTTGGAGGGAAGAAAATGCCACTGCGTAACCATAAGAAAGTGGTTAAATTAAACTTCAGAGCAAGGACTGCGACATTTATATTTGAAATAGTCTTAAAATGAATATTTGAAATAATCAGAATGTCTTATCATTCCAGAAATCATGTTTGTGTGAGAGGACAGTCATACATACTAATGATGCAGTTATTCTCAAATTAGGATGAGAACATTCATTGCATAAAGACGACTTACTTCATCTGCCGAATTGCCAAGGCAGTTGAACACATATATTACACAGATTATCCAACAACTCAAAAAGCATAGAAATCAGATGCAAAAGTATCAGTATTTGGTAAACTGAAAGAGTGTCAACTGATGAAACTGTACCATTTTTTTTCCTGGTACAGAGAGACATCAAACACATCTTGTGGAATCATTGAGTCAAAAAATCGGGTTTGGCTCAATTATGGAGTAAAAAAAATAAAAGGGTTCGTAACAGAAGAACCTAAAATTAAGGAGCTGTATAATTGATTATTCAAAGAAATTATCTCATGCAAGAAAAAAAAAAGTAAATTTTGATCAACTACATTTCCATAGTGTCTCTGTTCTAATAAGCTCTGCTACTATTTAACTGGAAATTTGTTATTATGCACTAAAACATATACATATTTTGAACACATCTAAAGTTGGTTAGCTTGTTGGTTTAAATCAGATCAGTATGGCAGAGATACCAAACCAGGCAAGGTTACAATAGCTGGAGTGACACAATGCAGCGGGTTGTCAAATCACAGTATCACAGTATAACCAAGGCTGGAAGAGACCCCAAGGATCATCAAGTCCAACCTGTCCCAACAGACCTCACAACTAGACCATGGCACCAAGCGCCACGTCCAATCTCCCCTTGAACACCTCCAGGGACGGCGACTCCACCACCTCCCTGGGCAGCCCATTCCAATGACGAATGACTCGCTCAGTGAAGAACTTCCTCCTCACCTCGAGTCTAAACCTCCCCTGGCACAGCTTGAGACTGTGTCCCCTTGTTCTGGTGCTGGTTGCCTGGGAGAAGAGACGAACCCCCTCCTGTCTACAACCACCTTTCAGGTAGTTGTAGAGGGCAATGAGGTCACCTCTGATCCTTCTCTTCTCCAGGCTAAACAATCCCAGCTCCCTCAGCCTCTCTTCATAGGGCTTGTGCTCAAGGCCTCTCACCAGCCTTGTTGCAAAGAATAATAACAAAGAATGCTTAATAACAAAGAATGCTTAAAAATATACTGCTCTTTCTGAATAAGGACTAAAATCTCTACAGGCTATAAAAGGCAGAGTGACACGTTCTGATTCTAAACCATGTTAGAAAGTCAACACTTTTTCTTTAGACTTTGATTTTTGGGGGGTCTTCATCTCAGAAATACAAATGAAAACTAGTAAGTCAAACTTTAAGCCCCTCTTTGCAAAATACTGTCTATATTGAAAAGACGGTGAAATGAATGTGAAAAAAAGAATGTGAAAGAAAAAAGTGGAAAAACTGTAAGAAAATAATCTGGACAAGACATTTAGTATAGTTTGTGCCAATTAGGGAAGTTGCTAACACACCATATCAATTGACCTAAGTAGTGGGGCTAATTAAATGAAACAAGATAATTAAATGCTTCTCAATATACAATAAAAAAAATTTGGCTGAAAGTGTTCCATAATGTTGTCTTTTTGTTTTCCTAATATCTGCTTTTCTGCTGAGTTTTAATCAGTGTATCTATATGCATAAAAGACAGATAGTGTCCAGATGTTAATGTGTTGCTGGCAGGAATCAGGTGTTCAATTACAATTTATTGAGTGTGCAAGGAAAAAAAACCAAAGCCTGCCATTAAGTAGACTATCTCAAGCTCAATTAAAAATTAATGTAGCACTTGTGATTGAATGGAACACTTACATTCTATAATGGCAATAAAATTCTACATGACATCTGATTATTAGCAGATTAGTACTGCACTAATCTAGAAATCAGTGTTATTGCCTGTTTGAAAGTGGATCCTTTGCTTCTCGATACACAAAAGAATTGCAAAGCTACATTTGTACAAATTGCTGGTTCCTTTTATCTGACAATTTTATTTATGTATTTATTTAGTTATTTAATGTGCCATGAATGAAAGAACTGCAACTGTAACATCTTTGGAGATGTTAGTCTAGCAGTCAGCTACTGGCAATATTTTTCATATTTGATACCAGGCCCAGTTCTGCTGCTGGCATAACAAATCCAGTTTTGCCTGAATGCATTAATTACTAAGAATGTGTTTCTAAATGGCTTGACTGAAAGACCCATAAAATGACATCTGTCATTGTGCCCCTGTACTCAGCACTGGTTGGGCCACACCTTGAGTCCTGTGTCCAGTTCTGGGCCCCTCAGCTTAGGAAAGATGTTGAGTTGCTGGAATGTGTCCAGAGAAGGGCAACGAAGTTGGTGAGGGGTTTGGAGCTCAAGCCCTGTGAGAAGAGGCTGAGGGAGCTGGGGTTGATTAGCCTGGAGAAGAGGAGGCTCAGGGGAGATGTTATTGCTCTCTACAACTTCCTGAAGGGAGGCTGTAAACAGGTGGGGGTTAGTCTCTTCTCCCAGGCAACCAGCACCAGAACAAGAGGACACAGTGTCAAGATGCACCAGGGGAGTTTTAGGTTGGATGTTAGGATGAAGTTCTCCATAGAAAGAGTGATTGGCCATTGGATTGGGCTGCCCAGGGAGGTGGTGTAGTCAGCATCATTGAAGGTGTTTAGGAAGAGACTTGATGGGGTGCTTGGTGCCATGATTTAGTTGATTAGATAGTGTTGGATGATAGTTTGGACTCAATGATCTCAAAGGTCTCTTCCAACCTGGTTAATACTATTCTATTCTATTCTATTCTATTCTATTCTATTCTATTCTATTCTATTCTATTCTATTCTATTCTATTCTGTTCTATGCTATGCTATGCTATGCTATGCTATTCATAGCCTGTGGCCCTTAATGTGGACCCATTCTGTAGTTTATGTGTTCAAACTCTTACTTCAGGTTGCCCTTCAAAGGTAAGACTTAGGCAGGCAGAAAAGGGCTCTACAGAGCCATAAGCATTCAGTTTTAGAAAAGAGACTGGCCATCATGATTCCAACTGAGGGGAGCATATCCTCAGGTAGACTTCTCCACACCAGCACTACTTATAACCTAAGTCTAGCTCTTTATTCTCTCCTACTTGGTCAACAGCATAGCTCATGCCACTTTGAGCTTAAAATGGTTTCAAAATTTAAATAAGCTTAAAACAGCAGTGGTCAACATCAGAAAAGTAACTTCTAAGCCACTGATTTACTGAACAAGGGTTGCTAGCTTGGTATTTATGAATCTGTCCTCTCACCACAACCATACAGTTTTATATCTTTGGAAAAAAAAAGATTGAAGCAAATCAGATGACATCTTTGGGCTGGTAAACTAATGTTATCAGAGGAGCTGGTAAAGTAAGGGAATTTGGTCTGACCCTGATGGAGGCTTAGCAGTGGAACTCAAACTTGCACCTACTCCAGTGCTGCCCCTGCCAATTTGTCCCTGGATTACTCCACACACAAAAATGATCAAACAGAAGTTCCTGTCTCTTGCTCCAAAGATAAACCATGCATAGGCTTTGACATAACATTTCACATACTTTTTTCACCTACCTGATCTCTTTTATCATTTATGCATGAAGTGAAAAAAACCAAACCAAAACCAACTCCCACACATTAGAGAAAGACAACAGTGTCATTGGACAGACACAGTTAATTTAGGATGGGATTAAATTAGAATTAGTCTGTGACAGCGAGCATGCTAAAAAGATCATTTGTAGTGCAGGGTGAACTCTTCATTACAATTTTTACTTAAATAAAAAGACAGTGAGCTAATCATGCAGACCTCTGTATCAAAGCACTGCTACACTGATGATACTGCAGAAACCACCAGCCTAACAAGGTGATGCCACCATGTTGCTTATTTGGAGATGTGATAAGATACTCAAGGACCCTGACAAAATGGTACAGTATTGAAATGCCAACACAACTGTGTTGATATTTAACAGGATATGGACTATGTAAGGGAGCTGGCTGTGAAGAATATACTACTTGGGTAAAACAACAGAAGTGCAGGGCCACAGGGACTCTGTTACTACGTAAGAATTAAATGCAGTACTGTACTCGATGAAATTATACTACTGTGGAGGAAAAGGAAAACAAACACAAAACTCACACTAGATTTAATTTACAGGAAGCTACCTCTGCCTTTACATCCAGTACTGTGTTAAAATAATTTTTTGCCCATACAGAATAGAGTACTGCCAATAGAAACCCACTCTTGGACACAGTACAGCACATCTTACCCTACAGTATCTAACTAAGCCAGCATTCTGGCACACAGAGAGCATTAGATTGCTTACCTACTAGTAGTATTTGAAATTAATGCTACTGTCTTAAAGGCCTTTGATTTTGAAAGGGTTTATATTCCTAAGGACAAAAATGAGATTAATTTTATCTTCCTACAAGTAACAGATGGACAATGAAAGTGACGGAAGGGCACAACAGGCAGGTGGTATGGCATCATCCTTGCTGTTAATAGCACTGGCACTCTGTGTAGAAATAATGCCAGGGCATGCCAGACCATATGTGTTGCCAATGTATGTCTAGTGGAAACAAATCTCTCTCAAATTCTATGTCACAGATTAGTGTGCAGTACCAAGAAACAAGTCAGACAACCTGACAAGAAAGACTAATAAATAAACCACATCTATTCCCTACATGATACATGTGCTATGTCAATTTGCAGTGGATAAAGTAATATAATCAAAATCTAAACCCATTATTTCATTGATATTTGGTCCTGCATTCTGAGAAAAGAATAATATTGCTTTATATATGCATTATAACTCTTGAACCTGTCCAGAGAAGGGCAACAAGGCTGGGGAGAGGCCTCAAGCACAAGCCCTATGAGGAGAAGCTGAGGGAGCTGGCATTGTTTAGCCTGGAGAAGAGGAGGCTCAGGGGAGACCTCTTTTGCTCTCTACAACTACCTGAAGGGAGGTTGTAACCAGGAGGGGGTTGGTCTCTTCTCAAGGCAACCAGCACCAGAACAAGAGGACATAGTCTCAAGCTGTGCCAGGGGAAGTTTAGGCTCGAGGTGAGGAGAAAGTTCTTCAGAGAGTGATTGCCCATTGGAATGTGCTGCCCAGGGAGGTGGTGGAGTCACCATCCCTGGAGGTGTTCAAGAGGGGACTGGACGTGGCACTTGGTGCCATGGTTTAGTAGTCATGAGGTCTGTGGTGACAAGTTAGACTTGATGATCTTTGAGGTCTCTTCCAACCTTGGTGATTCTATGACTCTATGATTCTAATTCTTATTACTGCAGACTCATGCACATAAGGGATGTTTCCAGACAACTTTCAGAGGGAAATTAGATGAAACGAAACAAAACAAAACAAAAGTTAAAAATTATACCACAAAATAAAGGAAAATATAATTAAAATTCAGTATGCTATATATAGGATATATGGCAGGGATACTTGTAAGCATTAACATTCTAAAGAAAGTTAGGAATAGTTTGGGTGTATCTACAGAGTAGGATTTTTTTCCCCCCTCAAGTTTTAAGTAAAACTGAAAGTCAGGTATTGTTATGAACAACATGTCTGCAAAGAAATGGGACCTGTGTAACCATAACATGAAGAAATTTAAGCTAAAAAAAAATCAATCTGACCACTCCAGTCAGAACAGAGTCTCCTCAAATCACAGAATCATAAAATCCTCAAAACATAGAATCATTCAGGTGGGAAAAGACCCTTGAGATCATCGTGCCCATCTATTATCCCTACTCTACCAAGTTCACCACTAAACTGTATCACTAAGTGCCAGATCTGAACATCCTTTAAACACATCCAGGGACGGTCATTCAATGACCTCCCAGGGCAGCCCATTCCAATGCTTGACTACCTTTCCTGTGAAAAAATTTTTCCTAATGTCAAGCCTAAACCTACCCTGGTGCAGCTTGAGACCATTGCATCTCCTTCTTTCACTAATTACCTGTGAGCAGAAACCAGCACCTGCCTCTCTATATTGACCTTTCAGGCTGTTGTAGAGGGCAGTAAAGTCTCGCTTCAGCCTTCTCGTCCTCAGACTAAACAGACTAAACAGTCCTAGTTCCCTCATCATTACACTTATTCTCTAGGCCCTTCCCCAGTTTAGTTGCTCTTCTTTGCACCCACTCCAGCACCTCAATGTTTTGTATTGAGGTACCCAAAACTGAACACTCTATGTGTGGCCTCAACAATGCTGAGTGCAGGAGGACAATCACTTCCCTACTCCTGAGGGTAACACTATTTCTAAATATTCAGAATGCCATCAGCTTTCTTTGCCACCTGGGCACACTGATGGCTCATATTCAGCTGCTTGTCGATTAGAACCCCCAGGTCCCTTTCTGCCAGACAACTTTCCACAGTGTCACATGGGGCTGTTGTGGTCCAAGTGCAGGACCTGGCACTTGGCCTTGTTGAAACTCATACTATTGACCTCGGTCCATTGATCCCATCTGTCTAAGCCTCTCTGTAGAGCCTACCTACTCTCATGCAGATGAACACTCCCACCTAACTTGGTGTCATCTGCAAATTTACTAATGTTGCACTCTAACTCCTTATCAAGTTCATCGATGAAGATGTTAAACAGAAGTGGTCCCAACTCTGAGACCTGAGGAACACCACTTGTGACTGGTTGCCAGCTGGGTTTAACTCCACTGACCACCACTCTTTGGGCCTGGCTGTCCAGCCAGTGCTTTATCCAGCAGAGCATGTGTTGATCCAAGCCATGACCAGACAGTTTTTTTCATGAGGATTCCATGGGAAACAGTGTCAGAGGATTTGTGAAAGGCCAAGTACACAATAACCACAACGTTTCCCCCATCCATTAGGCAGGTCACTTTGTCATAGGAGGAGATCAGGTTTGTCAGGCAGGACTTGCCTTTCAGAAATCCACACTGATTGGGTCTGATCCCCTGGTTGCCCTCTATGTGTTGCATAACAGCACTCAAGATGATCTCTTCCATGACCTTTCCTGGCACCAAGGTCAAACTGACAGGTCTATAGTTCCCCAGATGTTCTTTTTGGCTTTTCTTGTAGCGAGGTGTCACATTTACTACCTTCCAGTCCATTGGGACTTTCCAGATAGCCAGGACTTCCAATATATAATGGAAAGTGGCTTGGTGAGCACATCTGCCAACTCTTTCAGTACTCCTGGGTTTAACCTATCAGGCTTCTTAAACTTGTGTGCACCTAAGTGGCTTAGCAGGTCACTGATCACCACCTCTTTAATGACAACAACCACATTCTGCTTCTGCTCCCTGTCTCCGAGCTCATGTGTCCAGGGAACAACCAGTTTTATGGCTGAACACCAAGGCAAAGTAGGCATTGAGCACCTTGGCCTTTTCCTCATCCTTTGTCACCATGTTTCCTCCTGCATCCAGTAACAGATGGAGATTATCCCTACTTAGTCCTTTTGTTGTTAATGTATTTATAGAAACATTTTTTATTGTCCTTAACAGCTGTAGCTAGGTTGAGTTCTAGCTGGGCTTTGGCTCCCCAGATTTTCTCCCTGCATAGCCTCACTACATCTTTATAACTCTCAGGAGACACCTGTTCCCTCTTCCAAAGGCCATAAACTCTCCTTTTGTTCCTGAGGTCCAGGCAAAGGTCCCTATTCAGCCAGGCCAGGCTCCTTCCCCAATAACTCATTTTTTGGCACATGATGATAGCCTGCTCCTCTGTATCTAAGACTTCCTTCTCAAAGTATGTCCAGCTTTCCTGGACTTCTATATACTTCAGGACTGCCCCCCAAGGGACTTCGTCAGTCTCCTGAACAGGCCAAAGTCTGCCCTCCAGAAGTCGAAGGTGGCAGTTTTACTAACCCCACTCCATACTTCCCTAAGAACTGAAAATTCTATCATTTCATGATTGCTATGCCCTCAGCAGCCTCCAACCTTTACTTTCCCCACAAGTTCTCTGTTCATGAGAAGCAGGTTGAGGAGGGCATCTTCCCTGGTTGGCTCCCTCACCAGGTGTGTCAGGAAGTTATTTTCCATACACTCCAGGAACCTCTGGGACTGTTCCCTCTCTGCTGTACTGGATTTCCAGCAGACAGATGTTGAAGTCTCCCATAAGACTACTGGGAAATTCCCACTAATCCCACTTACTACTGCAAATTTTAGAGCACCTTTGATGAGTTATTTTTTTTACCTGTTATTGTAGCAAAAATAAGCAAGCTAATCTATGTCCTTATTTCAGTAAGACAAATGATGCACAGGAAAAAATATGACCTGCCTAAATTTTAGTTCAGGTGCATGTAGTGACTGCTAGTCCACCAGCTCAGTTATTTTGAAGCTTAATTACCACCTGCTTTGTTATTTTAATGAAAGTATAGGGGAAAAAATATCCTTTTCACACATTAATAGCTTCCTGATTTTGAGATTGGAATGTTTTCAATAATAGGCAAGACTCTGTTTAGCTTTTGTTCTTTATACTTTTGAAAACAAAGCACACATTTACAATGCAGTACTGATTATGGGGATCTCCATACCTAATCAGTTATGCATACTCAATCCTGCTGAAGGCAAGGGGATACTGTTGTTAAAGTTATCATCTCAAGACAACACTTACACCACTCAACTCGCATTGTTTTGCTCATTACGGAGATGAAGAAAACTCATATTAAGATTTTGGGAAGCACACAACTTCTCAGTGAAACACAGGAAAAAGGAGGACCCTATAAACAGTCTTAATGATGTTTTACTGCTAGAGTAGACTAATTAAATAGAAATGACATATTCATGAGAATGGATTATTGAATTTGTTTTCAATTCTTTTACTTCATGTTTTAAAAAGTTATGAGCAAAACCAAATCAATCCTTTCTAAAAAGAAGTAAGTTACATTTTAAGCTTTCTGAGCATTAACATTGCTTAATTCACAGATCTTTTTCACATAAAGTCTGTTGTGGTTAAGCTAAATGAGTTTGGATCTAAATTTATATCTCAGCTTTTACAAATATTTCAGATTAATTACTATGGAATGAATGAAGAATGACACCTTAATTAGTAATGCTTCTCCTGGCAATTAGGATTCTTTTGGCTTTTCTTAGCAATTAAAGTGGCAGTGGCATATCATTAAGGACTTCAAGATTCCCCATGCCTCCTCAGAAGCAATTACTGTGGGAAGCAGTGAAATTCAGGCTCATAGTTATAATCTGTTCTCTAAGGATCTATCAGCAGGATAAACATTCTTACCTTCTTCCTTCCATCGCAATTTTGCATTAACCCATTATCATGATCCAATCAATCATTAATGCCATTTTAACGTGTCATTTTTCATTAAGTTCAATTTTCCTTTTTGAAAAGTAGCTGGCTGCAGTCAATTGATTTTGTCAAAGTGTATAGTATTAAAATGAAGGCAGTTAAGACATTAGCACTTTCCTCCCCAGCACAATGAAACACCAGCACTTATCACAATTTAAACCAGCGTAACAGAACACACAGCTATGAGACACCTTCGAATAATGACAGAGAGGCATCCATACATCACTAAAAGTGAATTTAAAACCATGCCATTCTATCATGCTGCTTATAACATACACTGGGAATTTTTACCTTAGCATACACAAGCATATGTTGCCTTATGAATGCAAAAACAGGGATAGATGTAACAGATTTTAGCAAGAAATATAGAATAGAATAGAATAGAATAGAATAGAATAGAATAGAATAGAATAGAATGGAATGGAATGGAATGGAATGGAATGGAATGGAATGGAATGGAATGGAATGGAATAGAATAGAATAGAATAGAATAGAATAGAATAGAATAGAATAGAATGGAATGGAATGGAACGGAACGGAATAGAATAGAATAGAATAGAATAGAATAGAATAGAATAGAATAGAATAGAATAGAATAGGTTGGAAGAGACCTTCAAGATCATTGCATCCAACCCATCATCCCACACTACCAACTAAACCATGCAAACAAGCACCCTATCAAGTCTCCTCCTAAACACCTCCAATGATGGTGACTCCACCACCATCATTGGTGAGCAGGGGAGAGATTCTCAGCCTTGCCCCCATTTGAACTCTTAACGCCAGTTAAGGCTCAAACCACTACAAGTTCACACCTCTTCTGTCTTCAAAACTAATGGAACTTACGTGGAACTTCAATACTTCTCTATGCCTTCATCTTTGACACTGCAATGAAATCTTCCACCCAGAGTCTCAGATGTCCTCTGTATATGACAACCAAATACAAGGTCATTGTCCATGCTTTAAGTCTGAGTATAAACTAACTCTTACCTAAAAGTATTGTGACCATGTTGGTGAGCTCAACAGTTCTGCAGTGCAGTTGTTGGCACTTGCTGGATAAGGAATTGGCTGGATGGTCACACTTGGAAAGTTGCAGTTAATGGCTCGATGTCCAATAGGTATCAGTCACAAGTGGCATCTCTCAGGGGGTTGGTACTGGTACTAGTGCTCTTTAATATCTTTGTTGCCAATATGGACAGTGGGATTGAGTGCACCCTGAGCAAGTTTGGGGATGACACCAAGCTGTGTGGTCTGGTTGACATGCTGGAGGGAAAAGGATGCCTTCCAGATGGACCTGGACAGCTTGAGAAGTGGGCTCATGCCAACTTCACAAAGTTCAACAAGGCCAGGTGCAAGGCCCTGCACCCTAATCAGGACCATCTCAAGTACAAATACGGACTGGGCAGAGAATGGCTTAAGAGAGGTCTTGAGGAGAAGGACTTGAGAGTATTTGTTGATGAAAAACTCAACATGAGTTGGCAATGTGCACTTGCAGCCCAGACCAACTGTGTCCTGAGCTGCAAAAGAAGCCTAACCAGCAGGATGAGGGACAGGATTCTCTCCATCTACTGTGCTCTCATGACACCCCACCTGGAGTACTGTGTACTGCTCTGGAGCTCCCAAGACAAGGACATCAAAGGGCCACAAAGACGATCAGAGGGCTCGAACATTTCCCCTATAGGGAGAGACTGCAAGAGTTGCAGCTGTTAAGCCTGGAGAAGAAAAAGCTCAGGGAAGACCTTATAACAGCCTTCAAGTACCTGAATGGGGCCTACAAGAAAGCTGTGAAGAGGACTTTTTATGAGGGTTTGAAGTGAGAGGATGAGAGGGAATGGCTCTAAGATGGAAGAACACGGATTTAGAGTAATATTAGGAAGAAACTCTTTACAGTGAGCGTGGTGAGATACTGGAACGAGTTGACCAAGGAAGCTGTGGAATCCCCCTCCCTGGAAGTGTTCAAGGCCAGGCTGCATGGGGCCTTGAGCAACCTGGTCTAGTGGAAGGTGTCCCTGCCCGTGAAGGGGCATTGGAGCTAGATGTTCTTTAAGGTGCCTTCCAAACCAAGCCATTCCATGATTCTATGATCACATTGTCAGTTTTTGGTCAGGTTAGAGAGCTGGGCAGATATAATCTCTCTCTCTCTCATTCTCTCTTTATGCTGCCAAATCCCATGACCTCACCAAATGGTTATATCTAAAATATTTTGTTAGATTAAAAAAACACCTCACATTTGCTTCATAAATAGTTTGTTTACTTGAGAATTCCTTTAGATTTGTCTGTGTTTGTTCATCTTCCATCTGCTTTTGTTCATCTTCCACATTACTAACATCTCCATTAGCTTATAAGGAGCTATGGAAAAGAGTTCATGTACAGGAAAAGCTCTGCACACCATAAAATCATAGCTACAGGGAGTAAGTTTTCACTTAGACCTAGCTCACTTGAATACACACTTGGCTCCTGTCAGGGGACTCCCTTGCAGCAGGCTGCTGCATACCACTGTATCAACACCTTGTAACAACATTGTACAAGGTAACTAGTGAGACAGCCGCAGGAAATAGGTTAGTGAAACAAGACTCAAGTGAAGACTGAGGTGCTCCTTCATTGCAGGCACCCTTTACTCACATGTGAGGAACAAGTGGCAGAGGATTATCTTTTCATCAGTGGTGCAAAGGCACTTTCATAACTTCCTGTTTGTCATCTCAAAATACTGGAAGGCCTGATGTTGCAAATGGCAGTGGGCAATCTCTGTGGAGATACTTGTGGAAAAGTTTACCTCTTAAATGTGATTAAGACTAATTAGGAGTAATTGCAATAAAGTTATACAGAGCACCCTTATTTCTTACAATTCTCCTGTTCATACAACAGGATAAGAAAATGCTCTCTTAAACCCACAGATGTTAAAAATAGAAATCAAGTGTATGTGATGCCAAAGATAAAAAGCAGTATGTGTCAGAGGGCATCACAAACTCTAACACCAGAACAAAGAAAAACCATCACAGGAAGTTTAACTGAAGTGACATATATTTCATATAAAACACATATTTAATTTTCTAATAATACATACACAGCCACTATTTTATCTCTAAAGATCAACAGCTACAACTAGTGAGAAAACCAAGAAATACCAGTGTAAGTGATTTCTCCTAACTATATACATACCTGTAGCAAAGTAGAATAGAATAGAATAGAATAGAATAGAATAGAATAGAATAGAATAGAATAGAATAGAATAGACCAGACCAGGTTGGAAGAGACCTTCAAGATCATAATGTCCAACCTATCATCCAACACCACCTAATCAACTAAACCATGCAACCAAGCACCCCATCAAGTCTCCTCCTGAACACCTCCAGTGATGGTGACCCCACCACCTCCACGGGCAGCCCATTCCAATGGGCAATCACTCTCTCTGTATAGAGCTGTATAAACCTCCCCTGGTGCAGCTTGAGACTGTGTCCTCTTGTTCTGGTGCTGGTTGCCTGGGAGAAGAGACCAACCTCTGCCTGTCTACAACCGCCCTTCAGGTAGTTGTAGAGAGCAATAAGGTTACCCCTGACTCTCCTTTTCTCCAAGCTAAGCAACCCCAGCTCCCTCAGTCTCTCCTCAGAGGGCTTGTGTTCCAAGCTCCTCACCAACTTTGTTGCCCTTCTCTGGACACATTCCAGCAAGTCAACATCCTTCCTAAACTGAGGGGCCCAGAACTGGACACAGGACTCGAGGTGTGGCCTAACCAGTGCAGTGTGCAGGGGCACAATGACTTCCCTGCTCCTGCTGGCCACACTGTTCCTAATGCAGGCCAGGATGCCATTGGCCCTCTTGGCTGCCTGGGCACACTGCAGGCTCATGTTCAGCCTACCATCTACCAGTACCCCCAGGTCCCTCTCTGCCTGTCCACTCTCCAACCACTCTGACCCCAGCCTGTAGCACTGCATGGGGTTGCTGTGGCCAATGTGCAGAACCCGGCACTTGGATGTGTTCAATCTCAAAATTGCATACATTGTCTTACTGTCAGAGCAGTCCCTGTTTAATGTGAAATAAAAGAAGACATAGCTATTAAAAATAAATTAGACAGCTATGCACAGTGTATTTCTGACCTGAATTGAGATTTGAGAAACTGGATTAGGTAGAAGCAAAAAGATGACATGACAGAAGCCTACTTTTTTCTGTGGTAATTTGTCTTTCCAAAGCTTTCTTGCCTGGTGATCAGGCATTTATTTTAGTTTAGTAGGTATCTATACCTCTATTGAATGCAACTATATCAACTGCAGTATCAAGGCATTCCTCCCTACTTAGTGCCTTTGAGAAGACTCATAGAACTCTGACATAGCCTAAATACCTACATTTTTAGACTGCTGGAGTAACACCATATGACTAAATGATCAGAAATAGGATTCCAAAGTACCTGGTATTACGTGAAGTTCAAACAAACTCAACAGTTTTGTCTATCTTACTTTCCTTATGCATCCCAGACTTGCTGTTCACAAACTGAAAAATAAGCCTCCGATAAAAGGACAGCAAGAACCTTGATCTTCAAAGCAGCATCTGAACTATGCTCTGATACCCATTTTTAAGCTGGAAGAAAAAGTGCAGTAGCAACAAACAGAAAGCTAGATGGTGCTAAGATACTGACTTGTGCTGCAGACAAACTGGGAAAGACAAACCAGATGATATAAAGAGATTCAGAAGAGTTTGTGTATGTAGATTAAGAAATACTATACTTAGATAAGTGTCCACCTACCTTAACATTTGATTCAGGCAGCAGTGCTATGGTGATAAGAAATGAAAAAAAGCAACAGTGGTCTCTCAGATAAATTTGTACCTTTTGTAGAGAGAAAATGTTACTGCCCACTAGTAAAAAAAAAGCATTTTCAGTAATTGCTGAAAAATAATGTAGAAAGTTTTTGCTTTAACTCATGGGAAATAATATTAAGTGAAGAAGTTTATGCTACATATTACCAGTATCACAATATCACCAAGGTTGGAAGAGACCTCAAAGATCATGGATTCCAACCTATCACCACAGACTTCATGACTAGACCATGGCACCAAGTGCCACATCCAATCCCCTCTTGAACACCTCCAGGGATGGTGACTCCACCACCTCCCTGGGTAGCACATTCCAATGGTGAACGACTCTCTCAGTGAAGAACTTTCTGCTCACCTCAAGCCTAAACTTGCCCTGGTGCAGTTTGAGACTGTGTCCTCTTGTTCTGGTGCTAGTCCTCCAGTCCTGGCTCACTGGTGAAATCCCAGATGACTGGAAACTGGCCAATGTGGTCCCCATCCACAAGAAGGGTCGGATGGAGGAACCTGAAAACTATAGGCCAGTCAGCCTGACCTCAGTGCCAGGGAAAGTGATGGAGCAGATTATCCTGGCGGCAATAACTGTGCACCTGCAGGGATGGCCAAGGGCTCAGGTCCAGCCAACATGGATTCAGGAAGGGCAGGTCCTGCCTCTCCAACCTGATCTTCTTCTATGATCAGGTGACTGCCTGGTGGATGTGGGGAGGCCTGTAGATGTGGTCTACCTGGACTTCATCAAAGGCCTTTGACACCATCCCCCACAGCAAACTGCTGGCTAAGCTGTCAGCTCGTGGCTTGGACAGCAGCACTCTGTGCTGGGTTAGGAACTGGCTGGAGGGCCGGGCCCAGAGAGTGGTGGTGAATGGTGCCACATCCAGCTGGAGGCCAGTCACCAGTGGCATTCCCCAGGGATCAGTGCTGGGCCCCATCCTCTTCAATGTCTTCATTGATGATCTGGATGAGGGGATTGAGACAGTCATCAGCAAATTTGCAGATGGCACCAAGTTGAGAGCAGATGTTGGTCAGTTAGAGGGCAGAAGGGTTCTGCAGAGGGACCTTGAGTGACTGGACAGATGGGCGGAGTCCAGTGGGATGGTATTCAACAAGTCCAAGTGCCGGGTGCTGCACTTTGGCCACAGCAACCCCATGCAGAGCTACAGGCTGGGGTCAGAGTGGCTGGAGAGCTCCCAGACAGAGAGGGACCTGGGGGTGCTGATCGACAGCTGCCTGAGCATGAGCCAGCAGTGTGCCCAGGTGGCCAAGAAGGCCAACGGCATCCTGGCCTGCATAAGGAATAGTGTGGCCAGCAGGAGCAGGGAGGTCATTGTGCCCCTGTACTCTGCTTTGGTTAGGACACACCTTGAGTCCTGTGTCCAGTTCTGGGCCCCTCAGTTTCAGAAGGACATCGAGACACTTGAACATGTCCAGAGAAGGGCAACAAGGCTGGGGAGAGGCCTTGAGCACAAGCCCTATGGAGTTATAAAGCTAATTCTGTTTCTCCTCCTGCCTTTTTGCTAGGTGACCATGGGATGAGCAGCACAAAAGAGCTGGCACCATCACTGTTCTGGCTAACTTTGATGTCCCTGTGGCTCCTAGCTGATTTATGAGCTCACTAGTACCTATGACAATAGTTTACCCAGGTAACAGTCACACACTACAGCCCTACCCACTGAGAGGTAGCAGACCTCAGTGCTATCCCCAGCTTGGTTGCCTGTGATCCTGAGTGATCTCTGATCATTCCTGTGCTTCATTTCACTAATATGTAAAACAGAGAATTATGCTTGCCTTCCACTACAATGAACGCTTTCATCAACAGGTGACAAGTGTCAGAAAAATGAGAGAGGAAAATCACTTATTCTCTGATTCTGCACCTTGGAAGACTGCTAACCAGCACATTCATCTCATGGATTTCTTTTAGCTCTAAAAACACAGCAGCAGCAGGGGAATCTGATATTCAGTCACATACTGGAACCAGTAGCTATATTGGTTGTTTACAAATGCTTTAACAGAAAATCTGGGATACTCAAAAGCTTAAGGAATGAAAGGTATAGCATTTCTATATGAATCATGCCATAGCAGAAAGCAGACCTGAACTTCTAAGAACAAATTTGGCCTTTCAAATCTTGGAAAAAAAAAAATTGGACAAGAACTATGATGAAATGTTTTCCTTTGGGAGTCAAATAGATGTAATACTACTCTGTAATGTTCTCCTGTTAAGCTGTTCAATTTGTAAGAATTTAGTTTTATGTTCTTATGTCTTTTCCTTTTGCAGTATGATCATTGAGCATTACTAATCCTTTTAAAGCAAGCCTTTTGAAAAATTCTCAGTATTCCCTTTTTCTTTAGTTCTAGATTGGAAGCAGCAAACTGATACCCTTTAGTAACCACTAGGGCTATGCTAACAGACAACTTAAGTGACAAAATCTACTTTTAAGAATAATGCATGCTTTAAATGCACATGGATGTGCAAAGCCACGTTAAAAAAATGCCCACACATTCAGTCTGGAGAAGAGAAGGCTCCGAGGTGACCTCATTGTGGCCTTCCAGTATCTGAAGGGGGCCTACAAGAAGGCTGGGGAGGGACTTTTCAGGCTATCAGGGAGTGATAGGACTAGGGGGAATGGAATGAAGCTGAAGGTGGGGAGATTCAGGCTAGATGTGAGGAGGAAGTTCTTCACCGTGAGGGTGGTGAGGCCCTGGAATGGGTTGTCCAGGGAGGTGGTTGAGGCCCCGTCCCTTGAGGTGTTTAAGGCCAGGCTGGATGAGGCTCTGGCCAGCCTGATCTAGTGTAGAGTATCCCTGCCCATGGCAGGGGGGTTGGAACTAGATGATCCTTGTGGTCCCTACCAACCCTAACTGAAACTATGAAACATTCAAAAAGGTACTTACAGTAACCCACATATCCTGATGGATTAACCTGTCCTGTCTGTGTTTTCAACTCGAATCTAATTATGAGTTAAAGCAAGCCAAGTGAGCGCTTCCGAAACAAACAGTACTTCCCTAACACTGCTATTCTAACTCAGCAGAAATAAAAAGGATTCTGGCATTTTATATATAGGATAGATCAAATTTTGCTTAATTTTGATAATAGAATCATAGAATCAATAAGGTTGAAAAAAGACCTCAAAGATCATGATTTTAGATTCAAGATTGCAACAGAAAAAAAGTCATAGGAATGTTTAAGCCACAGTTCCTTCTGTACAGATGTTAGCTTTACTGCCTTAATAAAGAAGATTGAAAAATCTGTATAGATGTTAACTTCACTGTCTTAATAAAAAGATTGAAAATACCTTGCATGTGCTTTGCATTTTAGACAAGGAAAAGGTCACCACGTTGTTATGAGAACATGACAAATAGATTACAAACCACGAGAAAGGAATCTGAAGTATCACGAATTGCCAATGATGAGAACTGTTCTACAAATCCTCATTAATGAGTGACATTTACCTTGCTATTACTCAGAATTTCTAGGTGTGCATGCTTCCCCAATCTATTGATAGGCTTTAAATAGAGAGGGATGATTAGATATCCTTTGGGTTGTTTCATAATTCGAGCTGGATGGGGCACTTGGTGCCATGGTTTAGTTGATTAGATGGTGCTGGGTAACAGGTTGGACTCGATGATCTCAAAGGTCTTTTCCAACCTGGTTAATTTCTATTCTATTCTATTCTATTCTATTCTATTCTATTCTATTCTATTCTATTCTATTCTATTCTATTCTATTCTATTCTATTCTATTCTATTCTATTCTATTCCATTCTATTCTATTCCATTCTATTCCACTCTAACCAATCCTAGTCTAGTCTAGTCTAGTCTATTCATGAAAGAATAAAATAATGCCTAAAGTATGTAATAATACAGTAACATAATAAAATAATAATGAAATAAGTAATAAGTGCACTGTAACACATGAGTATTCCTCATTCTTTAAGCATGCATCAGAATGCACAGGAGAATCACAGAGTGTTTCCATGCTTAAGTGTTTTTATGAAAGTCACATTAGTGGAGTAACATCAGATTAGCTGTTTGAACATGTCAGCATAAATACTAGCGTAAAAGTGATGTAGTTAGCAAGGCTGCCTCAATAGAATAGAATAGAATAGAATAGAATAGAATAGAATAGAATAGAATAGACCAGACCAGGTTGGAAGATACCTTCAGGATCATTGTGTCCAACTCATCATCCAACACCACCTAATCAACTAAACCATGCAACCAAGCACCCTAGCAAGTCTCCTCCTAAACACCTCCAGTGATGGCAACTCCACCACCTCCCCAGGCAGCCCATTCCAATGGGCATCACTCTTCTCTATGAAGAATTTCCTAGAGAAATTTCTTTTCACAGAGGTACCAATAAACCACAACTGAGATTCATAGTTGCATTGAGTTGTAAAGATTATTATTTCTTCCTCTCAGAAAGGTTACAGTTTATAATGAAAAAAAAAATAATTCTCAAGTTTATAATTTTATTTGAAACATAATCATTTATTATGACTGTGGAAACCCAAGAAGGCAACATGATCTGCAGGTTCTATGGTCCAGAATATGATTTGTGAAATACTAATCTCAGGTTGAGTATAAAACAGTATAATCCATGAAACTGAATATTCTTGAAGCATAAATGTGAGACATGTTTTGAAGTCTTCAGCATATCCCCGATGTCAATATGTAAAGTCAGCCTTAATTAGGAGAAACTTTTCTAAAGGAGTAAAACTGCAAACCCACAGCTAGCTTGGGCTTGTAAACTTGCAATTAGCTGAACCAGCAGAGACTGAAATATTGCAGCACAGCTACCTATGAGGATTTATGGGACACAGCACAAAAAGCCTTGCTGAAATCAAGGTAGACAACATCTACTGCTTTCCCCTCATCTAATCAGCTGGTCACATCATTACAGAAGGCCATCCAATTGGTCAATAATGATTTTCCCTTTATGAATACATGTTGGCTATTCCAGATAACCTTCTACACACACTTAGAGATGACCTCCAAAACCACAGAATCACAGAATACATCGCCTGGAAGAGGACTGAAAGATCATCCAGTCCAAAAGGAGCTGTTCCATCACCTTTCCAGGAACAGCTCATTCTTGAAGGTTCCTGAGACTGCCCAGATAATGACTTTTCAGAATGTTAACCATTTCTGACTGTGCACATTAATATTTCTTCTAGTAGGTGTTTGGTTTTTTCCCCCTCCAAGTCTCAAGCTGCGCCAGGGGAGGCTTAGACTGGATGTGAGGAGGAAGTTCTACACAGAGAGAGTGATTGCCCATTGGAATGGGCTGCCTGGGGAGGTGGTGGAGTCACCATCATTGGAGGTGTTGGTTTAGTTGTTTAGGTGGGTTGGATTGGTTGATAGGTTGGATGCAATGATCTTGAAGGTCTCTTCCAACCTGGTTTATTGTATATTGTATATTGTATATTGTATATTGTATATCTTCTTTCCTCTCACTGCAACGGCGGTGCCATCATACAGTGTTTCATCAACCATTCCAACAGTAATTCATGTTCTCATTTTTAAAAAATAGAATAAACAAAGGGATCAAATATGGCACAAATGTATATTCTTTATGGTGCCTTAAATTTTAGATGCAATATTGATTTATTTTTATGAACACCTAATCAATTTCACTCAATTTAATTGGTTATTTCTTTAATTCCATTATTATCATTTCACCCAAAGCATGCCTTGGACATCATTTAATGATTATTGTAAAATTTTAAATCTCTCTTCAAACAAAAGCCAGATACACTGGAGGTGTTCAGAAGGAGACTTGATGGGGTGCTTGGTGCCATGATCTAGTTGTTTAGGTGGGTTGGATTGGTTGATAGGTTGGATGCGATGATCTTGAAGGTCTCTTCCAACCTGGTTTATTCTATTCTATTCTATTGTAAACACCTCCAATAACAGTGACTCCACCACCCCCCTGAGCAGCCCATTCCAATGGGAAACCACTCTCTCTATGAAGAATTTCTTCCTACCCTCCATCCTAAACCTCTCCTGGTGCAGCTTGAGACTGTGTCCTCTTGTTCTGGTGCTGGTTGCCTGGGAGAAGAGACCAACCTCCACCTGCCTACAACCTCCCTTCAGGTAGCTGTAGAGAGCAATAAGGTCTCCCCTGAGCCTCCCTCTTCTCCAGGCTAATCAACCCCAGCTCCCTCAGCCTCTCCTCATAGGGCATGTGTTCCAAACCCCTCACCAACTTTGTTGGCCTTCTCTGGACACATTCCAGCAAGTCAACATCCTTCCTAAACTGAGGGGCCCAGAACTGGACACAGGACTCAAGGTGTGGCCTAACCAGTGCAGTGTGCAGGGGCACAATGACTTCCCTGCTCCTGCTGGCTACACTGTTCCTGATACAGGCCAGGATGCCATTGGCCCTCTTGGCTGCCTGGGCACACTGCAGGCTCATGTTCAGCCTACCATCGACCAGTATCCCCAGGTCCCTCTCTGCCTGGCTGCTCTCCAGCCACTCTGACCCCAGCCTGTAGCACTGCATGGGGTTGCTGTGGCCAATGTGCAGAACTTGGATGTGTTCAATCTCATGCCGTTGGATTCTGCCCATCTGTCCAGCCTGTTGAGGTCCCTCTGCAAAGCCTCTCTACCCTCCAGCAGATCAACTCCTGCCCCCAGCTTGGTGTCGTCCGCAAACTTACTGATGATGGACTCAATGCCCTCATCCAGATCATCAATAAAGATGTTGAAGAGCATGGGGCCCAGCACTGGTCCTTGGGGCACACCACTAGTGCCTGGCCGCCAGCCGGATGTGGCACCATTCACCACCACTCTCTGGGCTTGGCCCTCCAGCCAGTTTCCTAACCCAATGCAGTGTGCTCCTGTCCAAGCCATACATACCAGCTGAAAATAAAACTTTGATGTGTTGTTTCTATCTTATTCCATTCATGCTAAGCCTACAACACGTGAAAGTAGTTTACATGAAAGCTTACAATGAAATATTAGCTGCAATTTTATTCAAGCAGTATAGACTAAATATGAAAATCAAATATTATACGGCTTGTCCATCATTGATTTAAAATAAAGCAACTTGTCAATACTGAATAGCTTGGTATTGCCAGAATAGGGTTGAAATGGTGCAAAGATAGAGTAACTGCTCAGCTTCCAAGAAAGAGAACACCAGGATATATATCATAAACACAGGCTTTTATTTGATTACACATATGTTTATGGTGGAAGAGTCCATACTGCCTACCTCACTGCCCTAGGTTTTATAGATGACTTTTTAGATAATAATCATTACAACTAGTGGTTAGAAAGAAATGGAAACATTGACTGACCTTCAGTATTTATTTAGAAATGTATTTCTAAGCGGTAGGCACATTGCCTGGAGAAGAGTCACAGCACTGACCCTGAAGTAAAACAAAATAGCAAACAACTGTGCCAGGAGTAGGATTCAAAATCAATGTAAGTAACCACCAGCAACAGATGAAAAGGATTAATGATTGAATTATATTACTGAAAGGATAGAATATTGAAAGTGTTGGGATAGGTGCATGGGATCCCTGATGTAGCTTCATTGGGAGTATGCAACTGAACCAGTTCATGTGCAAGTTAGATGCTCTCTTGTATAATATTCATTAGTGGTGCTGTTCAAACCCTCCTAATTCCACAGCTGCCTTTCGCAAATCTGAAGAACACAGGCAGCACCATGCCACCCCTGCAGCATTCACTGCTTCAGGTGGTTGCATACCTGCCAGCAGCAGGACAATAAAACCTGGACTAAATGAAAACTGGACTGAATCTAGACAAGGATATGCCACAATTACCAGACTATTTCAGAGGTGTTTGGTGAAAGCAATTGAATGAGGTGTGGACTGACAAAGACAATCATGCTTTACAACAGACAAATACTTTTCTGCCCACATCCTCTCCACTCCAACTTACTTGAGTGAGCCCAGTCTTTGTGCTCTCTCCTGCCATGTTATCCCATTCCCTTATTCGTGCATTTGTAGCCTTAATTCTAGGTTTTCTCATCTCAGTCCCTGTTTCCAAACACAGTACTTCCATTTCCCCTGTTGCCTGTGCAACTGGTTCCCCCTCCCTTTTCTTGCAATTCCTGGTCATCAGTCACAAGTGCCCAGCCAGAAAGCCTCATTATTACAATCCTGATCATTTGTGATTGATACCTAGGAAATTTCAGCCCAACCAATTAGAGTTTTGACAAAACTTATAAACATATTGAATACAGGAAGTTTTGGCAATCACTTTCTGTATTCAATGAGCAGAATATTAACAGCAGTGAAAAAGTTATCCAAATAGTACAGCCACTTAGTTTGCAGTTAACACCAAGCAGAGTGATGTGGTTGTCATGCCTGAGGGATGGGATGCCACCCAGAGGGACCTGGACAGGCTTAGAGGCAGGCCTGTGTAAACCTCTGGAGGTTCAGCAAGGCCAAGTGCAAAGTCCTACACCTGGGTCAGGGCTATCCTTGATATCAGTAGAGGGTGGGGGATGATAGGTTTGAGAGCAGCATTAGGGAGAAAGACGTAGGGGTTGCTGACATTTAGCCCATAGCTGGGGCTAAACTATAGCAGTTGCTCTATCACTGGACAATTCATCCCTGGCAGAGAAGGGAACTTGGGAAAAGGAGACTCACAGGTTGAGATGAAAACAGATTTAATGAAACAGCCAAGCTGGTAGCAATGCCAATACAAGATATAGAGAGAGCTATTGTCAGCCCAGCAAGCATGCTGCAGTCACAATATTCGGAAGGCAATCCTGAGGAGCAGGAGAGGAAGGAGGAGCAGGAAAAGAGTCCAAGAAGGATGCTCTAGCAGGAAGCCCTCCTATCTCCTCAGCAAACTTCATTGTGCTGAGTGTGGTGCTGATGGTATGGGTACACCTGTGAGCCAACTGGAGCCAGATGTCCTGGCTGACTCAGAACTGCTAATGGTCTGCAGCCCATGACTGGGCCTGGGATTGGTCTGGATGACCCTTAAAGTTTTCTTACAACACAAACCACTCTATGTCTCTATGATTCTATGTTTAATAGTTCTCTCTCTTTTTAACACTTTATTTAAATGTAATCATTCAGCAGAAGTTAAAAGGATGGAAAACAGCCCGGTAATTGCTTCATAACTATAGATACAGCCTTGCTTATACCAGCAATACTACCTGTTTTTTGCAGTTGGGATGAGGGATAGGGGTGCAGAGTTGGCTCGGGGAGCTGTCATTAGTAATCTCACCATGTAGTTTTGTTTTAGACAGAAAAAAAATCCTTAAACTGGTATTCATACATCAATTCCTTTCAAGAGAAACACCCAGGGTGGACAGAGAGACTACATTGCAAGTGCTGTCACATTCAGGTATGTAATCAATCTATTTTAATTGAAAATGCATTTCAGCCTAAATCATCAACCAACTTTCCCCCAAAGTGCTATAAATTGTACACTCAAAAAATGACACCACATTGACACCGTGGAGTTCTTAGTTTCAGAGGTAGCTCATCATCTGCCTTTACACGTCACTGAACATCTGGAGTGAATGTTATTCCTAACTACTCAAACTTTGTGTAGAAAATGAGGATATAACATGAAATCATATTGTAGAAACTAAAGTACACATTTATAATTATTTATAGACTTTATGGTTTTAGCTGCACAGACACAATGAGGCCAAATAATACAGAGAGAAAATGAACACTTACCCACAGTGCTTCATGTGAGGTGGTTTATCCATTCTCACTGCCAGTTTAATTTTCAGGTCACTGTCCTGGCTGTTTTTGGGGACTATCATTTTATGCAGATCAGGTGACTTTGGGCTATTAGATGTTGGATATAACACTACCTGCAAGTCACAAAATAAAAATTTCAACGGGTTGATACAAAACAATAATAAAAATCTGCTTGTTTCAATAGAAATTTTAAATCAGGGAAGATTCTTGTTGCATCTCCCCCAGGCTGAAAGATGGCTGAAAAGGTTCTTCAATCTAATAAACCAATTGCAGTCGTATTCAGACAAATATCAAAAATAGCACAGAAAGCAAATCACATCCGGGCTGCATCAGCAGAGTGTCGCCAGCAGATCCAGAGAGTTGATTCTGCTACTTTGCTCTGCTCTCATCGAGACCTCACCTGAGTACTGTGTCCAGGTCTGGAGCCCTCAATATAGGAAGGACATGGACCTGATGGAGGAGGAGGGCCAAGAAAATTATAAGGGGGTGGAGACCTCTGCACAAAGACAGGCTGAGGGGGCTGGGGTTGTTCAGCCTGGAGGAGAGGAGGCTCCAGGGAGACCTAATAGCAGCCTTCCAGTACCTGAGTGGGTCCTACAGGAAGGATGGAGAGAGACTGTTTACAAAGTGATAGAACAAGGGGCAATGGCTTCAAACTAGAGAAGAGCAGATTTAGATTGGATGTTAGGAACAAGTCTTTACTATGAGGTGGTGGAACACCTGCACAGGTTGCCCAGGAGGTGGTTGAGGCCCCATACCAGGAGATATTCAAGGTGAGGCTTCATAGGGCACTGGGCAGCCTGATCTAGTTCAGGATGTCCCTGCTGACTGTGGGGAGGTTTGGGCTTGATGATCTTCAGAGGTCCTTTCCAATCCAGATCATTCTATGTTCATAGGATTCTTACAAATAGGAATTTTCATGTTATGAGTAATAAAATTCCTCCTTTGTTAAATCATTCTGAATTAGTTTTAAACAAAAGTGATTATGCAAAATTAAAACAAGAGCCTGAATTTTTATGTTACTCAGTGCTCTGCTGAAAGCATTCTATTGAAACAATTTGCTATAGCATTACACAACAGATTGCCCTTCAAGCAGTGCCATATATACCCTTTTTACCAACTCCATTTTCTCATCATTAGCATTAGTGAGAGCCAATTACAGTAAAAATGATATAAACTAGAGATTAATTTCAAGGTATCTTTGCTGCAAATGGAATACAATAAATATTATATGCTAAGTCCAGTTCATTGTGGTGGGTGTGAAAATTCCCTCAGCATTAAACTGCCAGACCAGCTCAGTTGGAAGCAAATGAAAGCTGCATTTACAAGCAAAACTACAATCAACAATGACATGCAATGAATCTGTACAAAATATCCAGGATTTACAATGTTTACACATATTTACAATTTATAAACAGCACAGGAACCATTGTGGCCACAGACCAGGGGAGATGCAACAGCTTCTCCCTCCCTGCTTCCTTCCCTACCGCCCTGTACAAAGGGACAAGAGAAAGGAGAGACACAGAGTTAATACAAGTCACAGCAAAGCAGAGCAGCCAAGGTCGAGGAGAAGCCAGTTAGTATCCCGATTGTTTTTTTGTACAACTAATTTATTTTGTTATCTTTCCAACTTGATGGGGTGCTTGGTGCCATGGTTTAACTGTTTAGGTGGGTTGGATTGGTTGATAGGTTGGACGTGAGATCTTGAAGATCTCTTCCAACCTGGTCTGGTCTGGTCTGGTCTGGTCTATTCTATTCTATTCTATTCTATTCTATTCTATTCTATTCTATTGTTCAGAGCTATCATTATTTTCCTTTTACATCCAATACTAATTTATTTTACATTTACCACTTTCTGTTCAAGATCTGTGGAAAATTTTAAAGGTATAGCCTCAAACTACCACTTCACATATGATAATGACACAACCATTTTGCTTAATTACAGTGGTAGACACATTAAAAAAGTTAATTAAACTAAATATTAAGTATTTAATTTTAAAACCATATAGATTTCTGGATATTTTTACTAGCTGTTAAATATTTATTTACCATCTGAAAGTTTATCCATTTGTAGTGGATACAATAAAGTATTACTACTTCAGGAAATCCTTACCCAGTCACACATTTAGCAGTTAATAATCATTGCGTCCAACCTATCAACCAATCCAACCCACCTAAACAACTAAACCATGGCACCAAGCACCCCATCAAGTCTCCTCCTGAACACCTTCCAATGATGGTGACTCCACCAGCCCTGGGCAGCCCATTCCAATGGGCAATCACTCTCTCTGTATAGAACTTCTCCTAACATCCAGCCTAAACCTCCCTGGCACAGCCTGAGAATTGTCCTCTTTTTCTGGCGCTGGCTGCCTGGGAGAAGAGACCAACCTCTGCCTGTCTACAACCTCCCTTCAGGTAGTTGTAGACAGCAATAAGATCACCCCTGAGTCTCCTTTTCTCACAGGGCTTGTGTTCCAAACCCCTCACAACTTTGTTGCCCTTCTCTGGACACGCTCCAGCAAGTCAACGTCCTTCCTGAACTGAGGGCCCAGAACTGGACACAGGACTCAAGGTGTGGCCTAACCAGTGCAGTGTACAGGGGCAGAATGACCTCCTGCTCCTGCTGGCCACACTGTTCCGATGCAGACCAGGATGCCATTGCCCTCCTGGCTGCCTGGGCACTCTGCAGGCTCATGTTCAGCCTACCATCAACCAGTACCCCCAGGTCTCTCTCTGCCTGGCTGCTCTCCAGCCACTCTGACCCCAGCCTGTAGCACTGCACGGGGTTGTTGTGGCCAATGTGCAGAACCCGGCACTTGGATGTGTGCAATCTCCTGCCCTTGGACTCTGCCCATCTCTCCAGCCTGTCCAGGTCCCTCTGCAAAGCTTCTCTACCCTCCAGCAGATCAACTCCTGACCCCAGCTTGGTGTCGTCCGCAAATTTACTGATGATGGACTCACTGCCCTCATCAGATCATCAAAAAAGATGTTAAAGAGCATGGGGCCAGCACTGATCCCTGGGGACACCACTAGTGCCTGGCCGCCAGCCGGATGTGGCACCATTCACCACCACTCTCTGGGCTTGGCCCTCCAGCCAGTTCCTAACCCAACACAGTGTGCTCCCGTCCAAGCCATGAGCTGATAGCTTGGCCAGGAGTTTGCTATCAGGACAGTGTCAAAGGCCTTGCAGAGGTCCAGGTAGACTACATCCACAGGCCTCCCCACATCCACCAGGCGGTTCAAAGGCTGCTGAAACATAATTTTCTTTCATTTTTATAATGAGTACTACTTTTGAATCAATTTAGACTCTAAAATACACTATCTGAGAGACTTCTATAGCATGGTGAGTTCTGAATTATCATTACCACAAAGCAGCATTTCAAAAGTAACACCACTCTAAAAGGCAGTACTTCTCATATATTTTATTTCTTGAAAAGTAAAATTAACCATCAAGTTAATTTCTTATACACATAGTTCTTGTGCTTGTGTCACATATTTTCTTCTGTACTGTTGGGAAAGTTAAGACAAGGACTGAGTATTATCTCCAAGGACTCGTGGAATCTAACAGAATCACCAGTATCACTAAGGTTGGAAGAGACCTCAAAGATCATCAAGTCTAACCTGTCACACCAGACCTCATGACT
>CM037632.1:56099366-56142818 GCA_015227895.2 Colaptes auratus
GTCTGGTCTGGTCTATTCTATTCTATTCTATTCTTTCTATTCTATTCTTTCCATTCCATTCCATTCCATTCCATCCCATTCCATCCCATTCCATTCCTGTTTCCCACTAAATTTCAAACCCAGCTATGGTCTGGTGATGGACGCCAGCAAAGCAAAACATGGTCATTTACATCTCCAAATTTCTATATAGGTATTTACTTCACTTTTGTACTCAACAAAATAGTGACCAATCCATCACAGCATCGTTAAAACTTGCAAATCCTATTTACTTAATGTTATTTAGTATTTGTGTGACATTTCAAACCTTCAAAATGTTGCACAAGTGTTGAGAAGCTGACAGTACTTTGATGAAGCAGATAGATATTGTCAGCTCAGTCTGAAGATGTGTGAAAACAATTCACAAAACAGACTGACTCTGAGCCTGCACAGAATACCAGGGACGTCCCAGGAATCCAATCAGAACATTTCAGTATTCCATCTGGAATTAGACCACTCTCTTTTTATTCTGAAATACCTTTTACTCTTCCTTCTGACTCTTACTGTTCATATCACCTCAACACATTACTCTGCCTTTGTTTCTGTTGTCCTCCTACACTCAATCTGCTGCTACTACTTTCAAGTATGCGCATTAACCTGTAGACCCACACCTTATATGCTACAAAGGTATTAAGATATTTCAGGATCTTTTTTTCCCTTCATCTGTTCTGTATTCTGATCCTCTGAGGATCAATGCACATACTAGCACAGCGACAGCAAAGAAGAGTCTGCCCATGGCGGGGAGTAAAACAGTTTCTGGAATGCCATGAACATTTGAGATGTACAAAGTATTCCCAGCCTGAACAGGACACAAAAGCAAGAGCTTCTCTTTTTCAGACCTTTTCCTCAACCTTCCTTCCCACCCAAAATAACAACCCAAAACTAAATCATAGAATCAATCAGGGTTGGAAGGGACCACAAGGATCATCTAGTTCCAAGCCCCCTGCCATGGGCAGGGACACCCCACACTAGATCAGGCTGGCCAGAGCCTCATCCAATGGTCTAAAACCTCCAGGGATAAAACCAGGAAGCTTGTTCCAGTCAAACCTGTATCTAGTCAAACATTTAGCAATTCTTTTGAATGCACCTGCATTATATTGCTTACACAAACAAAGCAAGTTTTTGAAAGGTTTCTTCAAACCAAGATACTAGAACAATATATTTTGAAAATGTAAAATGAGACCTTCTGATCAGATGAAAATTTCAGAGACTAGACTAGACTACACTAGACTAGACTAGACTACACTAGAATAGAATAGAATAGACCAGCCAGCTGTGTGCCCAGGTGGCCAAGAAGGCCAGTGGCATCCTGGACTGTACCAGGAACAGTGTGGCCAGCAGGAACAGGGAGGTGAATCTGCCCCTGTACTCAGCACTGGTTAGGCCACACCTTGAGTACTGTGTCCAGTTCTGGGCCCCTCAGTTTAGGAAGGATGTTGACTTGCTGGAACATGTCCAGAGAAGGGCAATGAAGTTGGTGAGGGGTTTGGAGCAGAGCACAAGCTGTATGAGGAGAGGCTGAGGGAGCTGGGGGTTGCTTAGCCTGGAGAAGAGGAGGCTCAGGGGAGACCTTATTGCTGTCTACAACAACCTGAAGGGAGGTTGTAGCCAGGTGGGGGTTAGTCTCTTCTCCTTGGCTTTCAGTCAATTATTAGTATGCTGATCACGTAGGAAGAAGAAGAATAAACCAGGGACTAGGTAGCGATCACAAAGAACAGTTAGCTAGAACAATCAAAAGATTAGGAAACAAAACTGAAAAAGGTGGTATACCCTGGAGGCAGAAAGATTATGTTTATTGCTAACATTCAAAATAGAGATTACAATCAACTTTAATTATCTCCTTCCTCCTCTCATCCCAATTTGCTCCATGAAATACTGGCTCTTACAAGTGAATATTCCCTTCTAACAGCAGTGGTTTTCAGAAATCCCTTACGTAGACAGACTTAGGAGTGAATACTTTGGGGATTAATTTAGGCTGCAAGGAACCTTTGGAGGTCACCTAGTTCAAAACCTGCTCAGAGCAAGGCAGTTAAAATCAGGTGCTCAGGTTATCATCCAGGCAGTTTCAAATTTCGATTTCTTTTAATATGAAGAGTCTTTATATAAGTTCTATTTGTCTGCCATAAGAGAGGTGAAAAGTCTCTTATACAATATAAAATAGCAATCAATGGCAGAACATAGCATAGAAACTTACTCATTTGAGAAATCCTATATAATTTTCTTGTGGCTATCACATTGCTTTTGATATATGAGCTGATTAAGTATTATTTCTTTAAAGAAGCAAGCAACTGACCAGACATGAAGAATAACTGAATCAAATTATCTTGTAAATTTTCATCTGCATCCATACCCCTTTAGTGAAACTCTGCCATCATTAATCCAGAATACAGGCTGGGATAAATGTGTAATTTTTCTTCCTTATCTTTTCCTTTGCAGAACCAAGAAAATATCAGATAATTTTCTACTGGCAATTTCTTTTTTTCCCTCTTCACAGGAGAATACTGGACCAATACATATTATATTTGCTCAACGCATCCAATTTCTGAAAGGTAATTTCTTCCCCCCTTTTTTGTGAATTGCTACAATCACGACACTTCAAAAAAGGAAAGACTTACTGATGCGTGCCAAGGTGCAAGCCATGATAGTGCTTATTCTTTAAAGACGCAAAGATGAATAATCATTATGCAACTCAACCATATCTAGCTTGTGCAAGTAGATACCCCTTGCTTCCTGTCATGATTCCTAACTCTTTTGGCTTCCCTAAAATTCCAAAATACTTATTAAAAGATAATTTTCACATTCACCAAGATTTCAATATCACACACATCAAGACAATTATGTCTCTCTGGCTTTAGCCTTTGAAATGATCATTCTAATAGTATACAGAGGTTTTCTAGCATAAGACATTGCTTTTGTAAATGTTGCCTGAAATGTATTTGTGTTTTAAAGAAAGTAAGTCTGGATGGCATAAGACATTGCTTTTGTAAATCACAAAATCATAGAATCACTAAGGTTGGAAGAGACCTCAAAGATCGTCAAGTCCAACCTGTCATCACAGACCGCATGAGTAAACCGTGGCACCAAGTGCCACGTCCAATCCCCTCTTGAACTCCTCCAGGGATGGTGACTCCACCACCTCCCTGGGCAGCACATTCCAATGGCTAACATCTCTCTCAGGGAAGAACTTTCTCCTCACCTCGAGCATAAATTTCCCCTGGTACAGCTTGAGACTGTGTCCTCTTGTTCTGGTGCTGGTTGCCGGGGAGAAGAGACCAACCCCCTTCTGGCTACAACCACCCTTCAGGCAGTTGTAGACAGCAATAAGGTCTCCCCTGAGCCTACTCTTCTCCAGGCTAAACAATCCCAGCTCCCTCAGGATTGTTGCATCAAATGTATTTGTGTTTTAAAGAAAATAAGTCTGGATGCCAAAATCAGGCTGAACAAATCTACTTCATTTTCCTCTAAGATTAATGCTGGATTTCACTGCACTTATCTGTAAGTGAAAAAAAAATTCCAGTCAAAAGAACAGTTGAAATCCATCCAGTAAAAGATGCTTTTCAAGAAGCTAAATGCTAAAGAGAATTTACCTTCAGAAGATATAGTAGGAACTATATGAACACCAAGCTAAGCATGGTTAGGTCAGACACTATGAAACTGCAATCTCATTATCCCCTCTAAAAAAATCCCATGTGTAAACATACACATGTCAACAAAAAAGCAACCAGATACACAATGGAAACAAAGCCCCACAGCAACACACTGATCATCACATCAGTTGCCTGAACAGCAGCTGTCTGTATAACAAACACTTGTTTCTGACCCCATTTCTTCCTGCTTAGTCTGTATTTCTATGCGTAAGACTTCAAGCAATAAGGCAGGAACAAATCTGCAATTCTACTCTTTGTCCTATGTAAGAGCAACAACATGGATTCCTGCACATGTAAGCAATAGCAGGAATGATTAGTGAAAACTAACAGTGTAATTATGCAGCTATCTCAGATACAGAGCAGCAGCAGGGGGAAAAGAAAAAAAAAATAGGTATGCCTTCCCTTTCCTTACATACTGTTCATCTGCGTCGTGCAATCACAAGCTAGGTGTACCATATCTATGCAGGGCTGTAGTTATGACCATTTCTTTGTTTCCCTTAATCAAACCCTAAAATTACAGTTATTCTAATGAAGAAATAAAACCAGTGGTGCTTGGAACAGGATTGTCACACAGTGGAGAAGAGGAGGCTCAGGGGAGACCTTCTTGCTGTCTACAACTACCTGAAGGGAGGTTGTAGCCAGCAGGGGGTTGGTCTCTTCTCCCAGGCAACTAGCACCAGAACAAGAGGACACAGTCTCAAGCTGTGCCAGGGGAAGTTTAGACTCGAGGTGAGGATCAAGTTCTTCATGGAGAGAGTCGCTCGCCATTGGAATGTGCTGCCCAGGGAGGTGGTGGAGTCACCATCCCTGGAGGTTTTCAAGAGGGGATTGGATGTGGCACTTGGTCCCATGGTTTGGTAAGTCATGAGGTGTTGGGTGACAGGTTGGACTTGATCTTTGAGGTCTTTCCCCAACCTTATTGATTCTATGATTCTATACTTTTCCTTTCAGAAATGTCATCTTGGGCCATATCCTCAAAATAGTCAATTAAAAAAGCATTATCTCTTTTCATGTGACCATGCTGTTAAATAAAGCTCTAAGTTTTAGAACTCAAGGCACTTTTTTTGTTTTGTTTTGATTTGTTTTTAAAACTGTTATACAGATTTTGGGGGAAGTAGTCTTTAATTATGCATCCACGAATGCTCAAAATACTGTATGGAATTAACAGTGATAGTAGACAGGCAGAGGTTGGTCTCTTCTCCCCGGCAACCAGCACCAGAACAAGAGGACACAGTCTCAAGCTGCACCAGGGGAGGTTTAGGCTGGAGGTTAGGAAGAAGTTCTACACAGAGAGAGTGATTGCCCATTGGAATGGGCTGCCCGGAGAGGTGGTGGAGTCACCATCACTGGAGGTGTTCAGGAGGAGACTTAATAGAGTGCTTGGTTGTATGGTTTAGTTGACTAGGTGGGTGTTGGATGATAGGTTGGACATGATGATCTTGAAGGTCTCTTCCAACCTGGTTTATTCTATTCTATTCTAATATTGCCTAAAAATAACATGAGCACAGCATTTATTGCATTTGTGCAATCTTGACTGAAGTTCCCTGTCTCCTCTGGTCAGATACTGAATTGTGATTAATTTTTTTTTTAACATGCTACTAATCCCGGCTCTGTAAACATTTTCTCACCATGCAGGATAAGATCTTTTTCTGTTGCATAAATATGTGACAATAGAATGTCACTTGTCCTGATGTAAGATAGCACATTCCCTTATTTTATCTTCAGGCATGATTTTACGTACCTAAAAGATAGCACTTTCAAGAAAGAATACAAAGCAGTGATAAGAAAACATGCAGACATCAGACTGCACAGGACCAAAAACTAAGCCACATCAGCAACACTTTAAAATTAATTAGCACTTGATTTTGCAAGTGCCCCCCTGCGGCGTCACAGCTACAGTGCTGCACAAAGCTTCACACAACTGAAGGGGTTCTCTGAAGCCTCTGCTCACTGATCTCTGGAAGAAAAGGTCACAGGCTATGTTGGAAGGATTTTCAGTAGGGCTTAAAGGCAGGAAACAGCTGGAAGGAATGAAGAAATATTTCACAGGTAGTAATAAAAATTTGATAGGGTTTTCAAGGGAAGCTGTATGGCTTTCTGTTTGTAGTATTGTCCAAGACTTAAGGTCAGTCCAACTATATTGTTCTATAACATTTGCATTTTAGCATGACCATTAGCTGCTCAGTAACATACATATAAAGCATGTTTTATTTAGCTTGTTAAAGAAGAAAATGAAGTACTTTAATATAAATTCACAGGATTATTATTCAAAGAGAGAAAATGCAGATAGGGGTTAAAAGCATTAAGAAACCAGAAAATACTCCTTACTGATAAAAATTGTGCTCTCCTCTCTGGGACTCTAGTTAGGTCCTCTCCCCTTTAAGAAAGAACACTGTTTCTTATTTCCTTATTACTTCTTATTTCCTTATTACTCTTGGGGTAGCTTTCATGGATTCAGAAGAATACTTAAATTCATATTCATAAAAATAATTGAGAAAACATTCGGCATTTTTGAATAGTTGCTAAATACTGAATTAAGTCCCTGCTTAACTCATGCTTCCATTAATCTTTATTTTAAGGTCACCTTGGTTTGCTCCACTTTGAAGCATTTGAGTGTCTCATTTTCTCCTTTTCACTGTCAAAGCTTTGAAACTTCTGACCAAACAGTAGCATTTCACTGCATACACTGATGCTGAACAGATGAAAAAAAAAAAGGCACAACTGCTTCTTCACTCTGCTTCTTCCCACAAATACAGCTACCAGTTCAAAACACTAAACCATCTACAAAAACCCTTTGTGACAAGCACATGATTTAGAGCGCTTGCCAGCAGTCTTCTGCAGCAGGCTGGTGGCAATCATTCACCCTTCATCACTGTCTCATTCTACACTTAGTGTGACAGCTTTGCTACCCTTTTCTGTCTCCATGTCCTATATAAAATCTGAAGTTGTGTTCTCATTTATCTGGGATTTGTCAGTGGAAATATGTTACTGTGAGTGATTTGAAGAGTTGAGCTGAACTACAATTCTCAGGTCTTTTTTTTATTCTTTTGTTTTGCAGTGAGATTTGTGTTTTCTCTCCCAGCTTCACTAATTATTTTCCTTCTTATCAGAATGACAGTACTGAAAATTATCCCAGTAAGGAGCCAATCCAGCAGCAGGTGAAGTAGGCAGTACCCTAGGGCAGCCAACAGCTTGCTTTTTTTTCAGCATAAGAAAAGAGATGGACTGACTGTGCTTGCCCAGCTGGTCCCTGGCTTCTACTTACATAACTTTGCCCACTGCTGCCAGAGAACTGAGGGGAAAAATACGCCTGTCTCTTTCCAGTAGTAATACCACTATTTAATACCAGCAGGAACAGAGTCACTTCTGTTTCCACCTCTTTCAATACTTCCTCTTTGCCAGAGAATATCCAGTCCCTTCACTCAGTGACTGACCTCCTCACTCCAGCAAGTCTGCATCACTGAATAGTGAGGAATACTGAAAAAAGCAGAGGGACAAGAGGGGGTAGATGACTGCATGGGGCAAGAGATGTGTTGGTCACAAAGGTAAGAAAGATCTTAGGAGGACTGTGACCCAGGCTGGGATCAGAGAGAGAGGAAAAAAGAGAGTTTAAGTCTTGTAAAACCTGAGGACGACTCCCTGCCTGTAGCAGTATTTCTTAGGATCTTACCCACTAGCATAACTTTCTGATTAAACTCTGCCAAGCCTTATTAGTTCCTTTTGCCACCAATCAAACACCAAGCAATATTGCTACTGTGAAGAAAACATGATTTGGCTCTAACAGAAAAATTATTCTCTGGAACAAAGGATCTCCCATTTCATAGGCAAATTCCATAGTTCACTGATTCATGGTTTTTTGTCCATTTTGTCCAATATTGTTGTCCAATATTATCCTCCATTGCCTCAAACTACAGCTCTCTATATACTCACAAACTGTATGTTTCCATATGCTCATAATCATACTGTTCTTGGAGAGCAGTACAACTCAGAAGAGCACAAGAAATAGATTTTAGAGGTCTGTCAGCTGTGCCCCTTTGGGGTACACTGTTTTGTAGGACAGTAGGTCAACAGGACCAGTAACTCCCAGTGATGTTCAGTCACACCACTAATGCTCAGTTTAGGGCATCTCTTAGAATCACAGAATGATGAGAGTTGGAAAGGACCTGTTAAAGCAGGTTCACCTACATCAGGCTGCAAATGTAATTTGTAAAGTCATTAGACATTAGCAGCAAGGGACAGCTCCAAATATATCATCATCAGCTCCATATTTAAAACAACCAATCAATAAAAAAACCAAACCCCAACAAACCCCAAACAAACTCCCCTACTGTGAGTACCTCTCCCCCATTTACTGAAGCAGCAGGATGTGCTTTTTTGTGTGTGTGTTTGTCACTTTTTTGCTATTATGTTTCCCCACCCTCTGTGAACTTCCAAAAGCAGCATGTTCTTGGTGGTATCTAAGTTTCTGCCCCTGCTTAAAACCATTAGAAAATAATTAACCGCAGCCCTTAACCTCAGGCTGTCAACATCTGACTCACAATCATCATCCCTAAAGATGCATAATTTTTTCCATACAAATCCACATGAATTTGGTTCATACAACATCTCTTCTATGGAATAGCCCATAACATGTCTGACTCCTGTATATAATAAACTCAGATCCATTAAGCCTGAAATCTGCTAAATCAGTTTATGAGCTCAGAGCAGGTACTAACCAGGGAGGTGGTGGAGTCACTGTCCCTGGAGGTGTTCAAAAAGGAGGTGGCACTTGAAGCCATGGTTTAGCTAGTCATGAGGTGTTGGGTGGTAGGTTGGACTTGACGATCTCTGAGGTCTTTTCCAACCTAATTGATTCTGTGATTCTAAGATTACCTCTTTTTCTAGAAGAACTCCAGTTCTTGTATTGACTTCATCGACTCTGGAACTTTTTTTTCACAAAGATACTACTCTGACAGGTGGGAAAATCAACTAACCTGTTATTAACTTTTACTGGATGTATTTCTACACCACATATACCTTCTGATCAGTTTTACACACTTTACCTTAACCTGCACCCCTTAGTATGTAGTAAGTAGACCGTGAACTGACCATGAACCATCCCTATCATGTTTTATTCACAATAGGCAGTGGCAGGGGGCACTCATTGCAGGGAACAGTTTGAAAGTAACTCTGTGTTCAAAGCCAAAGGACAGATTGGATATGTGCTCTCCATGAGAAAGCCCTGCAGACCCCAAGCCACCAGAGAACTCTCATGGCACGTCCACAAATGAGCAGGGAACATTGCATACCCGCTCAGGACCTTGCTTCATTGTGTAGATCTGTGTGGGGGTTGTGCTATTGTGGCTTTGTGAAGTTTTGCATGTACTACATGCAAATGATAAGTCTGACATTCCTATGCTCTGGAGAAGGAATGCAGCCAAGGACTGTGACTAGTGAATTTTACATCTTACAAATTCTGCAAAGCTGTTTGAATATGTTACTGGAGTAGGCTGCTAGATTACTTGGCAAGGAAAATCGCTGCGACTAGGAGAAAGTCCATCAAATCTCCTCCTCCTCCCAGTCCCAGAAGAGGCAGAAAAAACCTCTGTGCTTGTAATATCTCCTAACAGAAGTCCATAATTATGGAGTGCATGGCATAGAAACTACCACCTCAACTCCCTTGAAAATGTTTTCTCAGGTACTGTAACAACTGCAATTTTTAAATTGTCTTTCACAAGGCACACTATGGTGCCAGTATAAACCCAACACACTGTCTGGAAAGTTATCTATAAAAGGCTCCAAGTGACATTTTAAGAGAGAGAGAAGTGTTTGAAATCAGTGCATGGGTCAACAAATCAAATGAAAAAACCCGCTTAATTTTTTTCTTCCTCTGTCACTCTGACTGGTTCAACTACAAATGGCATGATGCTATCTCCCCTCCAAGTCAGTTTGTTGACTGACTCCTTCAAAAATTAATTGAAAGAAGTGGATTCCATAATTTCAAAAGAAATAGGCTCAGCAGGTAAGTAAGCTTTGTCGAGAATGATTACTGAGTATTGATTTTCCACCAATTGTACAAGTTACACTCCAGAAGGCCACCTGCACATTAACCCAGAATCCATAAAATCACCCCAGGCTAACATCTACCCAGAGGTTTGTATTTTCCAAGGATGCAGTCTTTAGCTCCTTTCCTCACACACACATTCAATGGCATTCATTTGGACAGCATTCACCTTGTACTGTGCCATAAATAATCATTGTCTGTATTTTCATGTCTCAGAAAGATTTCAAGGTAACTGCCCAGGATAAAACTTGACATAACATGATGCTAACTTAACTGTAAATACTGTAAAGATAGTTAAGTATGTTCTTCTATAGTATTAAGGAAAGAGATGCTGGATGCAGAAACAGTAGCATGCTTACTGTGGCCTGGAAGCTTCTGCCTGGTCTGTCTGAAGCTTCTGACCCCCTTCCACTTCCATGGTACAGTAGACGATTCGATTGGGAGCCACTGACTTCAAACCTTGCACCTCCATTATAACAATCTGAGGTAAAGAAAGCAAATAGTTCATCCTTCAGAAAACATTACGTGCAGGTAAAAAACCCCAAGCAACAAACAAACCACCCCCCCAAAAAACCACACACATCCCCCCACAAATGCCACTCAATAAAATCATCACAGACAGGAGTGTTCTGATTTTGTCTTTTTCCACTTTCAACAACATATAGTGGGAATTGAAATCTTTGTGCTGTTTCCAGTTGGACAAGAACCAACAACTCACTCCAAACATAATTAAAATGCTAGTGCTTGAATTTGAGACTAATGTCTAAATGCAAGTCTAAATTTTAGTACATAAGTAAATGTATCTTTTAAGCAGTCATTTAAGTATAGAATGAACAGATTGCTAAGTCAGCCTATAAACAAGACAAGTAAGTACACTGATCACATCTTGAAAGGTTAATCGTGGTGCTGTGACCCTGGAGGGTGCAACCCTTGAATCTCAGAAATTATTTGGTGATGTGCTGAGCATGAGGCAGGTCAGAGGACTGCGATCAGCTGCTACAATTTTTTACCCCCCTGCCATTTATTTCTCTTCCTTCTCCCAGCTTAGTACTAGCAGTCAAGTTCAGTGTGCATATGGGGGATGGAGCTAGGCTAGATAAAGGGAAAAAGTCACCTCTACCAGCTGCACCCTGAGTAATTTCCTCACCAGGGAAATTCTGAGCTTGGCAGATACCATAGTTTTTCAGCTCCTCTAAGCTACTCAGAAGAGCCAAATGCAGCCCTACTTCAAACGCTCTCTGCCTTTTATAAACCTTACAGTTTGTCACAGTGTGAAATTACTGGAATTTTTACACTTCAGATGTTTCTAGCTCAGAGATTTGACAAGAAAGTCAGGTTTCCCTGCTTGCTTTGGAAAAGCTGTTTTCATTCCCACCCCTGTTTGGGTCTATGAGAAGAAACTGGGGGAAATGTAGTCCATTTAATCAGCAGAGAAGCTTCCCTCGACTGAACTATACAAGAAAAAGCAGGGGTTTTTTTTCATTGTTTCAAAGGTTACAAGTAATGACTGCTTCTGGTTTCAATAGAGGCAATTGGATGCTTAAGTCAGCAAGCAACTAATAAACGAATTTGCTCCTGTTTGCATGTTTGCTAATTTGTTTCAATTCAAGTTTGTTACGACAGATTTCACCTCCAGCTGCAAAATCCTTCGCACTTCAAAACTCTCAGAACGTTAGTAATAGTTAGCTGTCTTGTAAAATTGCTAGTTTGGTAATATTACAGTCAGATGACAGACACTGATCATTTAGAACATCTTAAAATTACTCATAAATTGTCTACACTGCCTCTTAATGCTTTATAAATAATACCAGCAGTTCAGGAAGAATAATGTGGTCATCACTTTTGTAGTCCAAGAGTGCAAGTGGTTATCAAAGTGATCAATGGCCACAGAGAGATCCTTCTAGCTAATATTGCCTGTATGGCCTTTCCACATGCCAAATGCATGCCCTTGTTGAATGCAGACTTCATCTATATTAATTTTGATGGTGATATTTCTTTTCCTTGATTTTCCCATTGCCTAGTACATTTGTCCTTGGCAGCAGTTCTGGATGGCAGCAACGGAAAAACGTTGCGTTTCATTAGGAAGGAAACTGTCACTAGTTGATTTAGGAGCTCATTAGCTGATAACACCTTCCTAAATATGTCTTGTCTATTTCTGAAACTGTCCAACAGCTAAAGAACACGAGCAATTAAACCTTCTCCTACTACTTTGATATTTTAATCTTTTTTTTACAAATTCCTGCCAACAGGCTATTTGAGAAACATCCAGCTTGTGAAACCAGTCCCTGGTGCTTGCAGTGAGGCACAGGGGTGTTTCTTTTCTGACACAGCAAGAGCCATTCCCACCAGAATGCTATAAATGTTACAAAACCATTTTGCTGTTCTATCTTAAGAGCAACTTGAATTAGCAGCATGAACCTCAGCCACTTTCCCCCTGACATGAAACTTTCATAGAGTTCTTCTACTCTGTCCTAATAGTTAGGTCTCTTCCAACCTGGTCTATTCTATTCTATTCTATTCTATTCTATTCTATTCTATTCTATTCTATTCTATTCTATTCTGATATATCACAGATTTTCTGTTTGCCCATGTCCCTGTGCAGCAGCCCTCTTAAGGGTGGGATTTTGCTCGTTACCCCACAATTTACTTACAACCACGAAAGCCATGACACGGATATATTTGTGTGTCATGCAAGGAACAGGAAAGAGTGCAGATACAATCTCACACTTTCAAAAAAGTAAAGTATTATGTCTCCAGGGAACTGCAATCAGCTTTTCTTATTTGCCCATTTACACAGAAAAAGAGGACATCTTCCATTTTTCAGCTTAAATAAGTATCACTTCAGCTCTTTCCTTTTGCCTTTATATGCTCTGAGTTTTAGCTTCCCAAGGCATTGAAGAGACCCTGTTGTCCAGCAAGGAACTCAACTTACATGGTTAACATAATGTTTAAAAATAACATTCCTCCTACTGAAAACTGCTGCACACTAGAGTAACAGTTCAATTCTTTGCCTTGCACATGATGAAAAGCAGATTACTAACCCCACAGAATAGCTATGTGGTTTCTTTATCAGTGATGGGGAAGAAAAAATCCAACTAAAATAATTAAATGCGCCAAACCCAATAGTCTACATTTCTGATGTGAGAGGGGAAGAGCTGTACACAAAACCAAACTGTTCCAATTTTACTGAAAATTACATCTGCTGGTTTTCATTTAATGATTGTTTCAGTCTTTTACTGTGTTTTTTCTCCCAAAGATCATATAATTTTTAGTACATATTTAACATTTCTCTCTAGAGGCATTAAAAAAAAGCTTTTCTTCTTCTTACATCCCTTACCACCACGGAGACTTTCTGGAAGACAGAAAATGATCAAGAAGGTAACAATAAAATAGTATCAAGACACAGATATCCTAGTAATTTAAACTGTTGTAGTGGGTTGAGGCAGTCCCCCTCCCCACCACAGGCAGAAATAACAACTCTGACAAACGGATTGCAAAAGTGATGGAAAGTTTAAATGGAAAGCAGTGAGTGTGTACAGAGAACCAGAAGCAGTGACAAAAGAAACCCCAAAGCAGACACAGAAACATCCCATCCCCACCTAAGGGTGCACCCAAGACCCCCAGGGCTCCTTCTTCCCCCCTCCCCCCCCACTGCTCAGCTAGTCTCAGCTGGCCAGACCTGAGACCGCCCATCCCCCTGTCCTTGGGCCTAGCCAGGCCCAAGGCCGGGAGAAGTCTCCCCCCAGTTACCGGGTGCCGGCGAGGGGCAGAAAGAGGCAGTACCAGACCCCGCGCTGGATCTTATAGTGGTGCAGAGAATTATGGTAGGAGATACCTGGTTTCCTGTGTCCACCCACTGGGCTGGACTTCTGGACACAGGAAGCACACCACATAGCAGAGGGCACCCAGCCCAAACCACCACAACTGTCAATAACTCTTATGTGAAATATGTGTTTACCTCTAAGGTGAAGGAGAGGACAACATCAGACTTTGACAGCTGAACCTCATTTTCATCTCCTATGTCCAAGAATGCAGAATTCTGTGATCGCTTTAACTTCTGCAGTTTAAACTCTGGCCCACCTTTGGACACTGGAAGGCTTTCCAAATTTGCCATCAGCAAATTCACCGAGGAGCGCAACTCTTCTATGTACATGCTCTCCATTTCTCTTGTTACAAACTTGGGGAATTTTCTTTCCTTGGAAGATATATTTAAGAAGTTAGGGAGAGGGGGAAAGAAAAAGAAGTCATCCTACATTATATAACATGTTTATTTCACAGGATCACACGATTTTAGGGGTTGGAAGGGACCTCAGGAGATCGCGTCCAACTCCCCTGCCAGAGTAGAACCATATAACCTAGCACAGGTCACACAGGAACACATCCAGATGGGTCTTGAATGTCTCCAGAAAAGGGGACTCCACAACCTCTTTGGGCAGCCTGTTCCAGCATTCCGTGACTCTCACATGAAGAAGTTCTTCCTCATGTTGAGATGGAACCTCCTGTGCTGTAGCTTATATCCATTACCCTTCACCCTATAACAGGGTGCAATTGAACAGAGCCTCTCCCCTCCCTCTTGACCCCCAGCCCTCAGATATTTATAAACATTTATTACAGTATCACAGTATCACCCAAGGTTGGAAGAGACCTCAAAGATCATTGAGTCCAACCTGTTACCACAGACCTCATGACTAGAACATGGCACCAAGTACCACATCCAATCCCCTCTTGAACACATCCAGGGACGGTGACTCCACCACCTCCCTGGACAGCACATTCCAATGACGAATGACTCTCTCAGTGAAGAACTTTCTCCTCACCTCGAGCCTAAACTTCCTCTGGTGCAGCTTGAGACTGTGTCCTCTTGTTCTGGTGCTGGTTGGTAGAGAGAAGAGACCAACCCCTTCCGGGCTACAACCACCTTTCAGGTAGTTGTAGAGAGCAATGAGGTCTCCCCTGAGCCTCCTCTTCTCCAGGCTCAACAATTAAATCCCCTCTTAGTCTTCGCTCTGATATGCTCTCAGTTCGAAGATATTTAATAAAAACAAAAGTCTTAATTCTTTAAAACTGTAATGGAGAAGACTAATACCATCCCATAAATAGTTAATTTTGACAAAAAAGAAGTGTTAATGTCAATTGAGAATTCCAACACATTCCTCAAATATAAGGGACTATATATTTCTTTGAACATGTAACAAATATAGTGTCGGAGGAAAATGCCTCTGGTTGTGTGGAAACACAAGCTTTTGCCTCTCTAAATCATTTAACCCAGATTGAATATGCACGTATTTGATATTTCTAATACACGTGTTTTAAACCCATCAGTTGGCAATAAATCTTTAGTGTTCCTTTCATATACTTCACAAAATGAGAAAATTAACTGCCCACTAATAATTGTGTTATTTCCCATGCTACCAAAAATAAGTCAATCACATTCATGCTTCTAACATAAAGCTGCTCAACTACCACCATAACCTAAAATTCCTATCACTGTTCATATCTATTTTTAATAATGGGTCATTTGTTTTGACAGTAATGCTGAATTACTTCACAAGGGATTATTTTAAACATACATGCTAGAGAGAACTTAATCATATTTTTTCCTCTGTAGTGAGTTAGATTTTAGTGCTTAAATATTGTATTAATAACAATGAGGGAAAACATAAACATATGCAGTGCTACAGGCTGGGGTCAGAGTGGCTGGAGAGCAGCCAAACAGAAAGGGACCTGGGGGTACTCGTTGAAAGCTGGTTGAACATAGGCCAGCAGTGTGCCCAGGTGGCCAACAAGGCCAATGGCATCCTGGCCTGCATCAGAAATAATGTGGCCAGCAGGTGCAGGGAAGTCATTGTGCCCTGTACTCTGCACTGGTTAGGCCACACCTTGAATACTGTGTCCAGTTCTGGGCCCTTCAATTTAAGGACATTGATACTCTCGAATGTGTCTAGAGAAGGGCAACAAGGTTGGGGAGAGGCCTCGAGCACAAACCCTATGAGGAGAGGCTGAGGGAGCTGGGGTTGCTTAGCCTGGAGAAGAGGAGGCTCAGGGGAGACCTTCTTGCTGTCTACAGCTACCTGAAGATTGGTTGCAGCCAGGAGGGGGTTGGTCTCTTCTCCCAGGCAACCAGCACCAGAACAAGAGGGCAGGTCTCAAGATGCGCCAGGGGAAGTTTAGGCTTGAGGTGAGGAGGAAGTTCTTCACAGAGAGAGTTGTTAGCCATTGGAATGATCTGCCCAGGGAGGTGGTGGAGTCACCGCCCCTGGAGATGTTCAAGAGAGGATTGGACGTGGCACTTGGTCCCATGGCTTAACTAGTCATGAGGTCTGGGGTGACAGGTTGGACTTGGTGATCTTTGAGGTCTCTTCCAACCTTATTGATTCTATGATTCTATTCTATGATTCTATGATAATGCATACATTAACACATTCAGATCTAATTTTATGCACAGTTTCTCCTGATATTGAGTATAGAGCAGTTAAGCAGAATTTGTCACTCAAGATTAAACAAAACCATAAATTATTCTAAAACATATGTTTTAAATCTAGATGAGAAACAAATACTGCTCCCCATGCATTGTCTGATATGCACCTTGCTCCTAAACCAGACAATTGTTGGTTTTAGCTGTTACAAACAGTAACATCATAAAAAGTTTTACATTAAAATCTTTACAGAGTGTTTTGGTTTAGCCATAAAGACCAAACAAGTTGACTGTGACCCAAAAGACCTTCAGCAAGCCATGTCTGGCTCATGTCTGCTCTACTGAAGTGCCAGTGTGTTACAGATTGAAAAAGATAAAAGTTATTTCCAGTTAGAAACCAAATCCACAGGGTAAGGTTAAGTTCAGGGTGCTCTATCCCAAACCCTCCCAATTTGGAGTGTTTGTCAAACTGTACCTTACACTATGAGGATCATTCAAATAATAATGTGCCAACACAAGAGAGAAGCTAGAGTGCTACTAGGTTGTTAAAACGTCTTTCCACTTTTTAAGATGCTTTGATCACTCCAATGTAAAAATTAAGGACTTTTACACTGCCTTTTGATGTGTATTTTTTATGACTATAATCTTCCATGAGTTAAGACAGCACTACCAGAATATAAGGAGGCATTTATTACTGTAAAACCTGAATGCTTGTAGCCACTTCTGTACAAAACAAGGATCCTCCATAAAGATTCTGAGGCTCAATGATCTTTGAGGTCTCTTTCAACCTTGGTGATACTGTGATAATGTGATAAATTGTACTCACCAACCCACTCCCCCCAAACTTTTTTGTCTTTTGAAGATGGTGAATTTGTAACAAATTGCTATAGTACATAATAAATAGAGCAATTTAGAGACATAACAAGAATATTGAGGTATTCCCACTGATCTTCAGTGTATATTCACTGGAATGCAATTATTTTGATTGGAAAAAATCTGGATTGTCTGAAGAACACATGCCCCAGAACAGCACCCGAATTTGGGGAACTCTGATTGCAAAATGTGGGAATATCGCCTGAAACAAAGACAGTGGAGACAGATGTGAGACACTGATCAGCCTGGTCTAGGGGAAGGTATCATAGTATCATAGTATCAGTCAGGGTTGGAAGGGACCACAAGGATCATCTAGTTCCAACTCCCCTGCCATGGGCAGGGACACCCCACACTAGATCAGGCTGGCCAGAGCCTCGTCCAGCCTGGGCTTAAACACCTCCGGGGATGGGGCCTCAACCACCTCCCTGCACAACCCATTCCAGGGCTTCACCACTCTCATGCTGAACAACTTCTTCCTCATGTCCAGTCTGAATCTCCCCACCTCCAGCTTCATTCCATTCCCCCTAGTCCTATCACTACCTGATAGCCTGAAAAGTCCCTCCCCAGCCTTCTTGTAGGCCTCCTTCAGATACTGGAAGGCCACAATGAGGTCACCTCTGAGCCTTCTCTTCTCCAGACTGAGCAGCCTCAACTCCTTCAGTCTGTCCTCATAGGAGAGGTGCTCCAGCCCTCTGATCATCCTCGTGGCCCTTCTCTGGACACCTTCCAGCACCTCCAGATCCCTCTTGTAATAGGGGCTCCAGAACTGGACACAGTACTCCAGGTGGGGTCTCACCAGAGCTGAGGAGAGGGGGAGAATCACCTCCCTTGACCTGCTGGCCACACTTCTCTTGATGCAGCCCAGGATCTGATTGGCTTTCTGGGCTGCAAGTGCACATTGAGAGCTCCTGTTGAGCTTCTCGTCCCCCAGCACCCCCAAGTCTCTCTCCTCAGGGCTGCTCTCCAGCCAGTCACTGCTCAGCCTGGATTTGTGCCTGGGATTGCCTCGACCCAGATGCTTGGCCTTGTTGAAGCTCATGAGGTTGGCTTGTGCCCACCTCTCCAGCCTGTCAAGGTCCCTCTGGATGGATCCCTTCCCTCCAGCCTGTCTGCTGCACCACACAGCTTGGTGTCATCAGCAAACTTGCTGAGGGTGCACTCGATGCCACTGTCCATGTCACCCACAAAGATGTTCCTGCCAGTGCCAGGGAGGTTGGAACTAGATGATCTTTCAGGCCCCTTCCAAACCAAACCATTCTGTGAGTATGCATACTCTAGCTTGACTGTTTTCAAATGATCTTCTGCTCAACGTTAGAATCAGGAACTGGAACCCCAACACTTGATCATCCCACTTGATCTTCTATGAAGATATGTTTCTGGTACATGAAAGCAACCACTTACCCTTGCCATTTGTTCTGCCAGTTGTAGTCGTCCATCTAGTTCACGTCTGATCTGGGCTGCTTGCTCATCTCCATTATCCAACTGAGTAAGAGAATAAAATCAAAGTTAACTGTGAGAAATATTCACTGCATTTTAACTTTATAGCAAGTAATGTAGTTAAAAACAAAGCAGAAATTAATTGCATAATGTTAATCTTTGAATCAGTGGAACTTTAAACAAATCCATGGCTTTGAGCCTTACTTCCTTACAAAAACGGCAGCTGAAAACATTTCTCCATGAAGAAGAAAACTGGACTGAGAGACCGGCTTAGAAAATGTTTGGAAGAAAATCTGCTATTTGGTGCCATGACTTCCTGGGTAGGAATATAAAACAAAGGGAAAGAAAACTGTCTGGCAGTGCCTTGTATGAATAGTATGATTTCACACCTATAGTTCTTTTCCCCAAATATTGGGCCAACTGCTTACATCAAGGCATACCCAGTTTTTGAGCCTGCACTATTTTCATACCTAGGGAATAGTAATGATGAAATGTTTGACTTTCATCAGGGACAAATCTCTTCAGCTCAATAGAACAGCCACAGCTCAACAGAAAGGAGACTCCGCAACTCTTTTTTCACCTGTTTACTTGTTGGGGTGTGGGGGGAAGTGCAGGTGAAGTGGGTCTTGACTTAAACAAACTGACCTGCACAGCTGGTTAATAGGAAGCAGAGGTCAGGCACAATCTGGAAAAGACCAGGCACAGTTTGCCTTCTTACCTGAATAACTTTCGAACAAGGACAGAGGAGTCCCAGAGGAGGGCTCTCTCTGTCCCTAGGGCTAAGCACAGGCAATGTGACATGCTGACACAACCCAGTAGTATACAGCTAAGGTTTAAGGATACTTTAATTGCTCTTCACTAAAACAAAATTACTTTAAGACTGCTATTCAGTGCAGTGAGCCAAATACATAACACAAAGTCCTCTGCAATGTGCTTCAGATAAATCTGTTATTACTGAACCACAGCACTCACAAAATCAGAGTTGTTTTTTTTCTTTTCTTTCAAACTCCAGTTTTAAAAGAGGAATAATTTGAAATACACTATCCAGCGCTAACAGGGCAACTACAGCATTATGCTTCATGCAAATTTGACCACATTTAGCCACTGGATTAAAAGTTTTCCACTGTTAATGGGAAATTATGACAGAACATGCAATCTGTCACCTGTGTAATCTGGGGTTTTACAAGTTCCTTGCAGGCACTAGTTGATCTTTAACACCAGAAAGCAGGGTGGTGTGCCCACAACAGGCTCAAGTTTAAACTAGAGAGCAGAAGATGGAGCATGTCCCGGAGTGGAAGGGTCACCCTGTGAAAGTGTGCCTGTAAATCTGCTCCTACTTTGTGAGCTCAAATGGCAAGAGCATTCTTAATGAATATTTTAGATTTTTAGAACAGCTATAGTATTTCAAATAAATTCCCAAATTTGTATTCTCCCATTTCTCGACAGAGAAATGCTATTTTCCACCGTATTGTAACCGCATCATTTTTGCTTAGCCAGTATGAAAGTCAAACTAATATGAAAACAAATTGTGTTTCACTTTTTGGGCTACAAGGACAACATTATTTCAGTAATACATCACATGCTAGGCAATTGGTTGAAAAATATCTGCTTGAAGGTAATTTTGATGATTGAATTTTTAATTCTACGAGAAGGAGAATGTGGGAGAACAGGACAAAGCTAAAAGCTAAATGACTGCATCTAACATCAGAAAACCACAAGCACAGTGACAAAAGAAGATCCCAAAGCATACCCAGAAACCTCCCAGCATTTCCCTTCTCCCTACTTGAGGGTACACCCAAAGCCCTCAGGGCTCTTTCTTCCCCCCCCTCCACTGTTAGGCTAATCTCAGCTGGCCAGATCTGAGATTGCCCTTCCCCCTTCTCCTCTTGGAATTAGGTCTAGCCAGGCCTAAGAGGCCTTGGGATAACTCCCCTTCCATTACCAGATAAGGAGCATCTCCCACAGTAGCGGCGGAGGAAGAAAGAGGAAGTGTGAGACTTTGCTGATAGATTTATAGGGAGCAGGACATTATGGGAATGAAATATGCTATTTCCTGTGTCCACCCACTGGGCTGGACACCCCCGGGACACCAGAGGTGTATCTTGTGTGGTAGCAGCAGGAGGCACCCAGCCTAAACTGCCACACAAGATTAGCAGCTAAACATGTAAAAGAATCAACAACTTCCAGGTCAGGACAAAACTAGAGCACCAGGTTCAGTCTGCAGCAGCAGGCAATTTTGACATGAACTCAATAGGACTTCTGAAAAACAAAGTGGTGACAGAAGTAAATTGCTTCCACTTCCTTGAGGAGAGAGAAAACTGATTTGATTAAAGGGCAGAATGTATGAAGCTTTCTGAATGGCCTCTGCTGGACTCTCATAAACCTTATGCCTACTGTTTCACAGCAATTCAGACACAGCTGTAAAAGGAAAGAAAAGGTAGTCACTCCTCTATTTCAAAGCAGACTATGCCATTTAAATTCTATTTGAAAGTATTTTTTTCTTCCTTGTGTATAGAGTCTAGGGAGCATTACTTTAGATTCATAAAACACATAATTAAGCGTAAATGTATCACACAAATGAGTATGCTGATGGTTGACCCTGCCTGCGTGAAGGTGAAATCCTGTGGATTTCACACAGACCTCTGGAAAAGACAAACTTTAAACACTCAGTTCCTAAATCTTCTTCCCAACTTCACTCCTTTTCCTAGTCAACACACACAATAACAACAAATTGTTAGTTTTGGCAAATAAAGTCAGAGGTGTTTATAGAGCATATGCAATACAGAATGGGAGTTAAGTATAAGAGCAAGGATGCCAGTGAGAGAAAATCTGTTCATGGTTAAAGGGAGGAAAAAGCTCCCTTTCTTGAAATTATTTCTCTTATGACATGTCAGTATGCATATTTTCAGTTAACTGTAAATCAAACTCAGCAACTATTAAAAGCCTTCCTACCTCCAATTTGTTCACAGCGAGTAGCCAATTAAAAGCTAACAGGTCCAAAGCCCATATGAGGCACTCAAACAACTTCTTACAAAACGCACCATCAGGCCGCACAGCTTTTTCTTACCTATTTTACTCTACTAGGGTACATGGTTGCCTTTCAGACTAAGGCTAAGCTGATCACTCACTTTTCCTGCAAACTGTGCCAGCAAAAAAATAAAATATCAGTTTGGATTAATTTATTTTAATATCTAAACCAATAATAAACCAAAGATATGGATGCAATGCATATTTTCTTAATGGGAATGGAAAAGTTCAGATCTGCAATGTGTTATGCTGTAAACATATGTTTTCTAACTGTATCTTAGTTTTCACATCCACATACTGGAGCTCAGGGAGGCTGTCAAGCCACATTCTAGCAGTCAAACTTACTGCTAGCTGTGAAAATACCTTCCACCTCAACTTTTTTGCACAAAAATTATGCATATACACACACACAAAACGTTTATTTTCCACTCGAGGTTTTTGTCCTGTTATTGGTAACAGTGATCCTCCCACAGCTAGGCAGCACAAAAAAGCTGCAGAACTCTGCACAGAGCCTATTTTCCCATCCAAATAAAGTATGCCTGAAGTCAGAAATGCAGGGTCATAGTATCATATCATAGTATCAGTCAGGGTTGGAAGGGACCACAAGGATCAGCTAGTTCCAACCCCCCTGCCATGGGCAGGGACACTCTACCCTAGATCAGGCTGGACAGAGCCTCATCCAGCCTGGTCTTAAACACCTCCAGGGATGGGGCCCCAACCACCTCCCTGGACAACCCATTCCAGGGCTTCACCACCCTCACGGTGAAGAACTTCCTCCTCACATCCAGCCTGAATCTCCCCACCTCCAGCTTCATTCCATTCCCCCTAGTCCTATCACTACCTCATAGCCTGAGAAGTCCCTCCCCAGCCTTCTTATAGGACCCCTTCAGATACTGGAAGGCCACAATTAGGTCACCTCGGAGCACAGCTAATCAGTGGAGAGACAGAGAAGCCTCCCAGATATTACTTAGGTGGTTAGCTAAATGCCCTTCCATAAATACTGTGGAGATCCTAACTGCACTGGTAATCTCTGGTGAGGAAGATAATCAAAGAAATGGGTGATCTTGTTCTCTCTCTCACCTTCCCCCAGATCCTGCCAAAATAGATATTGGCTGTCTCTTTCAATACAAGCTGCTTTCAAGTTCTGTCTAGGGAATACCCTCCCACATCCACCCCAGGCAGGAAGCAATGGGCCTTAAATGAGCTATGACTCATGTCCTGATCCTCCTTAGAAAAAGTTTTCCACTGTCCTCCTTTCTCATAATCTGTGCAGAGATTACCATATCCAAGACAACCCAAAGATTAGCATGCAAACCTTGTGGGTGTTTGCATATTTATGTCCTAAATGGGCTCATAGTGGTTTATATTATTCTGAAGTTATCCTTGCTTCAGAAGGAAATCCCCTTTCCTTTTGCTTAATGTCCTCACTCTCTAAAAATATCACAAAGAATGTTTTCTTGTCTTTTTAATCACTGGTTAGGTTTTCCTTGGCGTTGAAACCCAAGGGAATATATGCAATTAGGGCAATAAATGTTAATGAGCATTGCATTAAGCAAGCAAAAGCACCTTGGATTTCATGCTAGTATTTTTTATCAAACAATTAGATGTGACTGACTTACAGTAGAATAAAATACAATAGAATAAACCAGGTTGGAAGAGACCTTCAAGGTCATCGTGTCCAACCTATCATCCAACACCGCCTAATCAACTAAACCATGCAACCAAGCACCCCATCAAGTCTCCTCCTGAACACCTCCAGTGATGGTGACTCCACCACCTCCCTGGGCAGCCCATTCCAATGGGCAATCACTCTCTCTCTGTAGAACTTCTCTTCCTAAGATCCAGCCTAAACCTCCCCTGGTGCAGCCTGAGACTGTGTCCTTTTTTTCAGGTACTGGCTGTGTGGGAGAAGAGACCAACCTCTGCCTGTCTACAACCTCCCTTCAGGTAGTTGTAGAGAGCAAGAAGGTCACCCCTGAGTCTCCTTTTCTCCAGGCTAAGCAACCCCAGCTCCCTCAGCCTCTCCTCATAGGGTTTGTGTTCCAAACCCCTCACCAACTTCCTTAATAAAAATAGAAATTAACTATTTAATTAATTAATAGAATTAATTAAATAGAAAAACATAAAAGTCATGCTGACAACTCACAGCTGATTTATCACAGATTCTCCAACAACTAAGTTCGAGGTTGCTTTCAAAATGTACCACGACAAAAGGAAACAGACTAAAAGTCATGACACATACAAACAGTTCTTCTTTCAAATCAATGAGGTGTTTCTATTCATTTGCATGTCTGCACTTGTATTTAAACATAACATGGGAGCATATTAACATTTTTATTTTTGTTGTTAAAGCTAGTAATGTCTTCAAGAAAAACTACACAAGGAAATCACTGGATAGAAGGAAATATTGTTTAAATCTTTTGCTAACACAAAGCGGAGAAGCTAGATGATGACAGAATTGGAATCCCATTTTCTCCTTTACTATTACAGTATCACAGTATCACAGTATTGCTAAGGTTGGAAGAGACCTCAAAGATCATCGAGTCCAACCTGTCTCCACAAACCCCATGACTAGACCATGGCACCAAGTGAAAGGACATTGCTCCCCCAGAGAGAACACTCCTGCCCACTGCAGGCTTGAACTCACGACCTTCGCAGTAACAGTCTTAGGTGCTACCAACTGAGCCACATCAGTCCAAATTAGACTTCAATTCTACAGCATCAGCTAAAGTATGCTCTATGTTGCTACCTGCTCCTAGAGGTCAGTAGCATTAATAGCTATTCACAAAAAGAAAAATCTGGAGTAAAGTAAGGACTGAAAGAATAGATTTAATCCAGAGGTTAATGTTATAGAAGACTAATGCCTAGCTTCATCTACAGACTTGTGTTGCACCATGAAAAAATGACTTCCATACTTATGAAAGTTCTAATGCTTGAAGACAGATCAAAAAGAAAACAGATTCTAGATCTTCGGTCTATATTCTGTTAGTCTAATGATCAGGAAAAAAAGATCACAATAAGGAAGATGAAAAAAATATTGCTTAAGGGCATGTACCTTGTGATGCAAGGAAAAAAGACGTCTCTTTCCAAGCCAATCAACTGTTACTCTCAGCCAAAAATAATATAAATCAGAAATTTTCCATCTTTAGAATAGACTAGACTAGACTAGAATAGAATTAGCCAGGTTGGAAGAGACCTTTGAGATCATCGAGTCCAACCTATCATCCAACACTATCAAATCAACTAAACCATGGCACCAAGCACCCCATCCAGTCTCTTCCTAAACACCTCCAGTGATGGTGACTCCACCACCTCCCCAGGCAGAACATTCCAATGACAAATCACTCTTTGTATGAAGAATTTCTTCCTAACATCCAGCCTAAACCTCCCCTGGCACAGCTAGAGACTGTGTCCTCTTGTTCTGGTGCTGGTTGCCCCGAGAGAAGAGACCAACCCCCACCTAGCTACAACCAACTTCACTGGTAGCAGAGCTTAGAAAATAGGTCAGAGAACACCTTTTACATCAGTTATCCCAAAAGAAGGTCCAACTATATTTAGCCCAGCCTTGAAACATAATTCTCCAACTTTAAAACATCTTGAGTGACAAAAACTCCGTATTTACTCCAAGGCTACTCCAATACTTAACTTCATTCAGAGTTGAACTGACCAGGAAGGAAGGGTCTGCTTGATAGTACTCTCTAGGTTCTATTGCTTAGCTAAATTCCAAGTGACTTTGATAACTAGCTTTGATACCAGGCAAAATTATGAACAGCAATATTTAGGTGTTTGTATCAAGAATTATGTACCATTGTCAGGACCTCCTATCAACATACCCTTCATGGTTTTTCATTTCAGTACAAGCCACAGCACTACAGAAACATTGGTTAGATAGGAAATTTTGAGGTTATCAAGTCCAGCATTGCCTTGACAATAGTTGATGAGCAAGCTGTGGCTATATTGAGCAAACTTGTGTAAACCTTCAAGATGAAGATTCCACAGCTTCTCTGTCTCACCTGCTCCTTTGCTCCATGACCATCATACTTAAGTTTTCCTCTAATGGTCATTTTGAATACCCTAAGTTACAGCCTGTGATGGTTAACTTATTACAATACAATACAATACAATACAATACAATACAATACAATACAATACACCAGGTTGGAAGAGACCTTCAAGATCATCGCGTCCAACCTATCAACCAATCCAACCCACCTAAATACGATACAATACAACACAACACAACACAACCCACCTAAACAACTAAAAAACTAAACCGTGGCACCAAGCCTCTTCTTGAACACCTCCAATGAAGGTGACTCCACCACCTCCATGGGCAGCCGATTCCAGTGGGCAATCACTCTCTCGGTATAGAACTTCTTCCTAAGATCCAGTCTAAACCTCCCCTGGCGCAGCCTAAGACTGTGTCCTCTTTTTCAGGCTGTCTGGGAGAAGAGACCAACCTCTGCCTGTCTACAACCTCCCTTCAGGTAGTTGTAGAGAGCAATAAGGTCACCCCTGAGTCTCCTCCTCTCCAGGCTAAGCAACCCCAGCTCCCTCAGCCTCTCCTGATAGGGCTTGTCTTCCAAACCCCTCACCAACTTTGTTGCCCTTCTCTGGACACGCTCCAATAAGACAACATCTTTCCTAAACTGAGGGGCCCAGAACTGGACACAGTACTCAAGGTGTGGTCTAACCAGGGCAGTGTACAGGGGCAGAATGACCTCCCTGCTCCTGCTGGCCACACTGTTCCTGATGCAGGCCAGGATGCCATTGACCTTCCTGGCTGCCTGGGCACACTGTAGGCTCATGTTCAGCCTACAATCAACCAGCACCCCCAGGTCCCTCTCTGCCTGGCCGCTCTCCAGCCACTCTGCCCCCAGCCTGTAGCACTGCATGGGGTTGCTGTGGCCAATGTGCAGAACCCGGCACTTGGATGTGTTCAATCTCATGCCCTTGGATTCTGCCCATCTGTCCAGCCTGTCCAGGTCCCTCTGCAAAGCCTCTCTGCCCTCCAGCAGATCAACTACTGCCCCCAGCTTGGTGTCGTCCGCAAATTTACTGATGATGGACTCGATGCCCTCATCCAGATCATCAATAAAGATGTTGAAGAGCATGGGGCCCAGCACTGATCCCTGGGACACACCAGTTATACACAGTTATAGCATTGTCATCTTTTCTTTGAAACTTACAACCAATTAGCTTGTAGTAAGCTACTATTAGAACACTTGTTAGACTACTCTTTGCTGGGCTACACAAGTCTCTCCTCCTCACCACTGGCAGGCAGAGGGAAAGGACAATCCCTTCAATCTACTACCTGTGTTTCTTCCAATATAGCTCAGGTCTTCTAATCTATAACAAAAAGGCATCGTTGGCTCTTACTCAACCTACCATCCATCCTGCAAAGCATACTCTTGTCCCATCCTTTTCAGTAAGGCTGCAACTCAACCACTTGGCTCCTAGTCCACAATCATGCCCAGGGTTATGTTGTGCAAGCTGCAAAACTTTCCACTTTTCCTTGATGGAATTTAGAAGGTTTCTATGAGTTTAATGCTCAGGGTCTTAATAATTCAATACATCAGCTGCACCACCCTCCTCTTCAGTTTTGTACTGGCCACAGATTTGCTAAAAGCAGATTTTTCTTATCTCTCAAGCTGCCAGTAAGAAAAATACTGAACACTGAACTCTGGTGTACTGTGCTCCCAGCTACCAACTGGGTTTTTAAACCACTGCCTACCACCCTTTTGGCATTGTGACCTAGCCAATTTTTAAGCCCTCTAGTAGTCAACTTGTCCGCATCTCACTTCCTCAACTTCCAAATATGAATGGGGCAGGAGGCAATTTCAGAAGCACTACTGAAGTCAAGGTATGTTGTCATTGACTGCTCTCCTTAATGAAAGCAAGCAGTCAGGTTGCTCAGGAATGATTTGCTCTTGGTATCCATGTAAACAAGTAGCCATTACCTTTACACTTATTAAAATGGAATGCCAGAGGCTGCACTTCAAAGTCTTTCCCAGAACTGAGGTACTGCAAATAATTCTTAAACTTTCTATACAGCAGGATTGCTTGATGCTGAGGCTCTTAGCACATTTTCTTTTTAAAAGAAAACACAACACATCAGTGAACCCCTGGGCTTTCCTCTGTTTCCCCACACTACTGTTTCATAAGGATCTCTGCACAGCAATTCTTTAAATTAGGATTAGGTTCACATCTTACCTTCTCAGACTTTCTTCAACTCCTGAATGGTCTGCTGGTGATTTCTGTGGTCCAGCTACTATCTGTGGTCACATTCACCCCAAAATCTTCCCTTTTTGTGAGCAGCAGATCAAATAGAGCACTAATCTCAACTGCTCCTTTTACGTTTGCATTCAGAAATTCTCTAGAATCAATCTAGAAACTTCATCAATTGCTTGCACAATGCCATGGTAACCTGCCAAAATATTGGTGGCAGGTGAAAGAAATCCGCCATGAGGACCAATGCCAGCCCTTATCCTCTTGGTCAGTGGTCTCTAACTGAGCACCACCACAACATCACTGATATTACTTTCCCTCCTGATCTTGACCCAGAGATTGGACTGCTTGTTTGTTGCCCAAATAGTGCAACACTATCATGTTGGCATTGGCATAGGCACATTTATAAACACTCTTTCTGAGAGGGAACATTACTGTGGCCCTTGCAGATTTCTATCATATTTATCTTCTGCACATGCATTGCTTTTTCATTTAACCTTGAGATTATCTCCCTATCCTCAGACACAGTTTAAAATTCTTGATGATTAGCAATATTCTCCCCAGGTAAGTCCCTACTTTGTTGTCAGGTTCATTCTATCAGTTCTTCCTGTTGTTCTTCTCAAAACAAGGTGCCACAATTGAAGATCAAAGCCTCACTGAATATATTAGTTCTGGATATTGGATGTGTCACCCTGGGCCATCTTTGCTCTCAGAGTCTTAGCATCACCTCTGATTTCCTTGAGGTCACACTCAAGGTCATGTCACCAGTGCTCACACAGACAAGCAGCAGGGAACCGGAAGGCTAGATGGGCCTCAGTAACCTCTCTGCAACAACAAATCCAGGCTAGAAGAAAGTAGAAATGTCTGGCCAGCAGATGGGTGTCTTGTCCTGGACAGAGTGGAGAATCCTGAATTAGTTTTTCAGATGAAAAAGTGAAGAGACAGGAAGCCATTCTCCTGCTGCTAGAAGTTACAAGCTTCCAGCTTCCATTCTCTTGGAAACATGGGAATGGGAGAAAATTACAAACATTCAACAGGTGGGAAAACACCAGCTATAGAAAGTCTGCTATCCATCTGTAAAGCCTAACAGTTCTCCAGTATGGCAAATCCAGAATGCTGCTCAGATAAGTTTCCCTAAGGAAGAATAGGTGTTTCAGGTAAGATCCCACTCCCTCCCATCTCCTGAGGAAAGAGACAGTATGTGGAGAAGGTTATGCCAGATTGATTGGGGCATGATTTTACACTGCACCGAGGAATAAAACAAAGCTACACCAGAAATTGTGTGTATCTTTGGAGGCTCTCTCAGGCATGGCTCAGTATTACATTCCCTCATTTACAGGCAGCCCTAGAGTTCCCACATTAGAAAAGCTTGGCACTGCATGACCAGTTAGGAAAACAGTTTATTCAGAGGTGACAGAGGAATTGACTCTTCCTTTACTTGATTTACAAAGGCATATTTCTTCTGCCACAGGCTCAGAGCAGTCACCATACACCAGTTCCTTTCAACAGCAGCTAGAAGTCAACATTTATACCAAGTAAGAAGCCTCAATTTTATTTCAGATTTTTCTTGCTTATAGCTAAAATGCCTGGAATCCAATTTATTTATCTGTTATCTCAAGAAACACAAAGTTCTGTAGGAACACAAAGTACAGATGAATTCAATTTTTACTCTCCTCTTACTCTTCCCTTTCCCAGTAGGCTGCAAATTTTAGAATGAGGGCTGCAATTATTTTTCCTTCTCTCTGCTCCTGCTACTGACTAGACAGTTGTTTCAGCTGGCCTGAGAAATTTTCATGCCTGTAGCAGAAAATTAAAATGAAGATAATCCTACCTACCTATGGAAGACCTACAGTGAGGAAACACGCACTTGTAAACATGTTGGAAGTCTGAAATGGTGAACACAAAGCAGATAGTCTCAGCACTGACCCCATGCTGAATCTGGGTGGCATGAATCTTGAGTCTTGTAATACAAAATACAGGAATAAATGACAGGTCAAGGAGCACCTCCCTGTATGCAGACTATTATGTTGAGGATCAATCCTCTTTTAAAGTGAGAGGATGTCTGGGGAGGACAGTCTGGAAGATTAGAGGTGGAGAGATTAGATCCTAGAGATTAGGACAGCTTCAGCAGAGGAGACAGCTGAAGAGGTGACCTGAGAGTTTTTTCCTTTTTAGGACAGTCACTTCCCTAGGGGATAAAAAAAATAAACACAGAAACTATAGCATAGCTATAAGACAGCTGCAGATCTCTCAGCCATTTTACACAGACAAGTCCTCCACAGGACGATCTATCCTTTATTACAGCTGTGCTTTAATACCACTGTTTAAAAAGTGTATCTGCCATAAATATTAGATGGCTCATTTCCAAATTTATCTGCAGCTTTCTTTTTGGAGTGACTAGGGTACAGGAACCAGTATAAAATTTGTCCTCTCTAGAAGGGAGAGTTAAGAGAAATCTTCCTGAAAATTTTCAAAAATGGGGGGAAAAAAGCATCTAAGCTTCAGAACAAGACAGTACCAGTGTGGCAGGAATAGACTAGACTAGACCAGACCAGGTTGGAAGAGACCTTTGAGATCATTGAGTCCAACCTATCATCCAACACTATCTAATCAACTAAACCATGGCACCAAGCACCCCATCCAGTCTCTTCCTAAACACCTCCAGTGATGGTGACTCCAGCACCTCCCTGGGCAGTCCCATTCCAATGGCAAATCTCTCTTTCTATGAAGAACTTCTTCCTAACGTCCAGCCCAAAGGCTGGGTGCCTCCTGTTACTGCCACATAAGTTACACCTCCAGTGTCCCAAGTGTCCAGCCCAGTAAGATGGACACAAGAAACGGTGTATCTCTACCCATAAATCCTGCACCCTATAAATCCATCTGCAAAGTCATTCTCTTCCTCTTTCTTCCCTCTCTGCTCCCATAGGAGATACTCCCTATAGGATAATGGCGGGGGAGCATCTCAAGGCCTTTTAGGCCTGTCTCAGCCTAATGTCAGGAGGAGAAGCAGGGGGCAGGTCTCAGACCTGGCCTGAGACTAGCCTGGCAGTAAAAGGGGTGGGTAAGAGCCCTAGGGGTTTTGGGTATAGTTTCATAGTTTCATAGTTTCAGTCAGGGTTGGAAGGGACCACAAGGATCAGCTAGTTCCAACCCCCCTGCCATGGGCAGGGACATCCCACACTACATCAGGCTGGCCAGAGCCTCGTCCAGCCTGGGCTTAAACACTTCCAGGGACGGGGCCTCAACCACCTCCCTGCACAACCCATTCCAGGGCTTCACCACTCTCATGCTGAATAACTTCCTCCTCACATCTAGCCTGAATCTCCCCACCTCCAGCTTCATTCCATTCCCCCTAGTCCTATCACTCCCTGAGAGCCTGAGAAGTCCCTCCCCAGCCTTCTTGTAGGCCCCCTTCAGATACTGGAAGGCCACAATGAGGTCACCTGGGAGCCTTCTCTTCTCCAGACTGAACAGCCCCAACTCCTTCAGTCTGTCCTCATAGGAGAGGTGCTCCAGCCCTCTGATCATCCTCATGGCCCTTCTCTGGACACCTTCCAGCACCTCCAGATCCCTCTTGGAATAGGGGCTCCAGAACTGGAGGCAGTACTCCAGGTGGGGTCTCACCAGGGCTGAGTAGAGGGGGTGAATCACCTCCCTTGACCTGCTGGCCACACTTCTCCTGGTGCAGCCCAGGATCTGATTGGCTTTCCGGGCTGCAAGTGCACATTGAGAGCTCATGTTGAGCTTCTCGTCCACCAGCACCCCCAAGTCTCTCTCCTCAGGGCTGCTCTCCAGTCAGTCCCTGCCCAGCCTGTACTTGTGCCTGGGATTGCCTCGACCCAGATGCAGGAGCCTGCACTTGGTCTTGTTGAAGCTCATGAGGTTGGCTTGTGCCCACCACTCCAGCCTGTCAAGGTCCCTCTGGCTGGCATCCCTTCCCTCCAGCGTGTCTGCTGCACCACACAGCTTGGTGTCATCAGCAAACTTGCTGAGGGTGCACTCAGTGCCACTGTCCATGGCACCCACAAAGATGTTGAACAAGCCTGGTCCCAGGACTGATCCCTGAGGGACTCCGCTTTTCCCTGGCTTCCACTAGGACATGGACTCATTGACAGCCACTCTTTGGGTGTGGCCTTCAAGCCAGTTCTGTATCCATCTAGTGGTCCACCCATCAAACCCATGTGTCACCAGCTTGGAGACCAGGATGTGGTGTGGGACAGTGTCGAAGGCTTTGCTCAGGTCCAGGTATACCCTCAGGTGTGCAGAAGGGAAGTGTTGGGAGGCCTTTGGGTATGCTGTAAGGGACTCTGTATGCTTCGGATATCTTGCCACTATGCTTTGCAGTTTCTCTGAAACACCAATTGTGTTTCCATCACTTTCTATCACTTTCCAATCCATTTGTGTAACTGTCATGCTTTTGCCCCTTTCAGGGGCAATAGAGGATCTGTCTGGCCTCAAACCAGGACAGAGGGAGTGAGAGAGAGACAGAAGTACAGGATCATTCTTTTCCTGTGGCTTTTTCAGCTGCTTCTACTGGCTTTACACTGGCTGCTAAAGATACCTCAGGATAAAAATCTTGCAGAGGAACAAACTTGAATAAAAAATTTGATCCTTGGGATGGAATCATCTGTTCTAAGCAAAACTGCTTTACTTTGAATTCATAAAGAGGGAATACAGAATACTACCTTGTCTTAAGCAGAACAGGTAACAAATTCTTGGTAATATTAACTTACTCAGCTTGCTTTCAAGAATTCATTTAAATGCACATATAAGCTAGTAACCAGATACATTAATAAACTTAATCATCAGATTTTGTAATGTGACTGTAAAAATTATTTGGTTTGCATTTATTTACCTGAATATGTTCTTAAAGCACAAAAATGGTTTTATAAAAATAAATTCAACAGCCTCTGGGAGAAAATATTCCTTTTAATTGCTTAATACCCAAGTAGAGCAATTTTTCCCTCAGCTAGTAATATTAAACATGATGAATCAAATGCACTGGTGATGTTAATGCAAGTGCACGTTAAATGCTGGATATGTTTGGCTTTGAATGTTGAGGCTTAACTCCCTTGAATATGGAATTCAAGAGAATGTCAAAACAGCATTAATTACTTCATGAAAACTGTAAAAGAATATTTTAGGGGAAGAAACACAGGGAAAGGTAAAAAAAAAAAATAAAACACAAAGAAACCTAAAAGGATCTTCTTTAACAAGGCCAAAGCTAACTTCCCTGGTTTTATGTGCTATGATGACCATTCTGCTGCTGTTTTCCTTCGCTCACTGAATGCCAAAGAGTCTCAGAAATCAAAACTGCCTGGAAGATCTGCAGCCAAAATCCCAACACTGATGACTTCAATTCTCAGAGGAGGTACAAGCCAGAGTGGGGGAGATAGATAATTCTCAGCTTCTCTCTGCTGATTCTCAGTCAAGCCTGGATTAACTCTTGTGACAAGAAAGGTGATACACAGGAGAATAAGCCTAGAAGGATGCTAACTTTGAAAGTACAAGTAAATCCACTAGTCTGTGGGTGCTGCTAGTCCCACAGGCTACTAGAAACCACACATCCAACACATCACACATCCAACTCCTTCATGCAGGCGCAAAATAATACACAAGAACACAAACGATATATGCACTAAGAAAGCTCTATGATAAAAAGTTATTAAAAGTGAACCATCCCTTAATGTTGATTCTTAACACTTATATAAAAAGAAATTAAACCTTTAAATATTGTCATGATTTTCAGATTTTCCACTCAAGTTTTTCTTGTAAATGTAGAGGTCAAAGCAAATTTTTTCCCGCCTAATAGCTGAATGCAAGGCTATTTAGATACCTCAAGTACTGAAAATGTATTACTGTTGCAAACACACCATTTCTCTCTGCTGTTTCCTTCAACTACAAACAAAAATATTTCAAAGTGCTTCTCTCCATTATGTAAATTGCAAGGCTTTTAAATGCTGTTCACAGTCAGATATTTAAACATGCTAAAAAAGTAACTTGCTTTTCTAAGGCTGTTTTAATATTGGTTCCATCATGCTTCTATCATTAGAGTAAATGAGAACAAATCAACACCCTGTGGGGCAATCAGAGACTTTTTTCCTTTTTTCCCCCAAGTAAAGTTCTATTATAGTATAAAACCCATTTGTTTACTAAAACACTTTGGGGCTCCAACACTTTTTTTCCATTAGAACTCACATTATTAAGATGAAGCTCCAAACTGTCCTGGCAGACACTGTTCATCTTAGCTCTGCATTCCTCACAGACACTGTTCATCTTAGCTCTGCATTCCTCACAGTCTCATTACAGAAGCAATCTTAAGAGGAATATTTTAGGTTGCAGCACTGTGTTCCAAAAGAGAGGTCTTGAGCAAGACCTCTTCATGCCTCTCAAACTGAGGTAGAAGCTAAATGAAGCCACTCAGCAAATAAAAATATTTTGGAAGTTAACTGTTGAAATAAGTTCATATTAAACTCCCATGTGCATGTATTCAAATGTGACATCTCATGAATAAGAGACAAAAATCTAAATTCCTGTGAGAAATGAGAACTTATTCTCCACTGAAATATTTGGTTTGAATAATTCTTCTCTTGCTCAAGAACACACAGCAGTAGATATTCCCCACCCCCCATCCCCAGAAGAACAAGTGTGGGGGGAAATCAATCAGAAAGCATTTTTTTTGTGTGTGTGTGAGAAAGAGGAAATAGGAGGAGATATATTCTTGTATTTACAGGTACTAGAAACCAATAGTTGATGTGTGAACAAGCCTGAAGGGAGAAAATTTGTACATTTGTTTCTGTTATCGAGGCATTAAACACTTTTCAGGTCGACAGGCACATATAACAATTTTAAAGCACTGACCTGTTCTGTAAGGAAACATACTGTTACTGCATTATGACTGTGTGCAGAAACTTCTAGACTCAGTTACTATACAAAAATGCAGTCAATACCTGAATACTAACTATAACACTATAGTTTTATTGCTTTTCTTCACCCAAGAGATCTCCTATACCATTGCAATTCTTTCTGCGCACTGAAAGCCTGTGCTGCTTCTGCCCTCAGTCCTGCCCTGCCTGCTGTCTCCTCTGCAGACTCTGCAAAACTGCCTTTAATAAATGGGGGCAAATAATTTGTGCCCTGTGCTGGGGGTGGGCATTGTCTACCTTGCAGTAACTTACTAGGTAAGGCCTGAATGTAGCAGATCAGCATAAGGCTTCTTCACAAAAGAAAAAAAGGGCAGAAACCTAAAAACCCAAACCTGAACAACAAACCAACAAACAGAAACCAAACCAAACAACCCAAAGCCCAACAAACCCACAACAAACCAAATCAAACAAAAAAACAACCCAAAAACCCAACCAGGTGAGTATCGTCTTGGGCCATGGAGAAGCACGTTTTCAGCCCAGAGGGACTTTAAGACATCAGTGGATATCTTATTGAACACCTGATGCTGCCTCACAAGTGCAGTGATGATCTTGAAAGTCTCTTCCAACCTGGCTTTATTCTATTCCATTCCATTCCATTCCATTCCATTCCATTCCATTCCATTCTGTGCACCTTGTCAACTTTTTTTCAGAGGTTGCTTCATTGTATCAGGTATAATTTACCACAAAATAGATGTCAGTTACTGCTAATCCACAGAAAGATACTAGTTTAGCTGAAGCCCTGGGTAGATTATATTATACAGAGGCAGTATTTTTCCTTTTGACTAAATAGAGTCAGACACACATTGCATAAAGGTCCAAACCATTTTTTTTAACTTGGGGCAACACACAGGAGAAAAACTATGAATCTGTTTAAGTTTTGATCTATAAACTGAACACCACCTTAAGAGTTGTTTAATTACTTTGAGAAGATTATAATCTCTACACAAAGCTTTCTATACAAAGCTACATGATTCTTTTTGCTTCAAGAAATTGTATTTGTCCCTATCAACTTATAAAGGGTATGAAAACTTCTAAGGCAAATATCCACAAGTATGGGAAATTCTGTGATCTGAGACACAACTGATTTTACTGAGGAAAGGATCAGAACTACACATATTCAAAAGGCATGAAGTCCTTGCTGCAAATTAAATTGCCCTTAATGTGACTGATTTCCAAACCTGCATAATTAATTGGACTTCAGTGCAGTGGCGGGTGAGAGTTCAGCTGTACTGACCACCACAAACAGATTTCTGGCAGAAAATATTTTCATAATTAAAAATACAAACATTTATTATTGAAGATACAATGTAGTCTAACATTCTTAATATCAGACACTTACACACAGAGTTACATCGTGTAAAAGCTGAAGATAAAAATGGATGCGAGCCAGATGCAATCCAAGGCTTTTAGGCAGAAAATTCTATCTTGTATCAAAGTACCTTCTAAAGCTATTTTCAGAAGAATCAGCTTGGGGTGGATTCCCCAAAAAGTTGACAGCAGAACACTTAGCAAATAAATTCTTCCTAAAAACTCTCACATTATTCTCCAAATTATTTATTACCTCTCAGAAAAAAAGAATGCTATTTGCAAGAATTTTTTCACGACAAAGATCAGTGCCATTCTCTTCTCTCCACACCCAAGACAAGGAGCTTAGATCAGCTATGGAAGTCAATCTTATAAAGGCACCTTCAAAATAAAATATACACTGCATGGAATTACACATAACCTGGTACAGAATTTTAGTGCTGGAGAAATTGTGTAATAATGGTGCACCACCATGCATTTCAGTTCTGGGCCCCTCAGTTTAGGAAGGATGTTGACTTGCTGGAAGGTGTCCAGAGAAGGCAACAAAGTTGGTGAGGGGTTTGGAACACAAGGCCTGTGAGGAGAGGCTGAGGGAGCTGGGGTTGCTTAGCCTGGAGGAGACTCAGGGGTGACCTTATTGCTCTCTACAACTACCTGAAGGGAGGTTGTGGACAGGTGGAGGTTGGTCTCTTCTCCCAGGCAGCCAGCACCAGAACAAGAGGACACAGTCTCAAGCTGCACCGGGGGAAGTTTAGGTTGGATGTTAGGAAGAAGTTCTATACAGAGAGAGTGATTGCCTACTGGAATGGACTGCCCGGGGAGGCGGTGGAGTCACCATCATTGGAGGTGTTCAGGAGGAGACTTGATGGGGTGCTTGGTGCCATGGTCTAGTTGTTTAGGTGGGTTGGATTGGTTGATGGGTTGGACGCGATGATCTTGAAGGTCTCTTACAACCTGGTTTATTGTATTGTATTAGTTTGAGTTTGACTTTCAGTTTGACTTTCTACATCAGTGCTATCATCTACCTCAGGGAATAATTAAAAAAGAAATAAAAAAGAAAAAGACTATATCACATCTGATCTCTAAAAATCAAAGAAACTGTAACACCATACTGTGGCCAGGCATCTCAAAAGCAGGTCAAGTCCCAGCTAACTGGCAATCATTTCTTTATCATAAAACACAGCTTAAGGCAACACAATATAAACAAAAAAACCAGGTGAAAGTATTATCACTTACAAAACTGGATCTTTGAATAACAAAGGGATATATATAGCTTGCATCAGTTGCTGGTCTTGCTCTAAAGGTGCAAACAAGATCACAGAAGTCTTCAATACCCTAACGTGAAGCTCCTGTTAATGTTCACTACCTAAGGACAAGCTTAGGCACTTAGTACATGTTAAAAGACTGTGACTAAAAGTTACTCTTCAGAGATAGGATTCTCACAGCTATGTGAACTGTGTTTGACAGTGTCAGAGAGCTGCTCTATTACTATTTGCTACATTTTTTATTATGTTCTTCTGATGACTGAACAAACACTGCTTCTCACTGTTATCACACAAAGGATGGACACTAGCAACCTACGTGGACCTCCTGTAACCTACACCCTAGCAGAATTATGTGATGAGCTGCTGCAAGATACCAATGGGCTAAGGGTTGAAGAGAATGTGCCATTTAGAACAGTCTGGGGAGCAAAAGCTGCTGAAAACCATTAAAAAGTTTCTGAATGCAGAGAAAGTCACAAGGAGGAGGCTGACAGACAATACCTCCTACTGTTACAAATAACATCCTTGTCTGCTTAGCAGCCCTGTAGGTGCAGGATAATTTACTCTTATCGACATCACAAGATGTTTTTCTGCTTCCTATTTCCAAAGGGCTGGAAGGAACAAAAAAAAAAAAAAAATGAAGTGGGGGTGGGGAAAAAGCAGTTTTCTGCACAAATGATAACTGCAGATTTGCTGTTAAGGGCAGCTGTTTCTCAGAGCTGCAAAATACATAGAATTTCATATACCTGATTCTGTGCTAGAAGCACAGGCTGGAAGCCAACTCACTAAAACCCCTATCAAAAATACAATTTTAACATCTGTTTGGACTTCCACTTATCTCACTGCTCCCAGACACTATTGATTATCGTTATCTGCAAGCCTCTAGTATTCTAAAGAGCAGTGACAAAGGGAAATGAAAGTGAGCATTTTAATACAAATACTGATAGAGGCTTCTAGGGCAGAATGAAAACTGATTGCGCTGACTGAAATTTCAGTCTAACTTCATCTCATCTTCCATAAATACACTCTCAATAGAAAGGAATAAGGCACAGCCTAAACAAAATAGTTATTAAAACTATAATGAGAAATAAGGGATTGCACCAGTGGAAACAAAGCAGCATGTTATCAAAACATGGTTGCTGTCTGTATTATGGCTCCTGGGGAGGGTATAATTGTTGCCCTTTTATTGGCAACAGACTTATCCTCATACCCTGGATGTATTAGGTGCTTGACTGGACACAGGAACAAGATTTGAAATGTATGGTTAGTAACAATTCTCCTGGAGTACATAACAGAAGTTTTTGTTCTATCAAAATAATTTCATATTTAGCTTGAATGCTAGAACCCCAAACAAGAAGGGTATATGCTCAAAAGCCTTTCCCCCTTCATTCTTCTCAGCTTAAAACACATAGGTGCTCCTTCATCTGCTCCAAAGGAAGTAAGTCTCCCCTTTTTTCCCGTCCTCCAATATATGGAGGGTAAACATTGCATACTTTGGAAACCTGCACAGGAGATCCTGCAACCTCTCATGTTCAAAACCAGGAAGGCCAAGAGCAAAGTCGCCTCATCCTACTGAGTCATTTTTTCACACATCAGGATGATCAGCCAGTCTTTCTCCCTTCCTACCTAGCACAAGATTATTTCCTTTTAAATTTGCAGTCTGAAAATTAGAAAACAAAACCATCCCAAGCTCAAAGATTCCTTTCTGATGGTTTTCACCCCCTTGCACTGTGGAGATGTACTTAAAATTGAAGGCTTCTACACACAGAGAGGAAGCAATTGACCTGTTGGCAAAATATCTCTATTTTGGACACAACAGAACCGAGTGACACCAATACTTACTTGGCAGGCATTATAAATCAACTGGTGTTCCAATTTTTGGATCCCTAGAATCTGCTGAAACATTTCGTAAAGCTGCTCCTTGCTCAGAATCAGCTCCGATACAGCGCTTAAGGCCATTCTATTCGGCTGTTTGCAAAAGTCCTCTTCTCCCCTGTATATGGCATCATACTTGGCTAGCCAAGAACTTAACACAGTCTCTTTGCTCAATCCATCAATTTCTGGCAAACTTCGGACTCTCTTTTCAATGTTCTTCTTAAAAACATCTCTGAAGTCATTTGCAGAACATCCTCCGCTGTGGACCATTCTTGCAACTCGGTCACTCTTGAGAAATACCTTTTAAAAGAAAACAAAAACAAACAAACAAACAAACAAACCACAACAAAACAAACCAGAAAGAGTTAGGCAAGGGCATAAACACAACCCCTTACAAAGCACTACAAGCTAACATTCAACTTGTACGTAGAATGGCTTTACAAGGAAGAGTTACACAGGCCATGCTTGTTATCACAGTATCACCAAGGTTGGAAGATACCTCGAAGATCATTGAGTCCAACCTGTCACCACAGACCTCATGGCACCAAGTGCCACCTCCAGTCCCTCCTTGAACACGTCCAGGGATGGTGATTCCACCACTTCCCTGGGCAGCCCATTCCAATGACGAATGACTCTCTCAGTGAAAAACTTTCTCCAAACCTTGAGCCTAAACTTCCCCTGGTGTAGCTTGAGAATGTGTGCTCTTGTTCTGGTGCTGGTTGCTAGAGAGAAGAGACCAATCCCTTCCTGGCTACAACCACATTCAGGTAGTTGTAGAGAGCAATGAGGTCTCCCCTCGGCCTCCTCTTCTCCAGGCTAAAAAACCCCAGCTCCCTCAGCCTCTCCTCATAGGGCTTGCGCTCAAGGCCTCTCCCCCAGCCTCATTGCCCTTCTCTGGACACGTTCAAGTGTCTCGATGTCCTTCCTAAACCGAGGGGCCCAGAACTGGACACAGTATTATGTTTTTCTTAAAAACACAAGTTACCAACTTGAGTAAGTTTCTGCATTGAATAAGTATTTAAAATAAGTATTTTTATGGCTATTTATGCATGAACTTACAATAGCTAAGCTGGAATTATGTTTGAATTAACAGCAGCTAATTTAAAACATACTTACAAGTTTCAATTAACCTTTTCTCCATGGAAATGACCAAAGTCTTAAGTTAATTTCAAGTAACTAATGAATCAGCTAAACTGTTTTAAAACTCACATATATGAGTTAAACTATGATCTTTAAGCCAGCCAAGAATCTCATGCAAGGCAGAAATCCAGGTAAAAAAGGGAAAACAAACCTAGAGAAATACTACAATCCATATTAACTATAGTGAGAAGAATGATGCAGAGATACAGAACTGATTCTACACTGGAGACACAATATTTGAGACACAATATATGATTTTCTCTGAGAAAAACCCAAAGCAAAAAAGCCCAGCATTAAAAAATCCTACCCAAGTACATGCACTCTAAGATATGACAAGGCAAATTGCAACAACAAACGGATTAAATCAGCATTCTGTATGAATTTTTCAGTGTCCAGGGATAGATACATATATGCTATTCAGCACAGGCCCTGGCAAGGTTGATCTTTCCAGGCACTGTGTGGCAAGCCCATTTTGAGTAGTAAATCTCATGAAACTGTTCCTCTGCAAAATGCAACAAGAGGACAACCGCTATAGCATGATCAGCTCAACTGTGCAAAGAAATGATTGTAGAATCAATAAGGCTGGAAAAGACCACAAAGATCAAGTCCAACCTGTCACCCAACACCTCATAACTACTAAACCGTGGCACCAAGTGCCACATCCAATCCCCTCTTGAGCACCTCCCAGGGATGGCGACTCCACCGCTTTCTGGGCAGTCCATTCCAATGACTAACAACTCTCTGTGAAGAACTTTCTCCTCACCTCATATCTAAACTTTCCTGGTGCAGCTTGAGACTGTGTCCTCTGTTCTGGTGCAGGTTGCCTGGGAGAGGAGACCAACCCCCTCCTGGCTACAACCTCTTTTCAGGTAGTGTAGACAGCAAGGTCGCCCTGAGCCTCCTCTTTCCAGGCTAAACAATCCCAGCTCCCTCAGCCTCTCCTCATAGGGCTTGTGCTCAAGGCCTCTCCCTAGCTCATTGCCCTTCTCTGGACACGTTCAAGAGTTCAATGTCCTTCTTTAACTGAGGGGCCCAGAACTGGACACAGGACTCAAGGTGGGCCTACCCAGTGCTGAGTACAGGCACAATGACTTTCCTGCTCCTGCTGGCCACACTATTGCTGATACAGGCCAGGGTGCCACTGACCTTTTTGGGCACCTGGGCACACTGCTGGCTCATGTTCAGCCAGCTGTCAATCAGTACCCCTAGGTCTCTTTCTGCCTGGCTGTTCTCCAGCCACTCTGACCCCAGTCTGTAATGGTGGGGTGCCTTAGACAAGGAATAAACTGCATCATGCTTTTGAATGGCTAATTCAGGAAGAAACAAACTGGTTCCTGTGGCAGATGGACATGAATTGAGGCCCCCCACCTTGCAAGGCTTGGCTGATGGGGTACTGATTGGGTGTTATGCTAACACACCCAAAAACAGCTGAAATGCAATGAACAGATGCGATACCACATAGTCTAAACAGATTTCCTGTCCATCACCTTTCTGACTGCTTGCTCTCTTCAATCATGCACTACAAAGTGGAAGAAGTGTTAACTGTGCATTTTCAGATGGTCATTTTAGTCACCAAGGGCAATGAAAACAATGAACAGAGATGATAGTGCAGCAGAATTCTGGCCCCTTATGCTATCACATGTTTGATGACACTGCACCTAACAATCAACCTAAAATACTACCATACCTTCATTTGAGAAATAAAATACAAAGGAATAGCAAAGGAAGAGGAGAGTAGACAAAAAGCTGACCAAAGGGGAAAACAAATGTAGAAACAGATGAAGAAAAACATATTCTAAAATCTCTAATGCTTGCTGATGGATACAATAATACAATAATAATACAATAAACCAGGTTGTAAGAGACCTTCAAGATCATCGCGTCCAACCTATCAACCAATCCAACCCACCCAAACAACTAAACCATGCAACCAAGCACCCCATCAAGTCTCCTCCTGAACACCTCCAATGAAGGTGACTCCACCACCTCCCTGGGCAGACCATTCCAATGGGCAATCACTCTCTCTGTATAGAACTTCTTCCTAACATCCAGCCTAAACCTCCCCTGGCGCACCCTGAGACTGTGTCCTCTTGTTCTGGTACTGGCTGTCTGGGAGAAGAGACCAACCTCTGCCTGGCTACAACCTCCCTTCAGGGAGTTGTAGAGAGCAATAAGGTCATCCCTGAATCTCCTCTTCTCCAGGCAAAGCAACCCCAGCTCCCTCAGCCTCTCCTCATAGGGCTTGTGTTCCAAACCCCTCACCAACTTCGTTGCCCTTCTCTGGACACATTCCAGCAAGTCCAATCCTTCCTAAACTGAGGGGCCAGAACTGGACACAGGACTCAAGGTGCGGCCTAACCAGTGCAGTGTACAGGGCAGAATGACCCCTGCTCCTGCTGGCCACACTGTTCCTGATGCAGGCCAGGATGCCATTGGCCTTCTTGGCAGCCTGGGCACTCTGCAGGCTCATGTTCAGCCTCCCATCAACCAGGACCCCCAAGTCCCTCTCTGCCTGGCTGCTCTCCAGCCATTCTGACCCCAACCTGTAGCATTGCATGGGGTTGCTGTGGTCAATGTGCAGAACCCGACCCGGCACTTGGATGTGTTCAATCTCATGCCGTTGGCCTCTGCCATCTGCCAGCCTGTCGAGGTCCCTCTGCAAAGCTCTCTGCCCTCCAGCAGATCAACTCCTGCCCCCAGCTTGGTGGTGGTCCGCAAATTTACTGATGATGGACTCCATGCCCTCATCAGATCATCAATAAAGATGTTAAAGAGCATGGGGCCCAGCACTGATCCTTGGGGCACACCACTATTGGACAGGCCGCCCTCGGGATGTGCCACCATTCACCAACACTCTTGGGCTCAGGCCCTCCAGCCAGTTCCTAACCCAACACAGTGTGCTCCGGTCCAAGCCATGGGCTGAAAGCTTGGCCAGGGGGACAGTGTCAAAGGGCCTTGCTGAGGTCCAGGTAGACCACATCCACAGGCTCCCCACATCCACCAGGCAGGTCACCTGATCATAGAAAAGATCAGGTTGGTGAGGCAGGACCTGCCCTTCCTAAATCCATGCGGCTGGGCTGATCCCTTGGCCATCCTGTAAGTGCTGTGTGATCGCACTCAAGATTGAGCTGTTCCATATCTTGCCTGGCACTGAGGTCAGGCTGACACGGCCTATAATTCCCTGGCTCATCCAACCGGCCCTTCTCGTGGATGGGCACCACGTTGGCCAGCTTCCAGT
>CM037632.1:56142828-56183568 GCA_015227895.2 Colaptes auratus
TACAAACTTTTATAAATGGGACTATTTTTATGCATCCCAATTACATGTCAAGGTCCAAATAGCTTTAATGGTAACTTGCACACTTCTTAGATAAAGAATAAAATAAAATAGAATAGAGTAAACCAGAATAAAGGAAATAGAGTAAACCAGGTTGGAAGAGACCTTTGAGATCATCATGTCCAACCCATCATCCAACACTAATCAACTAAACCATGGCTCCAAGCACCCCATCAAGTCTCCTCCTGAACACCTCCAGGGATGGTAACTCCACTACCTCCTCGGGCAGCACATTCCAATGGCCAATCTCTCTTTCTATGAAGAATTTCTTCCTAACATCCAATCTAAACCTCCCCTGGAGCAGCTTGAGACTCTGTCCTCTTGTTCTGGTGCTGGTCGCCTGGGAGAAGAGACCAGCCTTGCTCTCTTTTTAAGAGTATTGAAGTCTTTAAAATTATCCATTCACATCACTACGGTAGTCTCCAGACCATTTTAAAGATTACTTTTCAATTATTCATCTCAGGTCAGAAACTTTCAAGTTCTTATTTATTTTATACCATTATCAGTTATTTTGTGTCTGCTATCAGCATACTCTACAGCAAGATTTAACTGAGCAAACAATTTAAGGCAGAAAAGTGAACAGAAATTTTCCCTCAGCTTCCCTACAGACACACTGGCCTCTACAGCAGCAATTGCTACCTGCCAACCCACCCCACTCCCCTCCAAACTCCAGAGCCTCTTTGCTTCAGCTCCTAGCAATGAGTACAGAGTATAGAACTGAAAAAGAAAGGAAAACTACCAGTGTCACCACGATGTCTGTGACCATTTCAGGCTGTGCCTTTAAGAAAGGGATAGTTACTGGAACACTCTGGCTGAATGTTTTGAGAACAAAGATAAAGTCTAAACAAATTTCATTGGTAGATTGGTAGAATGCAACTTTAAAATTTTAGCTTTAGTTCAGCTTGAATCTCTGTTTCAGTCTGTCTGTCTGTTTTCAGCCTCTCTGAGCAACAGCTGTGCTGGACAGAGTTGACCTTGAACTAACAGAGCTAACAGATAAGAAACTAATTCTTCCATATGCTTTGAGCTAACAGAATTTCCTCCTTAATAATTACCTTTTCTCTCTCTCTAACCCTTTTTAGGGAAAAAAGGGAGGTAGGGGGAGAGAGGGGGCATGGAGGGGGAACCCTCCTGGCTGGAGGAGGGAGTTTTGTTCTATATTACGTTCTTTGTAGTCTATTTCTGTATGTATTGTGAATACTGTATATTGTGTATATATTCACTGCATCTCATCCTGCTTGTAAATCTAGCTTATTCATCTGCTTCTCCGACTGAGTTAGCCGTGGTTTCTTTTGTGGGTGGGTGAGAACTGAGCCTCTCAGCACCACAATGTCGAAAAGTCTTCCTTTTCCAGTTGAAACTGGATTCTTAGTCCAGTTGCAACTTGGCAGTAACAAGACTTCATCTTCCTCTTTTTCTCAATTATGGGCTTTGGTTTCAAAACAAACTAGAAAGATACAGGAAGGTATCCTTATTTTTCAGCTTTTTTTTCTTCTTTTCTTTAAAATGCCAGTAGTAACTATACAGATATTCCAAAATATTTTCAAAATAAGCCTGTCAAGAGCCTTGGCAAGATGGTACAAAAGTTAAACGTATAAAAGCAAACAAACATTACCCTTCTGCTGCAAAAGCAGTGCTACTTATGCCAAAGTTAATTGGCTATTGTGAGTAGCATATTAGTCAATACCCTAATGCCTTTTGAATGTGCAGAGAGATTAATGTGCATCTCCTGTCACCTCTAGAGCTAATTCTAAACACTGCAAAGCCCAAGTCTGATAGCAGCTGTTCTCATTTCAGTTCTGTACTATTATTCCACCCAATCTCTAGACATAATTCCACTAATGCATAAAATTCTTCAATTTATATAGCTTCTTCTAGACTGTTCTGAAAACATATTTCCCACTCATCTAAGAAGCAGACTTGCACTGATGTAAGTAGTTCTTACAGAAAGGTAACTCAATTCTGTATCAGCTATTTGGAAACATTTGCAGCATTCATCTGCCAACTTCTGAAACATATTACTCATACCAAGAGCCTTCTGCCATCTTCAACACAGATTTTCCAATTTGAAGGTCTGAAAAGCCCAGAATAACTCCTCAAGGCTTTTTACTTTAATCATAAATTTTATGACAGTCAGAATCAACCTCCTTATCTTGGCCTCTTCTAAAAATGATTGCACTTTCCAAGACACCTATGTTACAAGCAGATTAATTTACAACTGAAGCTGTGTATGTCTTCATCACTATTTAAATAACAACCAAAAAAAAGCAGTTAGTAAAAATCAGGAAACCATGCTTCAGAATTTGTACAGAATCAGTGTCATTGCAGGACTAATGCTTCTGCTCAGTGAAACAATTCCTTTTGTCTCACCCTTACATTAGGAATTGTGCTCATAAATAATGAAAGGCAAAGGCGAGTGAATTTGAACAGGTAAGGAATAAAGACTAGAGAAGAAACAAACCTATAACAGGAAGCAGCCTATGAGAAGGTAAGTTTAATTCTTGCTGTAGTCAGTACACAGGTGCCCAATGGGAAAAGAAGTGAACCCTCTACTGCCAAGTCAAGAAGGGAAGAGTTTTTACAGGATGGCTAGATACAAACTACAAGGGCATTGGAATAAAGCTGAGGAGCTGTGCTGCCACCTCCCAGAGCATATGCTAGTGAAGCAGTCGCAACAAGGAAGATAGAATCATTATGTTTGGAAAAGACCTTCAAGTCCAATAATTGTCTACCTCTGCCAGGGCCACTACTACACCCTGAGCATGATGTCTAGATAGATTTTAAATACATCCAGGGATGGTGATTCAACCACTTTTCTGGGTAAAGCCTGTTCTAAGCTTTGATAACCCTTTTGGTACAGAAGATATTGCTGTGATGTCTAAAATAAACCTCCCCTGGTGTAACTTGATGCATTTCCTCTTGTCCTATCAGTTGTGACTCATAAGAAGCGACCATGCTCACCTCTCTACAACCTCCTTTCTGGTAGATGTAGAAAGTGGTAAGGTCTCCATTCAGCCTCCTTTTCTTCAGACTAACCAACCCCAGCTCTCTCAGCTGTTCTTCATATGACTTATTCTCAAGACCCCTCACAACAATGCACACATGCTTCAACAAGCACAAGAATGATGCCTCAGTATCACCTGGAGCTTCCTTCATCCTTGTTATGGGTATAGTGCAGGAGCAAAAAAACTCCCCCACTTCCTTCCCCCCCCCCCCCCCCCGTAGCCCCATCTCCTCCTTCCCCTCTTACCAGAGACAAACGGAAGGGGGAAAAAAGGCAGGGAGAATTTTTCTAGTTCATTTTACACAGAGCACTTACTCCTCCATTACAAAAGCATCAGGTACATCAGTGTATGTGTGAAACAGAAGAAAGGAAAGGGAAATACCTACTGTTTACTTCATCAAAACCACTGTTATGAACAGTGCCCATTTATGATCATTATGCCCATCAAGTTATCTGGTAAGCAACTCAAAGTGAGATAAAAATGTAGTTTTGCTATATGTTGTTTGACACAGTTCCAGTCCAAAATTAACTCAGCTGACTCTCATTTGCTAGAACTTCCTAGATATTATGCTCGTACTCACTATAGAATCATAGAATCATAGAATCAATAAGGTTGGAAAAGACCTCAAAGACCATCAAGTCCAACCTGTCACCCAACACCTCATGACTAGACCATGGCACCAAGTGCCGCATCCAATCCCCTCTTGAACAACTCCAGGGATGGTGACTCCACCACCTCCCTGGGCAGCACATTCCAACAGCTAACAACTCTCTCTGTGAAGAATTTTCTCCTCTCCTCAAGCCTAAACTTCCCCTGGTGCAACTTGAGACTGTGTCCTCTCGTTCTGGCGCTGGTTGCCTGGGAGAAGAGACCAACCCCGTCCTGGCTACAACCTCCCTTCAGGTAGTTGTAGACAGCAATAAGGTCTCCCCTGAGCCTCCTCTTCTCCAGGCTAAACAATCCCAGCTCCCTCAGCCTCTCTCGTAGGGCTTGTGCTCGAGGCATCTCCCCCAGCCTCGTTGCCCTTCTCTGGACATATTCAGGAGTCCCAATGTCTTTCTTAAATTGAGGGGCCCAAAACTGGACACAGTACATTGACTTTCTCATCCACCAGAACCCCCAGATCCTTTTCTTCAGGGCTGCTCTCAAGCCAGTCACTGCCCAGCCTATATTGGTGCCTGGGATTGCCCCAACCCAGATGCAGGCCCTTGCACTTGGTCTTGTTTAACTTCATGAGGTTGTCATTGGCCCACCTCTCCTGGATTTAGCTTTAGACTAAGCCTGAGGCTGGGCTTCCACTCTGCACCAATATTCAGAGAAGAAACAACTGAAGGACTGGAGAAAGCTTCAGAATCATTCATTATACCAAACAGACTTTATAGTCTAAATGTTAATAAAGGCAGTATGAATTTCTGATTCTAACACAGCTGTGGAGAAGAAATCAGCATTATCAATCTAAAACCCAAGGGAAATGAGTTATTGACATTCTAATTTTTTTCAGGCTTTTTTTTTTGAGGCATTTCAGTTAGGATCAGTTTTTCTCTTTTTATCTAGTTGTGAATTCTGAGAACATTGCAGAAAAAAAAGTTACTTTTTCTAATCGTATTACGTATTACGTATTACAGGTTTGTACCTGTGCTCTTCGTGCACTTTAATGTATTTATCGATGATCTGGATGAGGGGATTGAGCCCATCATCAGTAAAGTTGCAGATGACACCAAGCTGGGGGCAGGTGTTGATCTGTTAGAGGGTAGGAGAGCTCTGCAGAGGGACCTTGACAGGCTGGACAAGTGGGCAGAGTCCAAGGGCAGGAGATTTAACACATCTAAGTGCCGGGTTCTACACATTGGCCACAACAACCCCATGCAGTGCTGGAGAGAAGCCAGGCAGAAAGGGACCTAGGGGTACTGGCACTAGTAGGCTGAACATGAGCCAGCAGTGTGCCCAGGTAGCCAAGAAGGCCAATGGCATCCTGGACTGTATCAGGAACAGTGTGGCCAGCAGGAGCAGGGAGGTCATTCTTCCCTTGTGCTCAGCACTGGTTAGGCCACACCTTGAGTCCTGTGTCCAGTTCTGGGCCCCTCAGTTTAGGAAGGATGTTGACTTGCTGGAATGTGTCCAGAGAAGGGCAGCATAGCTGGGGGAGGGGTTTGGAGCACAAGCCCTATGAGGAGAGACTGAGGGAGCTGGGATTGCTTAGCCTGGAGAATAGGAGGCTCAGGGGAGACCTTCTTGCTCTCTACAGCTACCTGAAGGGAGGTTGTAGCCAGGCAGAGGTTGGTCTCTTCTCCCAGGCAACCAGCACCAGAACAAGAGGACACAGTCTCAAGCTGCACCAGGAGAGGTTTAGGCTGGCTGTTAGGAAGAAATTCTTCATTAAAAAAGGGATTGCCCATTGGAATGTGCTGCCCAGGGAGGTGGTGGAGTCCCCATCACTGGAGGTGTTTAGGAAGAGACTTGATGGGGTGCTTGGTGTCATGGTTTAGTTGATTAGATATTGTTGGATGATAGGTTGTACTTGATGATCTCAAAGGTCTCTTCCAACCTGGTTAATTCTATTCTAAACCAATCTTTTTTCTTCTGATCTCTCCTCTGCTTGCTTCATGCTCTGAAAGGGTAGCTAATCTGTTTCTGCTTACTTTGACTGCAGAGCTTTGGTGAAGTCTAACCACTACTTTCTCTCTGCTCCTTTCTCCCTTCTGGGCAGGGGGTGCAGAGGGACAGCTCTCCTGGTCTTTGACCAGGGGGATTCTCATGATTGTTAATTGTACATATCTGTAAACATTGTAAATCCTGTATATTTTGTACATAGTCATTGCATTCCATTGTAGATTGTAGTTTTGCTTGTAAACACAGCTTCCATGTGCTTCCAATTGAGTTGGTCTGGCAAAGTTAATGCTGGGGGGGCGGAATTTCAACCCACTACACAATTCCAGGTGTTTTACACTCAGTTTATTTGTAGGCTTTCCTTCCTTCTTGATAGGGTTGCTTTTATTCATCATACCTGCAATCATGATTAAGGGGTAATCGACTTTTATTAAAGAGCAACTGATTTTCCCTATCCATTTTTCTCCTCCAAAGCAGTGAATCTTGACAGTTTCTCAAGCTTCAGGACATTAGCAATTCTTCTGTGCTTCAGGCACTGCAAGAGCTGTTGCATTTATTTCAGCAGCCTTTCTGAGGAACCTTTCTCATTGCAAACTGGTTTTTATATAGATATGAATACATACATATTTTCTCTGTACTTGGCACTGGTGAGGCTGTACCTCAAATACCACGTTCACTTTTGGGCCTCTCATTATAAGAAAGACATTGAGTTGCTGGAGCATGTCCAGAAAAGGTCAAAGTTGGTGAAGGGTCTAGAGAACCTCAGATGTGGCTGAGAGAACTGGGATTGTTCTATGGAGGATGCTGAGGGGAGACCTCATTGCTCTCTAGAACTACCTGCAGGAGATTGTAGTGAGGTGGGGTTCAGTCTCTTTTCCCTAGTATCAGGTTATAGAATGAGAGGAAACATCCTGCAACTGGGCCAAGGGAGGTTTATAATGGAGATCAAACAAGAAATTGTTATGGAAAATATTGTTGACATGGCACTTTGGGCCACGGTGGCCTTAGGTTGAGAGTTAGCCATGATTTCCAACCAAAACAATTCTATATGTTATGATGTCCTTTTATTTGGCATTTATGTCAAATTTATGTCCTTTTATTTGCAACAATCATAGCAGTAGACAGCAATTAAAGTCACACAAAATAATGCTGGGTTTGTTTTCTTTCTTGAGTAGCCTTCCCTTTGTAGAGTTATTGCTTGCTTTCTTAGATCATAGTTTGATTCCTGCCATCTGAAAATATGCTGCACCTTCCTGAAGATGTCTGCCCCTTCCACTGACTACAGGGAGCATTTGCATGGCTACTCATTGGGATTTTATGGCTGAATCTACTGGAAATTATGTTCAGCTTTTCGAATAGAATAGAATAGAATAGAATAGAATAGACTAAATAGAATAGAATAGAATAGAATAGAATAGAATAGAATAGAATATAAATAGAATAGACCAGGTTGGAAGAGACCTTCAAGATCATTGCGTCCAACCTATCATCCAACACCACCTAATCAACTAAACCATGCAACCAGGCGCCCCATCAGGTCTTTACATGCCTTTCTTAACTGACATTTGTTTAGATTTTTCTTTATCCTTTAGAAACTGATTTTTACACATTGTTTCCTATTTTTTTCTAAGACATTATGTTAAGATTTAATTTACAAACAATGTATTGCCCCAGAGTGATTGCCGCCTTCTACAGTTTACTTCTACAAACCTGATACAATGTTTTCCTAATTCTAGGTACCAGCAACCCAATTCTTTGCTCGCTGAAGTGATGCTTTTTAATACAGCTCTCTGACTGCTGAAACTTTTGCTAGTTCTTAACAAACCTCCTCCTCCTTGCAACATTTTCCTCAAGAACATACTGGATGCTCCCAGCACAAGGCACAGGGCCAGCTAAATATGCAGGACAAGCTTCAGAATGCTGCTACAGAAGTTCTAGTCTTTAACCCTTTTTTTTTTCACATGACTCAAAAGAATTCCTTCACTTTATGAGTGTATCCTCTATGAAACAGCACTACAAGAAGCCTTAAGAGTGGCTTGAAACACAGATTTGTAGTGATAAAATATTTCTTATTATACCACAATGCATGTTTCATTTTGACTTCACTGAGAAGAGCTGCTAAAAAAAGTAGCAAATTAAGTAATTGTCCTTTTATATGTATTTACCTCTATTTCTTACAGAGGCACTGCAGAATTCCAGCAAGTTGTTCATTTACTAAGGCAGTTACCATTTTTCTAGCTCAGAAGCCAAACTTGATTTTTGGGGTACTATGAAGACTTGTAAAGGAAATCTGTTTGAATATAAGACTCAGAAAATGTTGAGGTTACTTGCTGAAATAATCACCTTTAATTCAATATATTTCTGGGGAAAAAATTACCTCAGTAGATAGAAGAGTATTTATTTCTATGTATTTCAATGTCTTTGGAAGCAAAGATAGCTATTAACAAATGCCTGTCACAGAATCAGGGAGTGGTAGGGGTTGGAAAGGACTTATGAAGATCATCTAGCCCAACTCTCCTAGAGTATCCTTCCTACCCTTTTACTGAATCAAAATTTATTGGGTCAGGCTGCAAAATTAGGCATGGATCATGGAATTTTCTTCCTAGAATGACATCATTTAACATGTTTGTAAGACAACTTGTCTTTGAGTTAGGAATTTACTTCAGTATTTCCACTACCTACACTTCAGACAAATACCAACTTTTGCTGAGCAATAGGATTGAAACAGCCAAGCCCTTCCCACAAAGTTGGTGGGATTTTAAATGGCTGTTAGGCCAATAATTTTTATTCACTCTTGACTTGGTCTGGTTGAAGGTGTCCCTGCCCATGGTGAGTTGGAACCAGATCCTAGTCTCATAGAATCAACAGAGTTGGAAATGGCCTCTAAATATCATTCATGTAACCCCCCTGCCTTTCCTACCACCAGCTCTCATCTTCCCTAAGCAACTTCTGCTCCCCCACCAGCCCCCATTTTGTCTTTCCCAAGCAGTTCCTGCTCCATCTGCCACCTCTCTTTGTAAAATACCATCAGCACTCTTAATTCAGTAGAACATGGGGTCTCCATACTCACACAGGAAGACCACAGGGTTCATTTTTGCATGTACTGTTCTTTTAGCTGTAGCATAGTTCAACTCTGCTAGTTAAACCCATCTTCAGCATAGCAGTGTCCTGAGTTCACACAGCCTGCTCTCAGAAGCAAGCCCTCTCCCCCACACACCGATGAGGGGTGGAAAACACACCCCAAAAACCTCTCCAGTTGAGATCAGAGAATCACAGAATCAACAAGGTTGGAAGAGACCTCAAAGATCACCAAGTCCAACCTGTCACCACAGACCCCATGACTAAACCATGGCACCAAGTGCCACATCCAATCCCTCTTGAACACCTATAGGGACGTGACTCCACCACCTCCCTGGGCAGCACATTCCAATGGCGAATGACTCTCTCAGTGAAGAGCTTTCTCCTCACCTCGAGCCTAAACTTCCCCTGGCACAGCTTGAGACTGTGTCCTCTTGTTCTGGTGCTGGTTGCTTGAGAGAAGAGACCAGTTCCCTCCTGGCTACAACCACCCTTCAGGTAGATAAAGAGTATACTGAGATGATAAGCTATACTGTTACCTTAGCAGAAGGTGTGTGTGGTTTTTTGCTTATTGGACTTTATACTGCCCTATCAAAATCATGTCTGGGTCTGCCAATAAATTATCTAATATCCAAGATCCTGAAACTAGCCATATTAAGTGTCTATCAATCACTAAAAGTCAATAATTCATACTTGAATATTATTTTAATATCCATTCTTTCTCAATAACACTGGTTTCACAATCTGCCTCTTTTCCACATCACCTGCCCCATTTTCCTCCTTTCTTCCCTCAAATCCCAGAGCACGTGGGCTCTGTTGGAATCTCCTCCCACCCCAGGTGTGGCCACTTGGCCCTCCCCACCCACTCCCCTTTTAATTCCCCCCAGGAAAGGCAGAAGCCCCAAGCTGAGCCCATCTGGGCTGAGGGATCCTCCTCTCATCACAGGTGAGTGCCCCTGGTGCACACTGGGTGATGGTGGTGGTGACAACAAAGGCCGGGGGGCCTGGTGGCCCCCCGGCTGTTAGGAACAGGACTGATGACTACTCCAATATTATCCATGGGTGCTGGCTGGGCCTCCAAACTGGGGCTGAGCTCCTCTGTGTGGCATCTTGTTTGTTGATGGTCTTGCCTCTGGCTCTGGGATGGGTGCAAAAATGGTGTGGTGGAGCAGGAGCTGTATAGGCAGAGTGGAGGATGGTGTAGAGGGAGCAGGAACTGCTTGTGAAGATGAAGTGTGTGTTAGGGGCAGAGGGGGAGGTGGCAGGTGGAGCAGGAACTGCTTAGGAAAGACAAAGTGGGGGCTGGTGGGGGAGCAGAAGCTGCTTAGGGAAGATGAGAGCTGGTGGTAGGAAAGGCAGAGGGGTTACGTGAAATGATATTCTGAGGCCATTTCCAACTCTGATTCTATGACTCTAGGATCTAGTTCCAACTCACTATGGGCAGGGACTACATTTTCCTAGGTGGATGTTGCAGTATGCTAACCTGGAGAGCCAACTTGCCATGTCTCTGCTGTAGTAGAAAGATGAAGTAGCTTCCTTGTCTGAGAGGACATTCAGTCTCATCACTGATGGAAAATTAGTTCTTCCAGGAAACAGATACAGATTTTGTTTACCCAACCCCGACAGTCTCACACTGGATAAAGGGGTTTCTCATCTGTGTGTGGGAGAAATTGACCATTTCTTTCCAGGACAGTGTTCAGGACTGTGAGGCAAGTTAAGTCTTCTACCTTGATGCTTGAAACTTGATCTCTGAAGAGGAATACAATTTTTAGATACAATCACTTTTCTCTGTGTTTAGACATCTGTGTAATGTGATGCCAAACCTCCTGGTGCACTGAAGAATAAGTGTATGGAGATATCTAGGTCAGGGCTTTCCACTGCATGGTAAATCCCCAGCATCAGGGCACAGGGGTCCTTCTGATGTTTGTTCTTGCATTTCTCCAGCTTCTGACAGTGTAGAGGGCACCTGTAGTTTCTCATGTTTGTGAGCCACAATCACTTAAACAATCGATGATTCAAATAAATGGACAGAGTAAAACAAGGTTTTCACTATGTGTATGTAAATGTTTTCAAGCGTAGTGGTATGAGGATTCATTTAAGACAACCTTAAAAAAACCTGCTTGTAGGAGAATTTCTCTCCACTCATCTCACTGTCCCCACTATATAGCCATGCTGTGAGCCAGATTTGTCCAGAAAATAATGGATGGGCAGAGTGATGAAGCAGGTTGCTTCAAATATTATCTAGTTTTTTGTTACTCTTCAGCTGAATCTATACCTTGATTTGTGAGTGAGTCATAAACTACATCATCATCAGATCTGAGCCTCTTGGAAGACTGGCTGATGGTGTTAGGTTGATGGTTGAACACTCTGATCTTAGAGGTCTTTTCCAGCCAAATCGATTCTTTGATTTGTGTGGAGTGTTGGCTGCCTTTTGGTGCCCACCAAGCTCAGGTTGTCTTGAGTGTTCTTCTTTCTAACATTTTAATAATTTGCCTTGTTAGAAGAGAGAAGAATTTACTCTCTCACACAGGGCTGTTTACTTGTTACATCTTTTCCTTAAGGCTAGATACATCCTTTCATTCCCTAGCCTTGGTTACTCTGTGTCTAACAGTATGATACAGCAGACGCTCCTGGCCGGAGTTTTCTTTGTCAGAAGTGTGCATTGGGATGCTATTGGCACATAGTGGGGGCCTGCACAGCAGCAGCTGCCTTGTGCATGACAGGTCTTAGACCAGCTCTGAATAGAATAAACCAGAGAGGTTGGACGTGATGATCTTGAAGGTCTCTTCCAATCATCCAACACCACCTAATCAAACTAAACCAAGCACCCTATCAACTCTCCTTCTAAACACCTCCAATGATGGTGACTCCACCATCTCCCTGGGCAGCCCATTCCAATGGGCAATCACTCTTCTGTGTAGAATGTCTTCCTAACCTCCAGCCTAAACCTCCCCTGGCACAGCTTGAGACTGTGTCCTCTTGTTCTGGTGCTGGTTGCCTGGGAGAAGAGACCAACTCCCATCTGGCTACAACCTCTCTTCAGGTAATTGTAGAGAGCAAGAAGGTCTCCCCTGAGCCGCCTCCTCTTCAGGCTAAGCAACCCCAGCTCTCTCAGCCTCTCCTCTCCTCTCCTCATAGGGCTTGTGCTCTAAACCCCTCACCAGCTTTGTTCCCTTCCATGATGCTATAGTCCAGAACAAATGCATTTCTGTGTAGGCTGTAATGAGATGAGTTTCTTGCTAAAGCTCTAATTTCCTATACATGTGCTGAATTGCAAATTTAAGCAGCCTCTCTTGCAGCTGTTCTTCATGAGTGCACTTTATTTCATCACTGGGCATCTCCCTGACCCATGATACAGCTGACAGGTAACAGCAGGATCACTTTAGGTCACACAGCTACATGTGAATTACCTCAAATGCTCCAAGGACACTTTTATAGAAACCACCTTATAAAATGTCATTGTGGCTTTTTCAGACCTCCATTTCAAAGCTCCTATATAGTATATATTCCAAACCAACCTTTTGCCATAAGCTTACTCAGTTTCTGAACAAACCAAAACACAAACCCACCCACCCAAACACAACAACCAAAAACACTCCCCCCATACACGCACACAACAAACAGAAAAACACAACCACTACCACCAAAACACCCTAACAATAACTCCCCTCCTCCCTCCCAACAAAATCCACAGTAATTTAGGTAATTTGCACTTATTTCAAATCCTAAAGCATAATGGGCTTCTCTCTCCAGTTCATTTTAATCAGAGTAACAACTGTTTCAGGTTCACTGATGGTGCATATTTTAGCAATCCATTTTAGAGGTGAATAAATACATGCTTTAATGAGTCAACAAAGACTGACTTAAAGCACAGAATGGTAAGATTTAGAAGGGACCTCTAGGTACTATCTAAACCAACTCCTGATAAAATAAGTTTGTCCTAGATCAGCTTGCATAGACACATCCCAGTGGGTTTTGAAAGCCTCCAGAGATGAAGACTCCCCAACCTCCCTGGGCAGGGTGTTTCAGTGTGTGTCACTCTCAAAGAAAAGAAGCTTTGCCATATGTGGAACTTCCCATTTTCTAGTTTGTGCCCACTGCCCTTTGTTCTATTACCAGGCATCACTGAATAGAATACCTCCATTAGTTCAAATATTCTTAACGTGAGTCTTCTAGTGCTACCTTGGTATCCAAACAGAAAAATGCTGGACACTGAAGTTCTGAGCATTTCCTCTAACAAAACAAAGTCATTTGAACATGCAGCAGGCAGATAAGAACTTTCTGCTACCTGCTCTGTGCAGGGATAAAGCAGCAGAATAGTAGAACAGAATAAACCAGGTTGGAAGAGACCTTCAAGATCATCGTGTCCAACCTATCATCCAACACCACCTAATCAACTAAACCATGCAACCAAGCACCCTATCAAGTCTCCTCCTAAACACCTCCAATGATGATGACTCCACCACCTCCCTGGGCAGCCCATTCCAGTGGGCAATCACTTTCTCTATGAAGAATTTCTGCCTAAACCTCCCCTGGCACAGCTTGAGACTGTGTCCCCTTGTTCTGATGCTGGTTGCCTGGGAGAAGAGACCAACCCCCACCTGTCTACAACCTCCCTTCAGGTAGTTATAGAGAGTTAGTTAGTATGACTAACAAGAGCTGTGCTTTTGGTGCTGAAGGTAACAAATTGAATTCCATTTGCAAAGCTTTCATGAGGCCAGCTATAACATTATTTTGACAGCAAAAGTAATCTTGTTTTGTTGTTGGGGTTTTTTTTTTCCCCCAAGTCCTCAACTCCTTTGACACAATGTGCTGTGCAGAAAGGAAAATTTGTCTTTACTGAAAGCTGTTAAAAGTCATAGAATCGGAGTATATCTGGTTGAAGGTCAGGCAGTCCAACCATAATATGCCCACATTGCTGTTTAACCATAACCTTTTCTGACAGTTTAACAAGCATCAGCTAAGCATTCATTAGCATCCACTCTAACTTAACCAAACAGGCAAATTGCAACCATCTTCTAAAACTCAATTCACAAACTGTTTTATAAGTAATGTTTTCTATATCATTAACCTCAGCACCTTAAGGCTTTTCATTTAAAAAAAAAAAAAAGGGGGGGGGGGGTGTTTCTGCTCTCTAAACCATCAGTAAACCATCCAGAACAAGAGGACACAGTCTCAAGCCTGTGCCAGGGGAGTTTAGACTGGATGTTAGGAAGAATTTCTATACAGAGAGAGTGATTGCCCATTGAATGTGCTGCTCAGGGAGTGGTGGAGTCACCTTCATTGAGGTGTTCAGGAGGGGACTTGATGGGGTGCTTGGTGCCATGGTCTAGTTGTTTGGGTGGGTTGGATGCAATGATCTTGAAGGTCTCTTTCAACCTGATGTGGTGTATTGTATTGTAATAAGGAGGACTTCTCATTACTGCTTACACTGAACACAACTTTCAGATTATACAGGCTTCTGTTTTGCTGACTCCCGTGCCACCAGTATTCACTGTCATTATTACTTTTTCACAGTATCGCCAAGGTTGGAAGAGACCTCAAAGATCATCAAGTCCAACCTGTCACCACAGACCTCATGGCTAGACCATGACACCAAGTGCCATGTCCAGTCCCCCCTTCAACGCCTCCAGGGACAGTGACTCCAACATCTCCCTGGACAGCACATTCCAATGATGAATGACTCTCTCAGTGAAGAACTTTCTCCACACCTCCAGCCTAAACTTCCCCTGGCACAGCTTGAGACTGTGTCCTCTTGTTCTGGTGCTGGTTGCTAGGGAGAAGAGCCTAACCCCTTCCTGGCTACAACCACCTTTCAGGTAGTTGTAGAGAGCAATGAGGTCTCCCCTGAGCCTCCTCTTCTCCAGCTAAATAATCCCACTCCCTCAGCATCTCTCATAGGCTTGTGTTCAAGGCCTCATCATCAGCCTTGATGATGATCAGTCTGGTTCATACACACAGAGAGGGTTCTAAAAGAAATGTCTCACCTCCTTGATACCTGAAGTTGTTTCACTCCCTGTAAGTACATTTCCACCTATGCATTTTCTGAGACCTTAAGGGCCGCTTACTCAAATCCTTAACTGCTGAATATGAACATCTTTTTGGAAGCAGTGTTGCCTTCAGTTGAGGAAAAGACAGATATACTTTCCCTTTCAGTAGAAATTTGGCTTAAAAAAGAATTATTGCAAAGCCTACAGCCGTTCTGAGTCTCCATATTTTAATAGTCGGGAGAAATTTCTATGCATATTCAGATGAAGAACCATAAACATGCAGAGCCCAAAGACCCCATGGTGATAATCTACTTCTGAAGGGATATATGCAATTTATATTCTCAGATTTAATAGCAGAACCAAAATCTGCAACTTCATTGAATCAACACAGTCACAAAGAGTTAAAAATCTTCCTCTTAACTGCTTAGAAATTTCCCTGACTCCTACTCAAAGAGGCCTTATCTTTTCCCCACAGGCTCTCTTAAATTAGTTATGACAACTCTCACACAGAAGTTTTTCCTCTCTTGCTACCATTTTTTGATTACAGAAGTATGACCTCTACTTCACCACTTGTCAGGCCAACAGAATGAAACTAGATACAAGCTGAACACATGGTCATGATGATCAGGTTAGTGTGTTGGAAGGATAGCAGCCCACTTGCAATTTCCACACCCATCTTTGTGATATTGCTAAGGAGCCAAAGGCTATACATTTGTCCTGAATTTATCCTCAAAAGATAGGAGAGTTATCCTTGCTTAATGTCAGAAATCTACAACTACCTGAAGGGAGGTTGTAGCCAGGCAGAGGTTGGTCTCTTCTCCCAGACAGCCAGTACCAAACAAGAGGACACAGTCTCAGGCTGCACCAGGGAGGTTTAGGCTGGAGTTTAGGAAGAAGTCTATACAGAGAGAGTGATTGCCCATTGGAATAGCCTGCCCGAGGAGGTGGTGGAGTCACCTCATTGGAGGTGGTTCAGGAGGAGACTTGATGGGGTGCTTGGTGCATGGTTTAGGTGTGGTTTGATTGGTTGATGGTTGGACGTGATGATCTTGAAGGTCTCTTTCAACCTGGTGTGGTGTATTGTATTGTAAATAAAGCATCCTTCCTGGAGAGAGCACTACTTGTAGATCCTGTGGTAGCATCTCAATTCTTCTTTCAGAGATATCTACAAAGGACTTCAGCATCCATAGATATCTGGGCCAATGGCCACTACCATGACTCCTGAGTGTTTAGAGATTATCCCTGACAGTGATAAACTCTCTGTTCATCTAAGCATGGTGACTCATCTTGGACTTCTCGTATTCATCTTCTCCTAAACGTCTGCAATTGTCATGGTCTCTGTCCATCTTTTCAGTCTTAGTTTTGAAGTTCAGCACCGGTGTTGAACTATACTACACTCAGAGCAGTATAATGGTGGTATAAGGAGCTCTTCTGCAGCTGGAAGAGACTTTCAGGCTCAGGTGTGATTCCAAACAGTGGCACTGCATTTAGGATATATCTGAGAGACAAGAGATTTGCAGCTGACTTTGTATTCAATCAGAAGATGAGCTTTCCCGTACCTTATCTGAGGCAGAATGGTGTTACTAGCGAATGATGATGGTGTTGTTTTAGCCATGCAACTCTGCACATTTGAAAATCCTTTAGACAAAAGCATCACAGCACCAAGTTACAGAGTAAGATCAACATGACTAATGAGGAAGCAGTATTTAACTACACTAGTAGCTGAGAGAGTTAATACTGCATGTCACACCCAGAGTATAACAAGAATGTATTTCTGTGAGATACAACACTTGTCTCAAGTTCATCCTTAATGTTATGTTAGTGAAATGCAAATATAAAAAGGGAAAGCAGTCCATCCTTTCAACCTTTCCCTCATGTAAAGGGAAATGCAGTTAAAATGATTCACATGCTCAAAAAATCTGTGTAGGGAGGAGGACATTCTTTAGCCTTTCTTTCTCCATCAATTCATTGGCAGCAGAGACTGACTTTCTGAAGCAGTGCTCACTTCTAGCTGGATCAGAAAAGTGATGAATCTCTTTCATATGAAAGATGAAAGCTTAGCTTACTTCCCAGTGAGCCTTATGGATGTGCTCAGTAGTCCAAGAGGAAACACTAAAAGCATCACAGTGAGCTGCACTGCCATGGCGGAGTTGTGAATTCCCAGCACACTTTGAGACTCCGCTTACTCTTATTCCCTTCTGAGTCCCCTGCCAGAAGGAAGGCACTGAAGACTCATCAACTCCAGTATGCAAAGAAATAGAGGAAGCTAAATGGAAAGCATCATTTTTTTTTTTCCTTTGTTTAATTTTCTCAGTTGTATTTGCTACATGTCTGAAGCACATCCAAGGCTAGACATTAGAATAAAGCAACAGGGATCATTTACAATTAATCACCAATTACTGCTGAAAGCCTCAGATCAGAACCTGTGTTTCCAAAGACCTTTCCTCTCCAGCCAGAAAATTACATCAGTTACTGGGGCCCCAAGGACCAGCCTACTTGGTGTTTTCACAATTGAACATCTGTATAGCTGTTAAGACAGAAAGTCACTGTCCGAAGAAAAGGATTGCATTTAAGACCTCTTCTCTAGTCCGTCATTCCCTCCCACCACAATCAGAGAAAGAATGGACAGAGAGCAACTAAAACAGCTCCACTACAGCAAGGACATGGAAATAAATTAATTCTCAAGCTAAGACCACAGGGCTTCTAAAACCTCACTCATATCCATCCTCCTATCTCCCAAAATAACTTCTGAGAAATGGGAAATGGAACACCTTAACTGATGCAAATTTCATTCTCTAGGTACAAAGCCTGCCTGCACAGAATGTGAACTCAGGAAGAGCTTGTATTACTGTTGGTCAAAGGAAAAGTTAAAGAACTGGTTAATTGCTTTATGCTCTTAACAGTGCTGGAAAGGTAGACGAGTAGAGGATGTCCCTGAGCCCTGATGACTCAAATCAGGGAGAACATATGGAAATCATTGTGTGGGTCACTTCTGCCCCAGTGTTTTTCATGAGACATCCCTTTGATCTGGTAATATCTGAGAAAGGATACTGATTTCCTGGACTTTGATCTCACACAATATTGCTGCTTAATTTATGAGTTTGCAAATTGTAATTGTCCATTGTCTTTTTTCTTGTTTGTTGTTAATAAAACCAATTTTGCAAAATATTGGCTGTGGGTTGGGGATTTTTTAATTTATTTTTTTTTTTCCTCATCATCATTTTCCATTAAGTTTTTACTGAGCTACCAAACCCTCAGAACCAATTAAAAAGGTAACTTGCTTCCTGTTACAAAAGGTTGACTTTAAATTACATAATTACTTCTTAGCTAATGGCAAAAATTAAGCATATTTTCCAATTTGCAGATTTATCTCAAATAAGAAACTACTGCCCTGGAGGAGGTGCTGAGAGTTACACAAGAGTAAAGCCAAAGGGTGTGATTGGGCCTTTCAGTAGTACAGATCACACACTATATGCCACAGCTTATTATGACAATGTAAAAAAAACAGTACAGAACCAGTTAGCTTTGCCTTGTATCATTTTCTTTCTATCCACTTTAATTGCTTAAAGAGGAAATACTCTTGAAGCATTATAAACTGGTCTGCATTCAGACATAAATCTAGTCTACCTGGACTTCAGCAAGGCCTTTGACACTGTCCCCCATAGCAAACTCCTGGCCAAGCTATCAGCCCATGGCTTGGATGGTCGCACACTGCGCTGGGTTAGGAACTGGCTGGAGGGCCGAGCCCAGAGAGTGGTGGTGAATGGTGCCACATCCAGCTGGCGGCCAGGCACTAGTGGTGTGCCCCAGGGATCAGTGCTGGGCCTATGCCTCCTTAACATCTTTATTGATGATTGATGAGGCATTGAGTCCATCATCAGTAAATTTGCAGATGAACCAAGCTGGGGGCAGGAGTTGATCTGCTGGAGGGAGAGAGGCTTTGCAGAGGGTCCTCACAGGCTGCAGAGATGCAGGGTCCAAGGGCATGAGATTGAACACATCCAAGTGCCGGGTTCTGCACACTGGCCACAGCAAACCCCATGCAGTGCTACAGCTGGCTCAGAGTGGCTGGAGAGCGCCAGGCAGAGAGGGACCTGGGGGTACTGGTTGATGGGAGGTTGAACATGAGCCTGCAGGCCCCGGCAGCCAAGAGGGCCAATGGCATCCTGGCCTGCATCAGAACAGTGTGGCCAGCAGGAGCAGGGAGGTCATTCTGCCCCTGTCCGCTGCACTGGTTAGGCCACACCTCGAGTCCTGTGTCCAGTTCGGGCCCCCTCAGTTCAGGAAGGATGTGACTTGTTGGAGCATATCCAGAGAAGGGCAACAAGGTTGGTGAGGGTTTGGAACACAACCCTAGAGGAGAGGCTGAGGGAGCTGGGGTTGCTTAGCCAGAGAGGAGAGACTCAGGGTGACCTTTTGCTCCTACAACTACCTGAAGGGAGAGTTGTAGACAGGCAGAGGTTGTTCTCTTCTCCCAGGCAACCAGCACCAGAACAAGAGGACACAGTCTCAGGCTGCACCACGGGGGGTTAGGCTGGAGGTTAGGAGGAAGTTGTACAGAGAGAGAGTGATTGGCCATTGGAATGGCTGCCCATGGGGTGGTGGAGTCACCATCACTGGAGGTGTTCAGGAGGAGACTTGATAGGGTGCTTGGTTGCATGGTTTAGTTGATTAGGTGGTACTGGATGATAGGTTGGACATGATGATCTTGAAGGTCTCTTCCAACCTGGTTTATTCTATTCTATAACCAGTAAAATAGATGAGGGACAGTACTAGGAATACTGACTCTTGTAACTTGCCTACAGATTTCTACCACAGCATTCTAGACTGCCTGGGCATAAACAGAACAAGGAGAGGAACCAAAAAATGACCAACCAACAAGGCTGTAATTTCATATATGAACTGACAAAAGTGCATTCATTTTATTGTTAATATTTAAAGGATGATTAAAAATGCCTCACAAATAAATAGACTCAAAACAGGGAGCTAAGTATGCAATCATGGCTATTTTTGTGCTGATTGGAAGAAACGTCTGAGAAAATGTGGATTCCATTGCAAATAATATCTGATTAAAGTCTCTCTTACTCTTAGACCTGCAGTATTATCTGCATACAATGTGCAGAATAACACATTATTCGGGAGCATATTTATCATAGCAAAACTGAGGAGATACAAATGCACACAAAGGATGCCTGCTGCTCTCAGCGGAAAACCTTTCCTAACTTTAGGAAATGGTACAATGCCTTCTCTTATTGTATCACAGTATCACCAAGGTTGGAAGAGACCTCAAAGGTCATCAAGTTCAACCTGTCACCACAGACCCCATGACTAAACCATGGCACCAAGTGCCACGTCCAATCCCCTCTTGAACACCTCCAGGGATGGTGACTCCACCACCTTCCTGGGCAGCACATTCCAATGACGAATCACTCTCTCAGTGAAGAACTTCCTTCTCACCTCCAGCCTAAACTTCCCCTGATGCAGCTTGAGACTGTGTCCCCTTGTTCTGGTGCTGGTTACTAGGGAGAAGAGACCAACCTCTTCCTGGCTACAACCACCTTTCAGGTAGTTGTAGAGAGCAATGAGGTCATCCCTGAGCCTCCTCTTCTCCAGGCTAAACAACCCCAGCTCCCTGAGCCTCTCCTCATAGGGCTTGTGCTCAAGGCCTCTCCCCAGCCTTGTTGCCCTCCTCTGGACACATTCAAGTGTGTCAATGTCCTTCCTAAACTGAGTAACCAAGAACAGCAAACTTAAAGGCAGCCCAAACATCACAGCCTCATCCCAAGGTGATTATTTATATTCTTATGTTGCGCTATAATTCAGCGTGATGACATTCCAAACTGAGAGAAAATGCCAAATGTCATGCAATGCTCACAGGTCCCAAGCAGCTAGCTGCAGCTTTCTAGCTGGGTCATGTTGGCCTAGTAACATACTACAGGTGAGTATCTTAATCCTTGTTTTGCCATCACTGCTGAACAGACCAAGAAATAGAAACAAGAGGTGCAGAAAAATCACACGTATGTCTAGGATCCTATGAATCTATAAATATAGATGCAGAATCTTTGGACTGTTTCATTTCATTAAAAAAAAAAAAAAAAAGGAAAAAAGCCATCAGCACTGCCTTTAAACATCTTGACATCACTGGCAATTCTGCAAGTGGGTATGCTGTGTGGGACTCAGCTCTTGAGTGCTGGAGTACACATCCATGACAACGTGCTGGCAAGTAGACAGAAGCTAGCTCTGCACTAGGTAACTGAGGTTCTGCAGACAGGGTAGCTCTGCATACAGCTACTCCAGACACCTGCTCATAACACCTTCACACACACATCTAAGGTCCTCAGTATTCCCTGTCCTGGTACACTCTCTTGTGAATCCTCCTTCCTTTACATCAGCCTAAAAACTCCTGCTGATCACTTATCTAAGGACTGTCACATAGCTGGGCAAGCAATCTTACAGGACTAAAAAATGAAGCAGTACAAGGTATCAGAACCACACCAGGATTTGGGGCTGTGCCTGAAACCTTGTTTTAGAAATAAGTGAGAGAAAGGTCTAAAGAGACCATAATAAATGCCCTATATCAAATTGTTTACTGCAATTAAGATTACATAATTGTGGCAGGGTGAGTGAGTTCTCCCCCCACACACAAAGAAACCGCAGCTAACTCAGTCGGAGAGGTAAATGAAATAAGCTATATTTACAGGCATAAATGGAATGCAGATGGTTATGTACAAAAATATACAATATTTACAATATATACAGAAATATACAGCAATGAATGTAATACAGAAGACCTACAGACGGAGGAAGGTGTCCCCCCACCCAGCCCCTGAACCCCCCTCTCTCCCTCCCTACCTCCCTTTTTTCCCAAAAAGGGTTAGAGAGGGAGAGAAAGGCAATTAAGGAGAAAAACTATGTTAGCTCAAAGTGTATGCAAGAATTAGTTTTCCTATCTGGTTAGCTTTGTTAATTCAAGGTTGCCTCCATCCGTAGTTGTTGCTTCAGAGAGAGAAAAAAGCAGACAAGCCCACAGGAACAGAGAAGAACAGACTGAGACAGACTGAGCTAAAACTTAAAAGTTGCATTCTACCAATCTACCAATGAAATTCGTTTAGGCCTTATCTTTATTTTTCAAAACGTTCAGCCAGATTGTCCCAGCAACTGTCCCTTTCTTAAAGGCACAGCCTAAAACGGTCACAATAATTTGCTCATAATTTTTGTTTTGCTAAGGAGGTACACGACAAACCCATCTATATGAAGGGGAATACAGGCTGGGGTCAGAGTGGCTGGAGAGCTGCCAAACAGAGAGGGACCTGGGGGTGTGATTGACAGCTGCCTGAACACGAGTCCACAGTGTGCCCAGGTGGCCAAGAAGGCAAACGGCATCCTGGCCTGCATTAGGAATAGTGTGCCAGCAGGAGCAGGGAGGTCATTGTGCCCCTGTACTCTGCATTGGTTAGGCTACACTGAGTCCTGTGTCCATTCGGGCCCCTCAGTTAAGAAGGACATTGAGACAGTGAACGTGTCCAGAGAAGGGCAACAAGGCTGGGAGAGGCCTGACCACAAGCCCTATGAGGAGCTGAGGGAGCTGGGATTGTTTAGCCTGGAGGAGAGAGGTCTCAGGGAGACCTCATTGCTGTCTACAACTACCTGAAAGGTGGTTGTAGCCAGGAAGGGTTAGGATCTCTCTCTAGTAACCACACCAGAACAAGGGACACAGTCTCAGGGCACCAGGATTTAGACTGGAGTGAGAGAAAGTTCTTCACCGAGAGAGTGATTCGCCATTGGAATGTGCTGCCCAGGGAGGTAGTGGAGTCACTGTCCCTCGAGGTGTTCAAGAGGGGATTTGAGGTGGCACTTGGTGCCATGGTCTAGTCAGGGTCTGTGGTGACAGGTTGGACTTGATGATCTTTGAGGTCTCTTCCAACCTTTGTGATACTGTGATCCAATAAGAGAAGACATTGTACCATTTGCATTTAGAATACAGCAAGCTCAGCAATGAGCTTAACGAGAAAAACTGAGCTAGGAAATGAGGTGAAATGATTTGATGGCAAGGCCAAGCAGAAAGAAAAACAGTTTCCTTAATGAAGTACTTACTGTTCACTAGAGGTGCTCAAAGCAGGCATTTACAAACTGGAACAGATTGGGTAATCCATTTCTTTTAGTATGCCCTGTTTACGATAATGTTGTTTGTTGTTGAGAATCTTGGGTGGATAGCAACTTATGCTTGGGTTTAACTTTAAAGAAACCTCTTTCTTGCTCTGTGAGGAGTAAAACCTTTTCAAGGCAAAATGCACTAGAAAACACCATCTCTACAGCACCATAAAGCTTTCATCAGAAAAATAAAATCTTGAAAAGAATTGTGTTTTCTAATCATTAAGCAAATATTTATCTCCTTGTTGTCTCTGTTCTACCTGCACAGTTCTCAAGATATAAGAACTCTGTTGCCATCATTTGAAATTAGAAATAGTACAGAATCTAAATGGGTTTGAGGAATAGTGGTGAGGATTTAAAACCTCGCTTATCAGCTCCTGACTTCTGGATTTTAGTCATGCATTTGCATTTGCTGACCTTTTTTATCCCTTACTACCATGAACTCTAGCCTGGTTTATTCAGAGACTATCAATTCACCATCAAGCACAATATGCCACTTTTCCAAGACATTAAAGTTTAATGTTTTTGACAAATCACACATCTCTAAAGATTTGCATGTCTAAAGACAGGCAAAGCTTTCTATCACAAAGTAAAATGTTAACAGAGAGTTTCAATTAAAGTATGCAAACAGAAGTTACTTATCCCATCATCTAGACACCTAAGAGTAAATTAAATAATACCCAGAGTAAATACCAGTCCTATGAGTTCAGCCTAATGGTACATGAAAATAGGAGATTTTCTCCTTTGTTATTTGTTTGCTTGGGAGGTTGTGCTCTGTTTTTTGTTTGTTTGGTTGGTTTGGTTTGAAGATCAAGAATTCTGGGCCCCTCAGTTTAGGAAAGATGATGAGTTGCTGGAACGTGTCCAGAGAAGGGCAACAAAGCTGGGGAGGGGTTTGGAGCACAGCCTTGTGAGGAGAGGCTGAGGAAGCTGGGATTGCTTAGCCTGGAGAAGAGGAGGCTCAGGGCAGACCTTATTGCTCTCTACAACTGCCTGAAGGGAGGTTGTAGCCGGGTGGGGGGTGGTCTCTTCTCCCAGACAGCCAGTACCAGAACAAGAGGACACAGTCTCCTAATCCCTGCCCATGGGAGGTGGGAGCAATAAGGGGCCAAGCAAATGTTCATATAACTGTAATAGCACTCTCTTCTCCAGGCAACCAGCATCAGAACAAGAGGACACAGTTTGAAACTGCACCAGGGGAGGTTTAGGTTGGATATTAGGAAGAAATTCTTCATAGAAAGAGTGATTGGCCATTGGAATGGGCTGCCCAGGGAGGTGGTGGAGTCACCATCACTGGAGGTGTTTAGGAAGAGACTTGATGGAGTGCTTGGTGCCATGGTTAAGTTGATTGGATAGTGCTGGATGATAGGTTGGACTTGATGATCTCAAAGGTCTTTTCCAACCTGGTTTATTCTATTCTATTCTATTCTATTCTATTCTATTCTATTCTATTCTATTCTATTCTATTCTATTCTATTTCAAAGGCACCAATGAAAATTCATTGGTATTGACATAACTCTTTTAATTGAAATATTTTGCAATATTATTTCCACTTCCAAAGGGCCTTAAGGTCAGCTCTGTACTCAGATCTGGAAAATGCAGCTGAAAAATAACTTAAAATACGAAGAGCTGTCATCATTTCATCATCTAGTCAAAGAAAAAAACCCAAACCCTTCCAAATACTGACTAATAAAAATAATAATTAGCATCTCCTGTAAGATTTCTGCAGCACTGATGTTAAACAGTCACATTGCTTGTTAGTATCAGCCTAGCTGAAAACACCACCACTACCTCCAGTTGCCGAGAAGACAGCATCGAGAAAAATATGTATAGTCCATGGGGGTTCATCTCTTCCCCCTAGCAACAGATGATAGGACGAGAGGAAATGGCCTCAAGCTGCACCCAGGAAGATTTAGATGGGATATTAGAAGAAACTTCTTCAGTGAAAAAGTTATTAAACACTGGAATAGGCTCCCCAGGGAGGTGGTTGAATCCCCACCCCTGAAGGTGTTTAAGAGACGCATAAATGTGGTATTTAGGAACATGGTTTTGCACCAAAATTGGTAGCTAGATAATGGTTGGACTTTATTATCTTAAAGGTCTCTTCCATCCAAAACAATTCTATGATTGTGCCTCAGTACAATATCCTGTTAACTGTGCAAAAACACATCTGCCTGAGTTTTGGGTTCCTTTGAGATCAAGTAAAACCTCACTAGGATTAGGAGTAAAACAACTATGCAATGCTGACCAACTCACAGTTGTGCAACAATTTGAACTATTCTGGTTTTCTAATTGTTTGTGCAGATTAACTGACATTCAGAATTTACCTAACAAACAAGTAAATACTGTCACATAATGCTTACTACAGTAGAGCCATACCTCACTACTCAACACTAATGACTTCTGCAGTATAGCGCAGATCCACAAGGCATCCTGATTTTCCTGGAACAACAGTGGTCACAAAATGAACAGACAAGATACCCTCACTGGGAATTTTTTTTTCATCTAAATTCATTGAGTCATTTTTTTCTGCTCTTCCTCTCAGCATACACCTCCTGCAAACCTAAGACTGCTACATTAATGCACTGAACTGCATCTGTCAACTACCTGCCTACAAGTTTGAATCAGGTCTGTTACAATTACATCTGTAATGCTAACATGGAAACCATATAATATCCCCAGCAAAATGATCATCCACAAATATCCATGTCCCAAGAGATGGATAGACAGTTTCAACAGCTAGCAATTATGTTCTGTGCAGATGATTTCTCTGGCACCATATGAGTGAAGTGAAAACAAAATCTCCAGTCTTCACAAATGAAAAAAAATTAGTTACATGTAGCTATTTCACAGTATCACAGTGTCACCAAGGTTGGAAGAACCCCTCAAAGATCATCAATCCAACCTGTCACCACAGACCCCATACTAAACCATGGCACCAAGTGCCACATCTAATCCCCTCTTGAACACCTCCAGGGATGGTGACTCCACCACCTCCCTGGGCAGCACATTCCAATGATGAATGACTCTCTCAGTGAAGAACTTTCTCCTCACCTCCAGCCTAAACTTCCCCTGGTGCAGCTTGAGACTGTGTCCTCTTGTTCTGGTGCTGATTGCTAGAGAGAAGAGCCCAACTCCTTCCTGGCTACAACCACCTTTCAGGTGGTTGTGGACAGCAATGAGGTCATCCCTGAGCCTCCTCTTCTCCAGGCTAAACAACCCCAGCTCCCTCAGCCTCTCCTCATAGGGCTTGTGCTCAAGGCCTCTACCCAGTCTCATTGCCCTTCTCTGGACACGTTCAACTGTCTCAATGTCCTTCCTAAACTGAGGGGACCAGAACTGGACACAGGACTCAAGGTGTGGCCTAACCAATGCAGAGTACAAGGGCACAATGACCTCCCTGCTCCTGCTGGCCATACTATTCCTAATGCAGGCCAGGATGCCATTGGCCTTCTTGGCCACCTGGGCACACTGCTGGCTCATGTTCAGGCAGCTGTCAATCAGCACCCCCAGGTCCCTCTCTGTTTGGCAGCTCTCCAGCCACTCCGACCCCAGCCTGTAGCTCTGCATGGGGTTGCTGTGGCCAAAGTGCAGCACCTGGCACTTGGACTTGTTGAATGTGATCATACTGGACTCTGCCCATCTGTCCAGTTGCTCGAGGTCCCTCTGCTATTTGTTAAAGCAAGAGGCTAGATGATTTTAGCACTGATATGCTATCCATACAAAAGCACACACCACTATTCTCTCAGGAGAAAACTGCATTGCAAAGCCTGAAAATTGACTCTGTCAAGTCGCTCCTTAGCACGGAAGAGGTCTAGGTCATGTAAAGCATATTTTGATTGTCATATTTCATCTCTCCCCCACTTCTTTGAGGCAAATAATTAGACTGTTAACACTGTGACAATCTCCATTACACACCAAACTGTGGCACTGGATCCAAAATGCTGAAGGCAGCAGAGCTTATTTGATGAAAACCTTTGTTATGCCTCCTTCTTAGTGGCCTAAAAACACTTTTATGTAGCTTTTCAAAGAACTGGCCTAAACCTAATCTCTATCAGCCCCCATGCCCAACATTGCACTGACATCAAGTTAACCAATGTTTTAAAAGCAACTGGAAGGGAACTAACTGTGTAAGCTAGTAAGTGCAACTGAAAACATATTTCTTGTCGAAACGCTCCTCACAAGGCAAACAAATCACTAGAGTTAACATAAGAAAACATCTGACAAAACAGGATCTCCAAACTGGCACAGACTGTACCAATAAAAATCCCAAGCTGGCCTAGTATTTAGGGTTTGAAGAGGATCTGAACAGAGCAAAAAGTCTACCTCCTTCGATGCAAATGTATGCCAATTATCACTTGTGGGAAAAATGAAAGCAGAAACCAGTGAATGCATGTCCTGAAACTCAGTTACATTACCCCAATGGGTTTAAATAAATGTTTAGTCTACTGATACCATTATTTTGCCCCAATAGCATCAATACAGAACCTTCCAACATTTAATTACTATTTACTTTGTGTGCTCTATGCTTTGATTTTAATGAGTGCTTTTTAGTTCCTCTAGGTGTCATCTTCATCCCTTAAGTATTCATCAGGATCAAGCATGCCTTTTGTTGCTTTGAATAAAAACTGTGTCCCTAAAATATCTGATATTAAAAACTGAGCTGTAAAAGCAACCAAAATACCACTTAGTCCATAAAGCTAGTTCCTTTCTGCAGCCTCATCAGCAAGATCCTTTTGCTCCTTGCTTTCAAGCAAACAAAAAACCCCTCATGCCAAATCTTACATAATTATGGGCAAAAATAGCATAGCTGCTTCATTACTTCTTTACAGAAATACCTCAGCTGTTTTCAGACTGACCCAAATCTGAATGGATTCATATTAAAGAGCTCCAATAAACACATTTCATCCTTTTCTAAGGATAAGAGCAAGAATACAATCAATGTGTGTGCTTCCACTGTAGGCCAAACAACTGCTCAAACAAGGGAAGGAAAACATTTTCAGAATGCTTATAAATGGTCTCATAGATTTGACCAAACAAAGCAATGGTTATGTTATCACAGGTACATTTGCACTGGCAGATGCTCATGGGATTATTTTGTGTGTGCTTTTCTTTCATTCTCAGTCTATGTAGAACTTTCAGACTTCCTCATGGCCCAATACCAACCACTAGGAATGTGTCCAAGACAAGTTGGCCACCTTTGACTCACACCATGATCTCCTCAACCAGCTGCCAAACCCCATGTGAGAAATCCTTTCTGCATGCCAGCCACAGCACACGGAAAGAAAGTGTCCCCAGTCTCAAGACGAGAGGAGAGGAAAGCAGAATACACAAGCAAAGACTGATCAAAGCAGCTCAGTCAGGTTTAGGAGGGGTGTGCCTACAAACACCACTGCATTTCTAACCAGCACCATGCCACTGGGACTCGTGCCCTGCTCCTCCCTCACCCACTGGACCCACAAGGGCTTGCACTGACAGTTCAGGATTTGGTACCAAATGAGTAAGGTATTTCTAGGACACTTGGTCTACGTTCTGCAGATGCTGAAAGGTGCCACCTACCCCCACTCTAGAAAGGGAAAGGAAAAGGTTTCTCTTAACATTTAGAAATAGATTTGGTAGAGATTGGGCTAGGAACAAGGAAGACATTTTTCTGATAAGGGTGGTGAGTCACTGGAAGAGGTTGGATTCAGGGCTTTGAGCAGAAAGTGAAAGATGTCCTTGGCTGTGGTAGGTTGGACTAGATGAGATTTAGGGTCCTTTCCAACTGAAACCAGTTTATAATTCTAAGACAAGGAAACACTGCTTTTTCCTTTTTTTTAAATCCCCTCTCTCCCCCAGACTCTCCCCCCAGTCAGGCAGCACTGAACCATTAGCAAGGTTTGTACACGAACCTCTTGCCTCAAAGTTTTTGTTATTGGCCATATCTCAGCTCTCTCCTATTGCCTGACTGCAGCAGACAACAATTTAATTTGCTCAGGACTACAACACCTGAATTTAGATAGAAATCAAGTTAAATATCATCTCTGTATCACAGGCAAAGTGGTGTAGTTGAACTAAGGCTAATTTTAAATTCTGAAAACCCCTCATAGTGCTAACTGCTAGAGATCCTGCATTTAACATTCAGATTTCAGCAGTATGCAGCAATTATGACTTAGAACTACATATTTAAAATGAACCAAAAAAAAAAAAAAAACAACCCAGTGCATCAGGAACAGTGTGGCCAGCAGGAGCAGGGAGGTCATTCTGCCCCTGTACACTGCACTGGTTAGGCCACACCTCGAATACTGTGTTCAGTTCTGGGCCCCTCAGTTTAGGAAGGATGTTGACTTGCTGGAATGTGTCCAGAGAAGGGCAACAAAGTTGGTGAGGGGCTTGGAACACAAGCCCTGTGAGGAGAGACTGAGGGAGCTGGGGTTGCTTAGCCTGGAGAAGAGGAGACTCAGGGGTGACCTTATTGCTCTCTACAACTACCTGAAGAGAGGTTGGTCTCTTCTCCCAGGCAACCAGCATCAGAACAAGGGGACACAGTCTCAAGCCGCGCCAGGGAGGCTTAGGCTGGAGGTTAGGAAGAATTCTTCACAGAGAAAGTGATTGCCCATTGGAATGGCTGCCCAGGAGGTGTGGAGTCACCATCACTGGAGGTGTTCAGGAGGAGACTTGATAGGGTGCTTGATTGTATGGTTTAGTTGATTAGGTGGTGTTGGATGATAGGTTGGACACGATGATCTTGAAGGTCTCTTCCAACCTGGTCTATTCTATTCTATTCGCTTGCAGCTTCACGCTACTTTAAGCAGAGAGTTGAAAACCTGAGAACCTTCAATCACTGCAACACTGAGAAAGTTTTCACAGTATTAAAACATTCATTACAGTTCTTTGCATGCATTTTACTCATATCTAAGTCTACATACATTGAAGAGAAAGGAATTAGTACTGTGAGTTTAGCCCATATATATTAAAGGTGGTGAATGAACCTCTTAGGGCTCTTCAGAAGAAGATTTTCCAACCTAGACGAAAGAGCATACAGGAACTGAAGAGTGAAAGCTTCTCTGCTATTTTACTGACAAGTTGTTGGGGTTTTTTAATGGGTGAAATATGCAAAAGAAAGTTTTATTTCACAAGTCACTTCTCCCTTAATTTTACAATTAGCAGCGTGTCCAATATAATTACTTACAATAAATTGCCATATGATTGAATTGTTCTTTTTATCCAAAAAGCATCACCGCTATCTGATAGTCTACCAATTAGAATGTGGCTCAATGTCTGCAATGGATTTTCCACCAAAAATGTCCTCTGTTAATTCTGAGAGAGTGATTACAGAAAGAAATTGTAAACACTTTCATACTTCTCTAAAACGGAAATGGAAGAGGAAATAACTCCTTAAGACAATCTTAATTATAGGTATACAGGAATGAATCATGCTAAGCTTCAGTGAGATTTTCAGGAAGTGTGATGGGATGCTAGGGGGAGATTGTACAGAAAGGAAAATAAACATTTCTGGAAAACTGAAGAGTTTATGCAACTCTTCCTATGATTTCTTTTTTCCTATCAGATTTTTTAGATAAATAAAAAGCAGTGCTAGAATATTGATAGACAATCTTAAAAAAACACAGTGGCACTAGAAAAAATATCATGCTGGAGAATAAAGCAATAAAATTGACCAGTGTAAACCTTCCCAAACAGTTCTGACACAGGAACATGACTCTCCTATAACACAGTGAAGTTGATGCTGAAACTCCTATTTCTTTGCAACAAATATTTCTAGGAAGTAAACCAAAGAGCTGAGTATAATAAGTTCCTGAATCCTGGGAACTTACTCGTAGATTATTAAGAGAACAAATGCAAAATAAACCTAGGAATTATACTCAGATTTAATGACTCAAAGCACCTGCAACTAGTGATACAGGATTCACATTACATGCCCAAAAACAAGTCTTCTCTTTCACATTCAAAGTTAAAGGAGTTGGGTGCAGCAAATCAGCGACAGTAATGAGAATAACCTGGCTTTGCCAGCAATGTAATAAGTCTCAAACCATGACTACTGCATAGGATTACGGATTAATTAATCATTTCAGAGTAAAATAATTCTGTGCAGACCATGTGTTTGCTTCAGAATCACAGAATTATTAAGTTTGGAAAAGACTTCCAAGATCAGTCCTTAACCCAACACCACCATGCCATATCTACACGTTATTTTTATCCCTCCAGGGTGGTGACTCAACCACTGCCTTGGACAGCCTGTTTCTCTTGGACCTTGTTCCAATGGCTCTCTGCAGGAGAGGACAGGGCTAAAGGACACTTGGGAAGGGAAGCCACCAAATGGAAATCTCAAAAACCCCTTCACCAACACTGGCATCTGGTCAAAGTGGAAGATAAAGGTCTTAGCAGAGCTAAGCCTCCAAACCCTCAACACCACTGACAGGCATCCTCTCAAACTCTCCTGTCACCAAGAGATCCCTCTCCAGCACTCCACAAACACCCTGTCAAGACCTTGGCCAGATCTGTCTACCCTCAGGCAAGGCAGGGACATGGCAGCCAGGAGAGAATGATGTGCCCATGGCTCCTTTGAGGTACACTTTGGGTTTCCTTCCATGTCAGATAAAAACTGAACTGTACCTCAGCAAGTGAATTATAAAGAAATTGACACTGAAGCTTATGAGATGCTGTATGACAAGCAACAAGCAGGATGAGCACAATTTAAATTACTAACAAACACAATCAAACAGCAGATGTGATGGACCACATGTGGATGAAAGAGATGAAAGAGCACCGGAGCATGGCATCCACAGAACACAGAAAGAAGAGCGATTAATATTTTCAACAAATGGGCAATGAAGCAAATAGAAAAAAGCACAAGAGACACATAGAAGTGATGATATGAGAATAGGTGATAAGATGCATGAAATTTGATTAAAATGCATTAAAGAGGAGCAGTAGCTTGTAGTAAGTCTCCAGATGGATGCCACCACTGCAATGTTCATTAAATCTAACATTGCACAGTAGTGACTACTGCAACCCTCAAGAGAAATTAAAAATAAGTGGCAAATGGTGACTCCAGCTGCACAAATGGACAAGACTGTGCAAGTCTGAAAGAAAATATGTGGAAAGAGTGAAAAATGGAACTGGAGGGTGAGGATAAACAACAACAACAAAATACTAAAGCACCAAATTAATGCTGGTAGATGGATTCACATTGTATTACAGAGAGAGAGTGATTGTCCATTGGAATGGGCTGCCTGGGGAGGTGGTGGAGTCATCATCATTGGGGGTGTTTAGGAGGAGACTTGATGGGGTGCTTGGTTGCATGGTTTAGTTGATTAGGTGGTGTTGGACAATGGGTTGGACGTGATGATCTTGAAGGTCTCTTCCAACCTGGTCTATTCCATTCCATTCCATTCCATTCCATTCCATTCCATTCCATTCCATTCCATTCCATTCCATTCCATTCCATTCCAAGACAAGATGAAGATCCCAATAGCCCACAGTGTCACTACAGCCCTGACAATGATGTCTGGATCTTTGGAATCCTCTGAAACCGGACAGCCAGAACATTTGTACACTTAATTCAAAATGGCGAATGGCTGAAAATAGATGGAGAATTTGAGTCATCCATTTTATAGGGCTATCTTGGGTTATGCATAGCCTTGCACTGCAACAGCAGATAAGCTGAAAAACATAGTTCTCGACGTGTCCAAAAAGTCATATTAACAAGAGACACAAAGTGAATCTTAGCTGGACAGTTACTGTTTAGGCATTACTTTTAAAACAATTTTATTCACTATCACATACTTTCCGAAGGGCAGGCTCCTTTCTGTGACACATCAAGCTTCCTACCCGCTTTGCTGAAAGAAAGACCCATAAACATTATGTCCTTTTCAATTCTATCCCATATTTAGCATCTTGCGAAATTCCATTCCTCTGAAACCTACTGCTGGGCAGCTAACTAGCTCAGCCTTGCTCTGCACCATGTTCCAAACTGTCCTTCCTGCCAGCCTTAGGTTATTCATCAGTTATTGAGAAAAACAGATTACTTTCTAAAAACCTCTGTACAGTTCTTGCATCCCAATGTAGTGCCTTGTAAATTCATGTTCTTGCTTCTTCTGCGGACCCACTCCTTTCACAAGTGATTTTATGAGATCTCTTTCGTTCCAGCTACCACAGTACCGATTAGGCTGTGGCATGGGGAAACTCACACTGAGTTATCACACTTCTGTGCAACAGAGAAACCATTTGTCCACTCACATTCTTGCTTTGTGCAGCATAATTTCATGAGGATAAAATGAAGCTATGACATAAGTCACAGCTTTTGCCTCATGAAGAAATTTCATTTACTAGCAAAGAGCAGATGTTGGAGAAAAATAATATTTATCATAACAAAAAATATAAATAAAAATAAGATCTTAAAAGCTACAAATTGGGGGGGAAAAATGAAAGACAAGATAAAAAGATGTGGCAGAGTGAAATATGGAGGAAGATCCTTCAAAAGAAAGACAATTTTAACATACAGCCCTTGTGATTCAGAACAAATCTGAAGTTAGGTGATATAAAATAAATTTGCAGTACCACTTGCTAAGAGCAAGAAAGAAATTCTTTTGCTGCTGCTGCTAATATTACATATGCAGCCCTGTTGCATATGCTGCTGATGTTACAAAACCGACAGTGAGCCACCCTCTTAGTTTGAAATTAGACCTGACCCTTAAGCAATTAAAAACACATTTAAAGGGCTGCACTGGTCATCCACAGGCACTGAACATGCTTGGGAGGACACAGCAGAACTTGGGAGTTGGCCCAGCTGCACAGAAAGCTTCTCTTCTTTAGGAAGAGAACAGGTGGTTCCTCTCCTAACCACTCTGCATGGTACGTAAAAATCATGAAGACATATTTCTCAAGATGCTAACTCAGAACTGAAGCACTGATTAAAAGAGGTAACAAACATATGGAGATAAAGATAGTGGTGCCTCGTTGTATCAAATGCTGCCAGAAAGATTTTTAGCACCAGGGTTTCTTCAGTTTGTCTCTCCTTCCCCCCCTTCAAAAAAGGTTGGAAGTTTCCAGTTCGGTTTATCTCTGCTGCCCAGGCAGTGGATTTCGAACTTTAAAACAGCAAAGCTGGAGTAGGAGAAAGCTGCTTCTAGAAGGTTTGGAAGTTCACAGCCTTTGAAACTCAAAATTACTTCCCTTGTATCTGCTTTAAAAGAAATCCTATGAACTTTTTCAAACAATACAGAAATCAAAGCACAGAACTTACCTCATAGTAACTTCGCACAGCATTGCAAAATGCTTCATCTGCTACAATTTGTGTCTCCCCATTCAAAAAGGCCAGGAACCGTTCCTTCAGTATCTGTAGTTGCTGCTTATTGAGCTATGCAACATAAGAAGGAGAGGGGAGAGAATAATAAACATAGTTAGTCTAGGAGGAAACATATGGAGCACTACACACACTAGGAAGCTGTGCACAGGGAAGAAAAGGCAGAGGCTCTCCCAGGACATCTGGCTCCTTACTGAGTGGCAAGCCAGGATGCTGCAGCAAGTCACTCATGCATTCAGCATGCAAATCCCTTGTGCCATTGGGAGGCTACAGATAAGCCTGCATGGACACTTCGCAGCAGTATTTTATATGCATATGCTGAATAAAATGGTTGACTACCCCTGGCATCAGCATCAGCTAATAATCAGCTCCAGTCTTCAAATGTTTCAAAGTTTTTGCACCCTTCAAATAAGTAAAAATTAACTGAGATGCCTCTCTCTTTTTTTTTTTTTTAGTGATCTAGGCACTACCTTTGGCATGTTTTAGCAAACACACTGTGAACAAAATGGATTAAACATGCCTCTGGCCACCACTATGGATGACATGAAACAACTAATTTCAGGGCACAGCAATCACAAGGCTCCAAAACTGATGACTTGATGGGTTTCAGATCAAAGCTGAGTGCTTTTTTTTTAAAACAGACTCCTAGCAGAGTCTGCACCAAGCCTTGCAATCCACCCATTTTCAGCAAACTTTAATGTTATGGGTAAAAAACCCAAATCTGAAAGCTCTCCAGACACAGGCCTTTTGCCAAGATTACTATCAACTCTTAAAATATTTAGTAAGGTATTTCTCCTTATTAAATCTGTGAGAAGTTAGAATGTCACATCAAAGGAGACTCTCACCAACCTACTAATATAACAAAGCAGCATTTGAAATAGTTCATTCACATTCACAGATCTGAAAAACTCATGTAAAGTTATTATCCCACTGAGTGCTCCTGAACTTTAACATTGAAATAATTCAAACACAAGTGATTGAAAAGGCTTTTTTCATATCTCCTGTATTTTGTTGAGTTACAAATACATGTGTAGTCAGAAACTGAAAGTGTTTTCCCAGAGGACAGAAAGTCATATTTGCAAAGGCTAACCTGCAACAAATAACACTACCTAAATCACATGATTTTTTTATTTACAGAAAAACTTCTGGGGATGCACAGTAAATACAGCAGCCTTGGGCATTCAAGTCTAGTGCAGACACTTTGATGCCATTTAGGCTATAACACTGTTCAGAGATTAGCAAAATTACTGCTATCCTCAAATGTGCCTGCTTTGCACAATCTCTGTTTCCTTCACACCAAGGGAAGATTTTATCCTACATGAAGTTTCCTAGTTTGTCAAGTAATGTACTTTTAATGAACAAACCCAAAAGCTTAGTATGGTGCCATCTAAATACTGTTACCAGAAATCCTCTGAAAATGGTGAAATGCAGGCAGTAGCAGTGTAAAGCCAAAAAACTATGCCTTTAAAAAGAACCTCAGCTAGTCAAAACCACATGATAATTCTATTCCTCTTCTTAACAAAATGATTAGCAATACAGAACAAGCCCAAAAAAACCCTATCGAAGAAAAGCTTCCCGTTGAGGCAAGCACACTGAACAGAGATTGCTGTGACTTGGAAAAGCTTCTTGCATGAGCTTTTGAGAGCAATAGCCCAACACTGACACATTGCCAGCCTCTACTGCTGCTACTCAAAAATAAATAGGAAAGAAGTAGTTGTATTATGGATGGAATGGAATGGAATGGAATGGATGGAATGGAATGGAATGGAAAAGATAGAATAGAATAGAATAGAATAGATAGAATCGAATAGAATAGAATAGAATAGAATAGAATAGAATAGAATGAATAGAATAGACCAGGTTGGAAGAGACCTTCAAGATCATCGTGTCCAACCTATCATCCAACACCACCTAATCAACTAAACATGCAACCAAGCATCCTATCAAGTCTCCTCCTGAAACCTCCAGTGATGGTGAACCCAGCACCTTCTCAGGCAGCCCCTTCCAATGGGCAATCACTCTCTCTGTGTAGAACTTCTTCTAACCTCCAGCCTAAACCTCCCCTGGCACAGCTTGAGACTGTGTCCTTGTTCTGTTGTGTGGTTGCATATGCACCAAAAATGGCATCTATTCACCTGTCTGCCAGATATCCATTCCTCACATAGAATCTGCACCCACAAAAATTAGCTGTCTCTAACAGAAATTAACTCTATTCACAGATATACAGGATATGTCTTTCCCTATTCAATCTCTGTTTTCTCCCATTTTCTAAAGATATTGAACAAGTTGAGACACCAGAAAATGCAAATCATTAAGTACAGTCTGAGTTTTTTTTCAGCACACACTTGTTCTCACAGGAGTCTTAAGAAAGAGTCAAGTGCCCAGATGGTGCCACCACTGCTGAGCAAGCAGCTCCTTCATCCCATGGAATATTCACAGCTCTGCTACAAGAACATGTGGGCTTCCTGCCAAGGCAATTATGGAAATGTGTTTTCATGCTTGCAAACTTCATTCTTTAGGTGATTTGCTTGTCTATCATATCAGACAAAAATATTATGAATAAGGCAATGAAATATAAATATATCTTTGACTTCCTCCTTTCTAACCATCACAGCTAAGCAAACTGAAATGCCTTTAAAATATTTATATATGGTTTTTCATATTCACTACTGGTAGTAATTCTAAGGCTAGTGGCATTTTAGGATTACTGTACCATTTTAGTGCAAAATCTGGGTGTGTAAGGGAATGAAGTTCTCCTGCACAACTCAACAATAATATAATAATTCCAATAGGAACTATGAAAAATCTACACTTTGCAGTAAGGATGATCCAAAGTAGGCAGAGAGGGACCTGGGGTGCTAGTTGATTGTAGGCTGAACATGACCTGCAGTGTGCCCAGGCAGCCAAGAAGGCCAATGGCATCCTGGCCTGCATCAGAAACAGTGTGGCCAGCAGGAGCAGGGAGGTCATTCTGCCCCTGTACACTGCACTGGTTAGGCCACACCTTGAGTCCTGTGTCCAGTTCTGGGCCCCTCAGTTTAGGAAGGATGTTGACTTGCTGGAGCGTGTCCAGAGAAGGGCAACAAAGTTGGTGAGGGGTTTGGAACACAAGCCCTATGAGGAGAGGCTGAGGGAGCTGGGGTTGCTTAGCCTGGAGAGGAGGAGACTGAGGGGTGACCTTATTGCTCTCTACAACTACCTGAAGGGAGGTTGTAGCCAGGCAGAGGTTGGTCTCTTCTCCCAGGCAGCCAGTACCAGAACAAGAGGACACAGTCTCAGGCTGCGCCAGGGCAGATTTAGGACTGGATGTTAGGAAGAAGTTCTATACAGAGAGTGATTGCCCATTGGAATGGCTGCCGGGAGGTGGTGGAGTCACCTTCATTGGAGGTGTTCAAGAAGAGGCTTGATGGGGTGCTTGGTGCCACGGTTTAGTTGTTTAGTTGTTTAGGTGGGTTGCATTGTATTGTATTGTATTGTATATTGTATTGAGGTGGGTTGGATTGATTGATAGGTTGGACGCGATGATCTTGAAGGTCTTTTCCAACCTGGTGTATTGTATTGTATTGTATTGTATTGGTATTGTATATACAGAGAGAAGCAGTTGTGTTTAGCTGTTGAGGTACAGAATGATATGTAGCAGTGTGCTGTAGCAGACAGTTCCACTGGGGATTTGTCAGAATACTGATTGTATAGTGAACTCCCACTCTTTAACTACTTCCTTTTTTTTGCTAAGTATTGGTCATTTTTAATGAATTCATTAACACTCTTCAATTTGCAGCTAAGTGCTGTTAAAAATAAAATGTAACAGTAGAAATAGTAGCTTAGAAACTCGGAAGAAAAAAAGGGAAGTTTAATTGCTTTAGAATGCCCTAATAGTAATTAAGAGAAAAACGGTGTCTGTACAGCACATTGACTGCTGGTCCGGGCCAAAGAGCTCAGCCTATCCAAGTCTGGGCTACCTTTGAAGTTCTCCATCTTGATTAATAAGGAATAAGAGATGAGGACATTATGCAAAACCAGAATCCCCAAGTGAAATGCTTAAACTGAAGGGCAGTAAGTCTAGCCAGATTCTTTCTAGTCAGAGTTCACATAAAGGAGCTCAAAATCCTTCTGCAGTAGGATTACCTTTTCGCTGCACATGCCCTTTCCTCATATAAGACCCCTAAAGGTCAGACGTTTGCTTCCAGTCCCTTTCTCTCAAGGTCTCTGTGTTTACATTTTAATTCTACCTAAAAGAAACATGAACAGCAAAATGAAAATCAAATTTCACATTACTATATATACCCCTAAATGTAAAAACAAACTCTGATTGTATCCCAAAGTGTATAGCAAAGCCTCTCTGATTCTGCTGCTTTCCATCAAATGGTTCAGTTTTCTATTGCTTAGCTGGATTTTGCATTCTCAGTGGTATGAAATATGTTGTCATCACTTTTGTTCCATTCCCCCTAGTCCTATCACTCCCTGACATCCAAAAATGTCCATCCCCAGCTTTCTGTAGACCCCTTCAGATACTGGAAGGCCAGAATAAGGTCTCCTCAGAGCCTTCTCTTTCCGTCCGAACAGCCCAACTCTCTCAGCCTGTCCTCATAGAGGAGCTGTTCCAGTCTCCTAATCATCCTCGTGGCCCTTCTCTAGAATTACAGCATCTTAAGAGGTTGTAAGGGACCTCAAAAGATCATCTACTCCAATGCCCCTGCCACAGCAAGATCACCTAGAGTAGGTCACACAGGGACATGTCCAGGCAGGTTTGGAATGTCTCCAGAGAGAATCCACAACCTCTCTGGACAGCCTGTTGCAGTGTTCTGTCACGTCACAGTGAAAAAAAGTTCTTCCTGATATTCATGTGGAACCCCCCTCTATGCCTGGGTCCAGTGGAGGACCACAAAAATTATCAGAGATGGAGCACTTCTCCTGTGGAAAGAACTGAATTGGTGGTGTTCAACTGAATAGAGAAGGCTTAGGGAGACCTTATTGTGGCCTTTCAGGTGGGCCTATAAGAAAGGAGACAATGGTTTTAGCAGGCCCTGTTTTAACAGGACAAGGTTTAAGGGTAGATTTAGACTAGATACAAGGAATAAGTTTGTACAGTAAGGTGATGAAACAGTGGCACCCAGGTTGAAACAGGTTACTCAGAAAGGTGGTAGAAACCTCATAGCTGGAAACATTCAAGATCAGGTTGGAAGGGGCTCTGAGCACCCGATTCTAGTTAAAGATGTCCTTGCTACTGCAGGGAGGGTGGACTAGATATCTTTAAAGGCCAATACCAACCCAAATCATTCTATATGATTAACTGCCCTCAAATTTGCTTCTTCTTTATTGCAGCCACTCAACAGATAAAAACTCCTCTTGTTCTCCATTCCTGTGCCTTTCACAAAGTTAACAATTATTTTTACTTTACATTTGCCAGCCTTAGTAACTATCAAAGAATGAAAAGACATTTAAGATATAATAAACTTCTCAAAGAGCCCTTTAATAAGAGAATAACTTTTTCAAGTTGCAGTAGTAATTGAACTTTTCATAATTTGCAAAGTAATACGAAAGTATCAAAAGAGCCTCAAGCACTTAACTATAAAAAAACTTCTCACCTTGCATTTAACATTTCAAAGAAGTCTTACCTACCCAATAATTCCTTTTTGAGCACTAAATTAAAGATGTGGGTTTCTTTTTTTCCTTTCTAAAGTGAAACTTGGTATGAAAACCTAGAGGCACTTGTTTCAGTTCCACTCACGGTTTTAAAAAATGGAGAGAAATGAATTTACACAGAGCTTAAATTCTTACAAGAAGCTGCATTTCAGACAGATATGGCAGTTAAGGGAATTGTTTCAGTGTCACAGGGTTTACTTTGTTAAATAATAAACTCACAGCATTTTGAAGGGAAATGAAGTATATACATACTACATGTATTTGTAGCAGTAATGCTCCTCATCTTTTGCTTGAATAAGGAAGGGGGGAGGGGAAATCACCTAGCTTTGCAGCGTTGATTCTAGATTTTGAGCATTTCCATCTGCTCTCATCACCACACAGAGCAGCTCGCTACTGCCCTGAGCAGCAGCTGGGAAAGGCATAATCACAGCACAACTGCCCTCTGCAAACTTTGGCCTTTAAAATTAAAAAGCTTAAAATATGTCCTATGTGTAGGCCATGACCAGCTTCTCACCCCATGTCCAGAGCGCTGTGGATGTTGGCTTGCAGTGCAGCCACAGCCTGCAGCTGTTCCCCAACAAGCACAGTCAGGCAAAGGGCTAGTACTGGAGAATACATTCTGAACCATTGCCATCTTGTGGCAATTTTAGAATATAGCAATGAAATAGCTGCAGTTTGCACATCTTCAAACAGAGCTGGGATTGTTGTCAATAAGCTCCTGATCTTAACACAGGCAAACAGCATAGTCTTCTCTACTCCCATATTGCAGTGTGAAACTACCCAGACCACAGGGGGGTGTTTTAGGAAAAGAGCAGGAGCTGATGATCACATTTAGAATCATAGAATTATAGAATCAATAAGGTTGGAAAAGACCTCAGAGATCATCAAGTCCAACCCTGTCACT